>OU744802.1:9479501-10079501 GCA_916614155.1 Mesoligia furuncula
ACCTGATGAGTATATTATACAATACATGCATAATTTATATATCAATAAAATGTGTGTACCAGTGTGAATATTGCATATCAGCATTATATTCATGAATAACATCGATATACCGTTTATATTGATGTTATTATATCGATGTTATAGTCGCGTGTAAGTACTTGGGTATGTATATACATATATTTAAATTTTCATTACCGGAAGTTTCAACCTGCATAAAGCAAACATATCGATGAATCTTCATTGTACACACTCGACAAAACATTACCCACCGAAGTTGTTGGTCCAGTATAAATAAAGTTTGTTGGCCGACAACTTTTTCAACGCTATTATTTATTTGAGTAATGAACCAACCTGTTCCCAAAATTACATTATGTGGATAGCAAAAAAAGAAATTACATACAAATCAGTTTTAGCTAAGTATGTAGACGATTGCACTGCAAAATGTGACAGCGCTGGGCAGTTGTTTAAAGATTCTGAAGAATTTTAATAAAAAAATGTAGCCCATCGATGAGGTGGAAATGATTGATGATTCAATCATTTCAACCTCATCGAATAGTTCAGATTAAAGAGGATATTTCAAGGTTCAATGATAAAATCTTCATGCAAAACTACGTCAAAAATATGAAACAAAACAGTCTGCAACATTATGGACTACAAACAGAAAGTATAGTGTATTAGATCGGGTGAAAACCGACACCTCAATTGCTGAAGATAAGTCATATTGATTACGGCAATTTGTTGAGCCGCACAGACAAGTCGTTGTCCATTTTAGAACGTGTCGTGTTCGAGCGTCCCGTCCGCGATATACTATACGCAGTTACGCTCACGACTGACAAACGTGTTTTAGAACTTTATTGAGTTAGACAACCGTATAAACATCTAAACCTTTAGTAATTTAATGGTTGTCAATGACATAAAGAATTAAGATGACTTTTGTGGAATATCGACCATGCATGCATACTTGTTTATCTAACGGTTAGATTCTAATCCAACAAGTATGAAACACTTGGATCTAGGGTATTATGTAATGAAGTGCAAAAAGCGGATGCCGGAATGGAGAGGATGACAATCTGGGGCTCCCCACGATTTGCGCGACAACGAGCAGCAAGGTCGCCGTCTGATTGTCGGTAATAGTGCCACTTATGATTTGCTGACGACACATTGGCCCAATTTTAGCTGCACTTTTTACTCCCAATTTTAGACTGTTCTACAAACTAACAAGATTATTTTCATATAACTAGTATCACACTGCTCGTAAAACTAGAATGTAAAATGTGCCTATTAAGAAACCCACAAGTTTCCAAATTCCAACCTGAAACGCTCTCTAAAGTTTTCCAGGAGTAATCTGTATTTCCGTATCAAGTCGTTAGGATAATGGTCATTTGCGTAACTCGCGTTGCAGATCCGGCACTTGTTTGGTATTGAGAGGCCAATTGTGGTCCGTCCTGACTCCTGACAGGATGATAGTGGGCTCTCGAACGTGCTCGTCGTGACTATTTTTAGTTCGTAGATGGCATCACCGAAACATTCCATTGAATTGTCAATTTCGTGTGCTTTTTACATTGAGTGCGTCTCGCTTCAGTTGTTGACCATTGGGTATGTTTGGTATGTCCACTATGAAATTGCGCCGTGACTGCGTTACAAATTGTAATTGACTTTGTCAAGTTCAAACTGATTACCACGCGTATTTTAAATAGAAGATCATAATAATGAAGTAATCCCAATGGTATGTAGAAATACCCATATGGTACTGGTATATTATAATTTAACTTTATAGTTTTAAGAAAAACAATTACCTTATTGGAAAGGCTATAAAATTTCCAGGTTTACAACAAATCTTAACTGGTGCACCAAATCTGAAACAAAAAAAATATCGTAATCAGCATTTCTCATGTCTCTCGCTTATACGCCTAAATGTATTCAATTGTCATTTAGGTTAATCGATACTATTTCGGTCCAATTCTCATACTCCAAGACCTTGTCCTTAATTTGTAGTGTAAATTAAAAATATCTTCTCGTGACTGAAGTACGAGTAACTGTGTAGCTGTTAGCTTTATAAAACCTAGTAATGTTATGAACCGGCCAGGATGTAGTAAGAATTTCTTGTGTATAATCGTGTACACTAATGTATTTGATTAGGTACTGTGTTCTTCGTATCGGGTATATAGGTAACAGTATTACAGTACAAGGAAGATAATTATTTAATGGTCGCGAACGTGGAGAATCTTTGCAATAAAAACTAGTTGCAGTAAAGTGGTTGCAGCTGTCTATTATGTTTTGTTAGTCGTTTATGCAACAGATGTTCCACAATATTAAGTTAAAGCAGCTGCTTAGATTAGTCATAATGCATCAGTAAAAGTGCATGAGTGTACCTACACAAAATGTACTTAGGTATGCCAGATTTTAATACCTTTGCATAAATTTTATTGTCGATGACAAACAGTTAGAATTAAAATGATAATGTTCAAAACCGCAAAACAGTCAATAGTAAACACGCGGTTAACCATAACAATGGGATGGAAATAAAAAGATACTGTAAGTAGGTATATGACGTTAGAATATATTTACATTTAATATTAATATTGATGAAGATAATAGAGTAAGTAAAATCATTCTGGAAAAATCCTTGATTACGCAACAAGTCATAAGAGTGTTAAAGTTGATGCAACTGGGTTTTATAATGCAGTCGTTATGCGGCGGCGTTGAGTCGGCCTTCGCCACGGCAACGATCCCATTGTCTGCGACTGCTACAATGAACACTTGGAAACCAGATACCTGCGTCTTATGTCTTGGGTCTCCGGTTTAATAATTACAGTGTACACGGGAAGTTCTTGGTTCATGCGAGCGCTGAAAGTTGTCATCCGACTGCACTTAGTTCCGTATCTGCAATTTAGCGAATGACCGAAACGTTTTTGATCGATCTATCCATTAACTAGTAGATTCGCCGACATCCGGATGAGCGGCTTCGGGCTCTTCGTTAGTTAATGGGTCATTATCTGATACAGCTCTGAAGCGAATCAATTTATTCGAGTTCGTTTGTACTTTTGTTTTTCTCACAATACTGGTTTGGTCAACTTTTGTCTAACCATAAATTGAGATGTTAGCGTACAACATTTCCCATATCCGTGTTTTCCTATTTCATGTTTGGTTTGTATAGGCAATATATTAGGAATAAATTCCGCATTGTGTACGTGGTTTATAGTCCCATTTTGCAGATTGCTCAGTTAACCACAAGAGCGCGCGAGGAAGTCGGGATTTCCAATAACGCGAGGGGAAGCCGATGGACAGGCAATTGTCTTGACAGGGGTCAAATAACCAAAGAGGCAAGGGACTCGGAAAATACGATCAACCTTTGCGTTTTATGTGCTTTATTTAAACGTTTTTGGATACTGTTTCGTGTTCATGTTTTATACAATGTTTTCGGTTTCGGTTTTTTGAGTTGGTGATCCGAAGGTTTTGCCATCACCAACCACAAATAAGAAAACTAACTCTAAAGTAGCTGCTACCTGTAAATTGGATTCTGCTACATTCTAAAATGTTTCATATCTTCAATTAGGCTGTGATATCAAATCTTGTCTAGCATCAGACCCGCCTAAACAATGTGTCGCACGTCTTTTGACGCTAGATATGGCTGTCCATGCAGACCGCCCCCACACTCCCATTCTAAATTGCCTGACAAAATCTCGCATCCCTTTGTGTATCCCTTTGTGTAATAGAGTTATTATTACGGGCCGTTGATTTGATGAGGATCCCTCAGAAGTATATATTTATTTTACGATACGATACCTTTTATATTCTTTTTAGGATTTTACAGCTCTACATTGAGTTCCTAGTTTCAATTCTAAAAAGTTCAAAGTTTTCATATCTTAATGTTATGTTAGTTCAAGGTTTTCTTACAATGTAAAGGAAAAATCAAGCCCAAGATTATAAATAATAGCCTAAGGCTGCCTTTCCACCAGAGATAAACAAGGATGCGTAGCGAGGGATGTGTGTAAAACTAACCTAACCTAACCAACACCAACGCTAACTTAGTACAAGCTATAAAAATTAAGCGATGTTATTCGTTATCTTCATACACATCCCTCGCTACGCATCCTCGCTCATCTCTGGTGGAAAGGAGCCTTATCCACTCGGCTGACTTGGAAATGCCGGGACTTCAGGTCGTTCCCGTAGGGTGGGGGGTTGTGGAAATGCGTAGTTTCCTCTGTTGCCATGGCGACGCCCCGCACGTGGCCCGTCCTTTTCGCAACCTGCCTCCGAATTAGCAGACTGAAACACGAACCATCAACTCATAGGTTATCCCATTATGGTGGCCGGTTTCACCCAGAATGTCCCATCACATGTAATCGCGCGTGTAATATGGGTATCAGAAAATTTAAAGCCCTTCGCGTAAATGATGCGCTCGCTGTAATGTTGGCCCGGAAAAGTGGATTGTACAAGCATATTACATTTAAATTGATAATCACACCTCCCCCTTTTTGTTGTGCGTTCTATTGAGATATTTCAAACATTTTTTATTAAATGGTTTCTCTCTCAGAGGCGTGTTACGTGTTACTATGAGGCAGCACCCTAGTCTAATTGCATTTTATTTATTCAGGACTCTAGTACCCTTGAACGATCATAAAACCGACATGGGGGTTGCAGCCCTAGTTGCTCATTAGTTTATGCTTTTGGATAGAATTGAATAATATAAGTACCTAACTAAATTAAGAAATAGCTAGGAACATGTTCATTAGCAACATCTTTGAGTTTATGGAAGATTATATTTTAAGCTTAAAAGGGACTAGGATAGAGGAAGACATCATTTATTATTAGATGATGATTGTTTAAAATACAGATTCGTTTAGGCCATAGTTTAGGCAGTCAATTATTCGCCTCTAGGGGTAAAAATAGGTTAAAAGCAATTCTTCTGAGTTGACGACTAATCCCTCTTTTATCTCGGACACTTTCGACTTTTAATTGAGGATTGCGATCCGCCATCATTTGCCGAAAAAGGTTTCATTAATCGCTTGGTCGACATCGAGGTTCCCCCACGGATATAAATGCTCTGATAAACGGTTATAAAACAATTGGGTTTGAAATTCAAATTGGATTCAATTTCAAGATAATCCCAACTTATGGTCTGATACTTACCAACGCCAATTTCAAAATATACAATCAGTTTCCGTTACACTCTTAATATTTTTGTTTTTATACTTGAAATACCTACTACAGATTTCTAGGGCAATATTTTTATTAAAAAAAGTTGTTTTATGCTGAATAATTTAAAAAACTAATTACTTAGTAAACTAAATACCTAGAAACGCTTCTGGGTAACGACTAACTAACACAAGCTTGGAGTGTTTTCACTAGGGATCGCCATAAAATAATAACTCCATATTAATATTCGTGCTGACACCAGAATATTACAAAGAGTACCTATGTCATGTAACAAATTGTTGCTGATGTCATGCTTGTTCCGTAATAAAAACTCCCCTCTAGTAATGCAATCGATACCGAGTACCTCCATTACATATTTATTTCAAACAGGGTCTCGGGGCCGCTAAGGAAAATGGAAATGGTCTCCTTACTTTATACAGCCGCTAAGACTCTTCTCTAGGTTTTATCATAATTGCGGAACATTACAGTTCCAACTCTATGATAAACTTTTTGGGATCGTCAAGTTAGGTACTTCGTAGACCTGGGTTTATTAAAAAAATAAATATAAACATCCGAACTGAGAACCTCCTCCTTTTTAGAAATCGGTGAAAAAGTGAGTTTCTCTGGAAAGTCACCTTTTTATCGCTTGTGTGAGTTGCTCACGTACCTTCATCACAAACTCACTAATGCCAAATGTGAATGTGTGTCTCGTAACGTTTGGCGTTTGTAAGTGATGGTAGCGAATGACAGGTTGTGATCGATGACTAGCATGGACATTCGTGATATGAATGTTAACCTATGTAGATTATAAAACAATACCAGTAAAACGGTTACAGTTTAAATCGTCTCTATGAAATATTAAAACAGTGTGTAATAAATTAGGTTTATGCTCACACAAAATGTGCGTTGGAAACAAATCGATAGTTCTTTACTAAGAAATAGCCATTCTGAACAGTTCCGGTTATGTTAATTTAATACCATCGTCCTTGGGCATTCTATGAATTGTAAACTATGTAAATGATTAACATTTTTTTGACTTTATTTCTAAAGATAGCTCTCAACATCAACGTATTTTAAATGAATTTTAACGAGTTGCTTAGATAGGTACCTGTACGATTAGCCACGAAAGCCCACTAAAGTAAATTATTCCTCTATATTACAAGTTCGCATACGTATAATACTCGATGGCAGTTAACTTCGCGTTTATATGGGCCGGGAGCTTTCAAACTTTGCATTAATTACCGCCGAGCAACTTTGCCCGCTGAACAAACTGTTCGGGCAATAAACATTGTGCAATATCTCACTAATTAAGTTCCCTGTCCTAAGTTAGCGCAACACGAACGAAGTTTAACGAATGACACTTATGTATAAGTACAGAAATCCTGTTCCAATCACCGTTACAACTTCAACAACTTTTTTCTAGAAAATGTATTGAATCAGAATTTGTTATCCTTCTAATGTTAGAAAAACTGTAAGTACGTAGGAATTTTCTATGACACGAAATGTACTTTTATTCAGCCTCAAATGATTATAAATGGACCAAGTTTTCGCTCCCCTAACGAAAAAGTTTTGCGCTTTGTAAACAGAACGCGGGCAGAGTTTGCCGTTTGCATATGAAATGCTGTTAGTAGTCCGGCCTAGGGATTAAACCACACGCACCGGGGACTATGTTTCTATAGGGACATGTTGCAGAGAGAAATGAGTCATCATAATAGTGATACAATTCTGACTTGATACGCGTAACTTACTACGAATTACTCACAAATTCAATGCGTCACTTTACATTTACAATCCTTCGATGAATCAGTTGTTCTCGCCATAAGAGGAATGATTCGGGTCTTTATTGGTTTCAAAACACTCATTTGAATACTACGAAATCCAATTCAAGGTTTTAATAGTAATTGAGATTGACCGAGACTAAAACTTTAATGTAACGTAAAACTAAACTATTGTAAGTCGTATAGGGCCTGTGCACACCACGTTTTTTAAACGCGCCGTTGACGCGCGTTTGTAGCGATACAGACGCGATTCGCACGCGAGTCAGACGCAGCCTGTAGACCTTCTGTAGGACAAAAAGCGCGTTCTAAATCGCGCATCAACGCCGCGTTTAAAAAAAAACGTGGTGTGCACAGGCCCATACTAGAAGCGATAACGGCTGCTGTAAGTTACAGGAGGTCAACGAACTAAGAGCAGCAAGCAAGGATGAGTCATCGGTCACCGTACCATTTCAAATGTACCATACGCTTGCAAAAATACGTCTCCAGTTGACGATGAGACGCAAATGAACTCGCTTACTTCTCGGTCACGTATGGATGGTAAAACTCTTGATGCATGTTCCACTCACACGCAAACGCTGCATAGTTATTATTTTGTGACGGTACTTATCACATTCCTCGGAGAACCTCTCAAATCTAACAAATAGGAGTTAATTGAAGTACTCGAATATACTCTGTGCTCGACGGGAAAGGAACAAAGCGTATGTATTGAATATTCATTAATGAACGCCATATAATAACGGAAGGATTCGAGAGCCCTGCATTCCGCGTGGTGAGAGCCATTAACAATGCTGTGAGCTACGGACAGAATGGACCGGGAGGGAACGATAATTTACCGGACTTTTACTGTAATAAATGAAATGTAATGGGAGACCATACCAGTTTTCTACCTATACACGCTCAGAATTAATTGGGTTCAGCATAGGTTTGGGTAGTTATTTTGTTGCGATTTGCTTTTTGCTCACAACTTTTGTGTAACAGTTACAAGTATTTACTTTAATTATATCTGATATCCACCCATTCATAGGTACTGTAAGCCCTTGAAACCTATACAATTTGTCCATACAAAACCTTTTCCTGAGCTAGTCTCAATTCCAGCAACAAAAGTCTATCTATCTACTTCGATATTTTGATTAATAGCTTTTCTCTATGCCTACAGAAACCTCATTCACATTTCCTATTTGTATAAACTTGACCCAGTTACAATATGAGGGCAACTAGGAGAGCATGGCCTTCATCCAGTTTCCAATGCGAGCATGTAGAAAATTCTTCCGAGCGAGAGAATACGTCAATTATACTGACTACACGACCTGTAGCATGTTTTTTCCCGACGTGAACAGCTCTCGTGAAAATTCATTTCGGAGTTTCGCTTCCGAGCATGTTCCATGTTGTTTGTTTGAATCCAGTCAATTTGTTCGGTATTACGTTTTGTTGATCCCCTTTAAGTTCTTTTTCTGTATGTCTTTCACGGTAGTAACACTAGTATATATTTAACTAAATCACTGTTTTCCAAATTGAGAATATTCTAAAACAGTCAAACAAGATAATTTCACGTTGAATCCCACACAGCCCACACTTACAAATTGCTGCTCGTAATCAAATTAACACCTATAAATGTCTCGTGATTTAGGCGTGGACGGTGTGGAGACTATTACCGAGTTACTGGATAATGTTTTTCGCCTTCAATAACATTAATTTGGAGAATGACGTGTTAACGATTACGAGGCAAGGTCGTCGATTAATTTCCGCGGACATTTCAAACAACGCGTGACACAGATGACACAAACATTACATGTTTGCTATTACAGAACGAATATGTATATTTAATAAACTAATGTTATTTAGCCTCAAAATACGACTAACTTATTTTAAAACATTATTCAGTTTGACCTTTAACGCATTAGTTGAGATAAGATTTAGATCATCTTTTAAAAAGTTATGCAATTCAATTCGTTCCTCAGACACTTTATAAAGTAGGTAATCCATAGATGTAATCCTTCCGCATCTAACCCTGTTCTGGATTGGTTGTAGAATTGCACAGTGATGCAAAACCAAGATGTAATATGTTCTTTCTAGATATTTAATCATTTTAATTATATCTCTTGACACGTCTCGCGTCAAGCGCAATCCAGCACTAGGTACTCCTTGAGCAAGTGTAGTAATGAGAGATGGATAATCAGTGGACCGTGCACTAACGGGAGTCACACTTCAAGTGCAACGGTCATATGATACATTGAAACGAAATATCTTTAATCTCGCAGTATTAAATTTATTAGGAATCTAAAGTACTCGCATCAACATTATGTATATTGAGAATGCAATTGATATGCAGTGAAAATCTGACGCAAAAATACTAATACTAATACAAATGTTATAGAGAAACGCATAAAGGTTTGACGTAACAATAACGAGCTTTATTATTACCAGTCCTAGCAATAAAATGCTACAGTTTATTGCTACAGACGCTAGACGGTGGACTGCGATCAGGCTCTCCAACTTCAAGTGGAACGATTTTACGATCAAAGCTTAAATAAATAAATCATTTTACCCACTTTGACAAGGGTTTCATAACAATTGTGATTGATATCATCGTCAGCAGTATGAATAGCCATAAATTAAATGTGCCTGTGAATGCGAATGCTATAATTACATTGAAAATGTCTCCATATCAGAAATAGATTTAATGATTTGGTTGATTCGTTGTAAACAAACATTCGTTCGCATTCTTTGTTCTCAAACAAAGAACAAAGTTTACCGTAGACTGGAGCACTCTCTAGTGAAGTTACGTGCGGTGGCTTCAACTACAAGTCGAGTGGAGTGCTTGTTCAACATGTCTCCTGTGAAGATGTCGCAACGCTCTCGCTGCCTGCGAGCAGCCTGCCACTTCTCTTTAGACTACTGTATATCCTCACGCTTACTTACATAACCTTGTATTGTATAGCATTCAGTACAATATTTTGAGACCAAACCATTCATGCTTGAGCACCTGTGTTTTGTTTGTTTGTAAAAGTCGAAGTTTATGCTTAGCTTAAAGCTCTGCGGAATCAATTCATTCACATTCTTAAGTGCTCCTCTTACAGAGAACTTTAATTCTCAAGTCAAATAAACAGTGTCTTTTCCATGAAAGCTCTTATGAAGGCAATGATTAGGTACTTATTATTTAAAATTATATACCTATTAGCTCTTATTAAACAAACAACAATATTAAGTTTGTTTATTTTAAAAATTAATTCATTTCTTCCATCTAAATGAATACCCTACCTACTGAATTGTGATTATTGTAGAATATGTAGGATAGGACGTGCGTGTGTTCCGAGTTCGTGACCAGCGAGTATGATAAACAAATTCTTCGACAGTCTCGGCACGTTCACACTGAACTAAATACGACTTATTATATTAATTCATTCTCCATATAATAATGTCTTGCTTATGTTCTATTACTTGAGGGGAATGTATGCCACTCGTTTTAAAACAACCTACTTTCTTGCAAACAGCAACAGCAAACAGGAATGTTCATCTCTACGAGCGTCACAACACACAATCGTTTCTCGTCGTGCTCGTGATGCTGTGAATTCAAAATCATGTACCTACCGTTATAATTTTGTGTTCGCCGTCTGGAGGCTATCGTTGAATACAGCATTTGGCTAAAAACTTGGAGCACTTTTGCGAAATTAAACTGCTCGTTTTTTACATCGGCTACGTGGAATGACTTGTGGTTTTGTCATGTTTTAAAAATGTATCACATTCAGGTTTTGCCCAGTTCTGATGAAAAAGTCCATTTATCATTCTGGTCCATGGTTGGTCGGTTTACGTTTTATTTGTCTAGATGTGTCGCGTGTCGTTTGGTTGTTGCTCCCGGGAGACGGTTGTGGTGCAGTGGCGCAGCGGGTAACGGAAGACTTCGGTTCTCGCTTCACAATTAGTGCCTTGTCCCGTTACCGACGCATTGTCTGCTTTAATACTCCACCGGTTATATTCCTTTGTGCATTCTTAATGGGAACTTTCAGATTGTTTGTTTTACGTTTAGTATTTTACTAGCAAACTGCCTATTGTAAAGGTAAAAATGTTATGTATACTCCAATGTATTTACATGAATCTAGGTATAAACCTCATTGTCCCATACAATGAGCTGAAACTCGAAATCATGCTTATACTAATAAAGTTTTTGTTTAAATATTATAAAAATTATTAAAATGAGCAGTAAATGAATGAACTGGGACTGAAATGGATGATGTGATGTCGTACGCTTGGCATTTATGAAGGTGCCTCAAACACACACATCTTACCGCCATTAGCAATCTCTCAATCCGATCAGAGCTGAAACGTTATCTAACGTTCCTGTTCCTATCAATTTGTCATTAAGGGCTTAATTACATCCTTCTGTTTGAATTTGAATATACTTAAGTAATATAATTCAAATAATGCTCGACCGTTAGCAATGGCGTGCGCCCTCGAAAAAGGACCACCGGAAATGTATCACCGTGAAACGCAACGGCTTCCTGAATGCTAATTAAACTAATTTTGCATTAATAATAAATTAGAAAACTGTATAGAACGCGTTTAAATTTTAATTTATAGTTATAGCTCTTTAGAATTATTTATCCTTTCACAAATACTCCATTGTTTCAATATAATATGATGTATTATCCCAGGTTTAATGAGAGTATGAAATATCGAAACCTTCAATCAGCTTTCATAGAAAGCCAAGGACACCAGCCACCCGCCCGGGCGAGACCTTCCTTTAGCCTTGGACGATAAATGTGCGCCTGTGCGTCATGCCCTTGAGCCTCACTGGGGATCCAGTATGATTGTGATACCTTTGTATTAATGAGATTGCTATGTTAATCTCTCAGAGTCAGAGTCGATTCTTCGAGAGAATCTCCAATTTCGCTTGAATAACACACGAAAACGTCGAAAAGCTTACAAATGGTCGCCCCTGGCCCTGACTAATGGATGCTTATACTATATTCTGCGTGCTGCCATAACATTTTGTTAACACAAAAATGTTTATGAATGAGCTCAGTATCCTCGTCGATCGACAAACATTTATATCTGTTTCTGCTTCATTTGTCTTCATGTAAGTTTCATAATTTATTATTCCACGACACACACATTTTAGCACGGTAATTTTTTTTACGTATTTTATACTTTGCAATATCTTCTTCTTTAGCAAACTTTGTAGTTATGGTAAGTACGTGAGTACCTACCTAATACTTTTTCGACTTGCCATTTCCACAGGAAAGTTATACTCGTTCACAGATAATACGTAGGTATCTACCTACCTCGCAAAATCCAATTAGAAATGTATAAAAAATTGAGCCTAGTACTGAGAAGTATAGAGCCATCTTTTCTAAAATACAGGGTGGCGGTTTTTATAACCGACGAAACTTTTCTACGCTAGGGGGCTTAGAATCATGTTCTGAATTCATGGTTACAGTTAGCGCGTCGGTGTACAGACGCCAGCACATCAAGCTATCCGAAACTGTCAAATTTTCCCAATCAACTTTGAACCTTATGCTTTAGCGATAAAGTTGAAAATCTATTAAATAAATTTGACAGATTGTAGTAGCTTGATGATGTACCTGCCACCATGGATACATTACCCATTACAACATTATAACCTGGCTGAATTTGTAACGGTCTGGCTTCCTTTTCGATTTTCAATGTCCAGTCTATAAATCATTTGCATCGCATGATCCATCACAAGTCTAACATGGGAACGTTTCATGTTGGATATTTCGACTAGCTTCGGATGCTGATTTGATATTAATCAAACTACTTCCCCACTATATTTATAGTCCATAATTATTTACCCTACTTATTTACACTATATCCCAAATATGTCATCTTCTGCCTAGCCTTTTCCCAACTATGTGGGGTCGGCTTCCAGTCTAACCGGATGCAGCTAAATACCAGTATTTTACATGGAGCGACTGCCTATCTGACCTCCACAACCCAGTTACTGGGTAATACGATACCCCTTGGTAAGGCTGGTTGTCAGACTTTCAGGCTTCTGACTACCCGTAACGACCGTCAAAGATCCACGAACGACAGCCGGGACCAACGGCTTAACGTGCTTTCCGAGGCACGGAGGAGTCTCGATATGTAAAGTTGGTCACCCATCTACAGACCAACCGCGGCACGCGTAGCTTAACCTGATCGACTATATCCCAAATATACACTCCCATTATATTAGTAGTAGTATACTAGCTTCTGACCGGGACTTCGTCAGCGTGAAATTTCGAAAATCGCGCGCCCGCGCTAAATGTTAAATAGGCTTATAACCTGCCCCAAGAATTAGGCTACGAATTCAAAAATAATTTTTCAAATTCGACAGGTAGTTCCAGAAATTAGTGCGTTCTAACAGACAAAGACGCGGCGGGAGGACTTTGTTTTATTTAGTAGTGAGTGATTTCAGAATTTCACACACTGAATTACAAAAGTATCGGGGAAGGAAAGTCTTACAAAACTGTATTTCATCAATGTCGAGGACATTAGACATGATACAATACAGCTTTAGTGGTATGCCGAGGAAATGGGATTATTTTCGGGCGGATATTAAATTATAGCCGGTGAGAGCCGGATTATGTGGTGCGGGCTCCATTGTAGTCGAAACTTTACAACCGAATTATCAATCACGAAGAATAAATCATGGTATCACTAAAAAGGATAGGCTCAAGTGGCTATAAATTATTCTAGAGGCACTCTAACGCCTTTTAGAGTGCGAACAACCATAAACATTTCCTCTAGATGTAATAACATGACAGTAAAAGGCCCATAACGTTTATTTGTAATTATGCGTGGACACAACACGTGGTTGCGCACGCGCCGGAAGCTCGGGATAGTCGATACTTGCGTGACATTGTTTTTAACTGCTGACACCTGCCACCTCCGATCATGCGGAGAATTTCAAATAGATGACTCCTAAATAATTAATTGGAAACTAAATTGAACTTAATAACGTAGGTAATATTACAAACGCAGGTCAATCTTCGGGTCTACTTAATAAAATACAAGGTGGTCATAAGAATGAATAATTAAAATGGAATGACTCAAGAACACAAAATGCTCTGGAAGTGATCTGGCGATAGACGATCCAGCGGATGACGACGACGCGATGATATGATCAGTGATTTATGTATGTACGAAACTATTTCGTACTCATAAGTCACTGATCTTTGATGTACCAATTCACAAACCTAACATCGGTGCACTCTAATAAGCAAAGCCCACTAAGAAGCGTCCGCGCGTGTTCATTTAATTTCCTCGCGGTGACCGCGATAACCGCTTGTTGGTTCAATGTAAGTAATTAATTTTACCGAGCTTCGTTAATGCGGTCGGGACAACTTAATAACACCGCTCTTCGCGTTGGCAATAGCAACGAGAATGTTCGTGGTGCACTAAAACACGTCATACTCATACATTCTGAAATTGTATTGTTCCACAACATCGCTGAATGTTCCGCCGTTGTGTTGCATATTTGTACCTCATTGTATTCAGCAACAATGTGATGTAATTCTGTTGCTTTTTAAACATTGTGTTGTGATTATGATTAAACAATACATGTCAATTTTTCATTACTACATTTATTTATTAAAATTTAGTTTCTCAAGCAATGATAGGTATAATACGTATGTCAAATTATTCAAATAATGTACATTCGATGTTAATTGCATTCAAGATTTTCCACAGCAACGAATTGGATAAATCGAAATTATACTCCACTTGTATTCACGGTATTGATTAACATAGAAATGATATAGGCGTATGGTAAATATTTGACTTAGTCAAGGTTGGCATCCGCCACTAAATGCGTCCAGCTACCTGAGCCTGGTACGCACGCAGTTTGCTCACAAATCTCGCCAATCGATTGTTCCAGTGGCCATGAACTCGAACTTCGTCTCGCACTACGCCGGTGTTCACAGAAAGCACTCAGAACAAGTAAAATAACATCACGTTCCTACCTCCGATTCAAGAACAACACCCACTTTTGAAATACCACACGAGCTTATTATTACAATTCCTCGATATGGGGTAACGTGTAACATATAAACTTACCACACAAGTTATGAAGTTAATCGAAGCCGGGAAAAATTAACACTATTCATGAAGGAGAAACTTAGTGGGCCTGTCGTGACAGCAAGGTGTCGCCATCGTCTGGCGCCTGAGGAAAAAGTTGCACACTTGCAGAATAGGGACTACATTGCGTTTCACGTTGCGTCATATATGTTGGAAACAGACGCATCTCGACCACTTTTTACATTGCTGAGAAACTGTCTCAATCAACTTTCAACGTACTAAGTAGGTAGGCAAAGAAACGCCAGCAAATAAATGCAGCTTGCCTTTATAAATGAACGTATAGCAGTCATTGATTTTTTTTATCTTCTAGTCACTATGCATATTAGCTTTGAAATGCATATTGGCAGCGTTAAATGAAACTATACAGTAAACGTATTGTGCAGTCTAATCGGAGAAAATACAATTGGCCTCATTTCGCGACCCAGTTACTTCCTTCAGCGAATATTAAAAAAAACATATTCTAAAAGAAAAGGAGCAGCTGCATCTCGGTCCCCTCACTCTACTCTAATCATTGTTCGTCCAAAGGGTCGTCCGAAATGGGGAGCAATGGCCGCGTTACAAAAAAAACTGTAATAAAAGAAGTAAAAGAACGCATCCAGGTACCCACGCAAGGATCTATTTTGTTATCTTATAACGACTGATCAACTAATCATAACATTTTTTCCATATTTGCTGTTCCATATTTTGACTAAAAGATTTATTAAATCAAATTGGGGTAAGATCGTTGCTGGGGTAAGACCGTAGGAATCAAATGATTTGCCTGCAAAATTACATTTTGCTCTGATCTTCGTCGTAGCAGATTAAAAATAATGATGGGGAACACCAATGTTTATTACTGCATTAAAAAACGTTGCCACATTAGGTGGGAATTTGATTCATTCGGTCTTATACCATTGGCGATCTTGCCCCAACATACTTTACATTATGTCAATTTTCTATTCCATCTTGTCACCCCTTTGAAATTATTTGTATCTGCCGTCTCTTACAGTAGGCAACCTAATTGAAACGTAGACAAATTGCCAGATCTATGTATTTCTGGCAATTTGTATAAAAGTCATAGTGCATCTGTAGGTGAAAGCATGCGGGCATGCAATAACAACTAACAGCTCGCAATGCGTACAATGTTTAGTGCATTGCGGACTTGTTCAGTTATGACGATGACGTAGCCGCACTCCTGTTCATCTGCTAATTGAAATTCATTGATTCATACTGGCAGCTATAGTTATGTCTACCCTGTCGAGCTAAATTCCTAATTAACATTTACTCAATGATTACTAATTACGGACATTAGATGTTTGGTTAAATAGACCATCGGCGTTAGCTATTCACATGCAAGGTTGATTACAATTTTATTTTTTTTAGATGTCGGTGACGCTTTATAGTTTAGTTTATTACAAAAATCTCAAATTCTCATGATCATATAGGTATAGTAGATTTGAGACTGACATTTAAACAATGCTCATATATTCCAAAATTCCAGACTAACATCTAAACTATGCTCATATAAAAATATTTCATGCAATAGATAAGTACGCAGAAGCTATGTATAATAAACGCCAGGATCCCTTCATTGATAGCTCCGTTCAATATACGTCGGACTGCTATTGGAAGTGCATTAAAGCTATTAGTAAGTAGTTAGCACATTCCACCTAAAAAGGGAGACCCCTTATAGGGGAGAGATTCCGAGCTCAAATTCACTATATTGGGTTTCTGTTTACTCGCAAATATTATAATGTATGTACCTAATGGGCTTATACAGAAAATACGTGCTGTTCTAAACTAAACAACCTCGTTCGTTCCTACTCCATGGCACATGGCACTGAACACCCACGCTCTTTTGTGATGTGAATCATATAATAAGCTAGCTTCACCATTTACGGCGACAAGTAAATCACTATTAAGGTACTTCGACCTGTTAACAAGTCATAATACATTATTATAGTTAGCTGTGACATAAGCGGTCATGAAAACTTGGATAATTGTATTAAGGTAGTTGGTAAATTTATGCTCATGCGTATCTGTTGGTAGTCCACATCTTACACGGTCACGGAAGGTCATCACCGAGCTTGTTCCGTCAAGATCAGGGCCACGCGGTCACCGGCCGAGCGTGTTCTACGCCTCACTGATCGGTTACTTCATGTCAACAGTTTTTTATTCTCTCCCTTGGTCGATCCTGTTGATGATGTCATTTTCTTATATTTAGAATACTTCGCCCGTCTCGCTTTGATGGTTAAATAATTACAATTGCAAAATACTCTGTCAAATAAATTTCCATACTTTGTTATCGCTCTCAGAAATACGTTTCTAAACAATATGTTCTCGAAAACGTAGCCTTATTTATTTTGAATTCACTTGAGTTACACTTAAGTGAATATGATAGTAACATCTTGGATGATTAAGTAGCTGTAAAGTAGCCCTTCCAGGATATAACAGCACATAAAAGCAATAATCGCCCTACAATTATTTGCATCGCATATAAAGGAGTGACGAAGTAGAGGAAGCCTTGCATTTCAGATGAACCGGAAGATTCGTTCACTCGCCAGTTATTGATGAGTTGTTTTAAAGAAATTTAATAAGCTCAAGTATATTTGTTGTAGCAGACTTGTGAGTCGTATCGCGGGGAGGCGTCGCGCGGGCGCGTATCGATCGCGCCGCCACCGCGCGGCCTGCATACGAATACCAGAATCGCCCTCCGTTCAGCCCCTTTTCAACCACTTCCACCTACTAGACCCCAAACCCTTCGTTAGTGTCGTGACCTGCTTGATTGTTGTGTCAACTCTAGGATGAGTCGCTGACTCGACGCGACTTACCAAGCTACTAAACACCGACAATCATTAAGTGTGAAAACTGCGTAAACATTCTAACAAGAAGAGACATCAAAACTATTAGCAGTAGCCTAACTATTCTGACACAATGTTTGTCTCTTGGATGTAATGACGCTTAATTACAAAAAGCTTTCTCTGTATACCCTCGGTGCGAAGAATGTGACCTCGTTTCGTGCAAATTAGACGAACAACATTTACATAGACGTAACGATGAGGTCACAGATACAAGTCATACAACTATTATCTCTAAATCATTAGCAAGCACCTATGCCTATGAGCTAATCAAAAAATAGCAATAGCAAAACAAAGCTGATACACCTCTATTTGGATAACGTCGTCGAATTGTTTATAAACACCGTTTCGAACACAATCCATTTTAGTAGGTGTTGGGATCATGAATTAGTCAGTGATTGTAGTTACGACACTCTGTCTGAACTTTAGCAAGTGCTATGAAAGGGAACCTGAAACTAAACAAAAACTCCTCTAGTAAAACGATCCAATTTGCATTTTTGTCCTGTTTTATTTGCAATCTAAAAACCGCAAGGAACCAAAACGTGACTTAACATGTAACAATGTTGATGCAATTCATGCAAATCTTTTTTAAATTTTAATGATACAATAAAATTAGCAGCTGTCTTGACAAAAATCGGCATAACATTTATATTTTTATCATGATCTGCAATTTAGAAAGTTCCTTGTCTGGGCTATTTAGCTGATTATGTTTCAGGGGTGCGTTCCACCCTAAAAATTGGAGCAATTTTCCAGCCGAGAACTCGCCTACTTATTGCGTCGCAAAATGTCTCCGTGACGCCTGCACACAACTAAGTGGGGCAGGGCAGCCAAGCTGTGGGGTCCATAGATTTATACTCGTGTAAATTTCATAACTGGGGTTTCGAATCCAGAATATTAAACTTGAATTAATGTATACCGTGAACATATTTTAAGAAAAGCTTGCTATAGTTTCCTGGTAACTTCAATTTAACGGCTCGTATACCTTCTCTCTGCACACCTATTTAACTAATTTGCGACGAGAATTTGCGATAGTCGATTGTTATTCTCTTATTACACTTTTCTCCTGAAGTGGGTCGAAGTAATGATGAGACGGTGAACACTTAATATTTTCATTAGTACATCAAACTATCTTTAAATGAATAAACTGTACAGTATCGATGCATAAACTGCAGCAACTTGAGCGAGCAAACGGAAATGGCCAACTAGAAGCGGAGGCGACTCGATGAAGGCAATTTAGCGAGACTTCTCCCGGGGCATCGTCTTATTAACAATCGCGTTATAATAATCGCCCCTACTCAAATAACTCACGGTTTATCCCAATAAGGCAGACAACTATAATTATGTAGTTTATATAGTTTTCTGCATAACATATAATTTTAGCGAAAGATTTTTCAGATTTGGGAGTTAAATCAGGAAAGTTAAAAATAGCCAAAGTGAATTTAGATGTTTATTTTAGTGTGTGGACAGTGTCCCGGTGACGTAGTCGTAGAATGGACTGAGATCGATACGACGACGCCAATTGGTCGTTGTCGCGACTCGCGACAACAGAGGGTTCAACAATCGAAACATTAGAATCTGTTGCTATGTTTACAATTGTTTGCATGACATGGCCAGAAGGTTAAACTATGAGAATGAAATCTACCAAACGATCTGTGTATTCTATGATAGTGACGACAATGATAAAACCCAATCAAATCTCTACCGGCTCGTCCCAAAAGGTAGGCAAGGTTTTTTTTTGTGAAATCTGTTTGCCCGATTTCGACACAATGTGAATTCCAGCAATTGTGCACATTATTTTTATTGACAGTATACACGTGAAACCGCAGCTGCAGCTTACGTTACGATGTATAATAACAACAGTTACAATACACCTTCAGTGTCCTCTGCCCCTAGCAGATGTTTGCGCGATTTTGCACCTCGATACCAACGCGTCTTTTAAAATGCAGTGATGTTATCAAATCGAATCGTTTGAAAATAGCGACGAGATCAATTTCTAACAATGTGTTTACGCGAATGAAACTGAACGTAAGTCCTATGCTCTTATGTGCTATAGGCTCCTAAGTATTAAACATACAAATATATCTTTATGATAATTTTTATGTTAAAGAGTCTCATTGTAATTGAATAGCAATTGGCATTCCTACATATTTTCAAACTGTTATTTTTACTCAACTTACGCGGTAATTAGATGACATATTTGAAGTCATAAAGATTAAGTATATTTGGTCCAAAAATTATGTGCTGTAACAGATGAATGAAATTGGCATCAACCTAATAGTAACCTTACCTAGGTACACTGTTAGATAACATTTGAATACACAGTGATGCCTCCAACCTGAACCTCTGAATATACTTTCAAACATATTTTGGACATTGTTCATTCGATTAGAGTTACGATTGCATAAGTCGTGTATACGAGTGAACCGGTTTATAAGAAACGTGTCAGGAGATTCTCTTCTGAGTGCTCACGTTCCAGAGAATGCTTGGAGCGCTTGAGACCTCCTATAGTGTTCCTCGGTTGATAATGTAACTGTTCAATGTCGATTACGTTGAATCTTGAATCTGCTATTATTACCCACGGAAAGATATGTATAAAACGAACTTCTTACCAGCCTAAATTTTTATATCGAACGGCTCATAGAAAATAAAGTAATTATAGGAAGGTAGAAACAAAACGGGATAGAGTCCACCAAAATTACAATATTAACTTAAGGATAGCTAGTTCTACAAATTAAATTAGTTAGGTACGTAATTCAATGTAAATAAATAAACATTAAATAAGACTTCTTATTTAAACTTGTAGAAAAACACATTGTTATTAAGTAAAGCTTTTATTGAAAGTCCGATTAATTAGACTCTTGTCTTACCTGTCAGAACGATACAAATCGGCGTCAATATAGCCAGGAAGAGCAGCGAAGCCTCTAAGAAAACTCACAGAATTCGCGGTTTTTCATACACAACACTGTAACAATGTATCAATCACTTTGCAGTTAATAATTGGATATGTATCCACAGATATTTGTAGTTGACGATTAGAAAAAGAACGCTTCGGATAGATGTAGCACGGTGATAATACTGAGCTTAGCGATAGGGCACACCGCCGCAGTGCGGAGTCTCGGGCAGACTAGCGCGAAAGCGGGAGGAGGCCGGCCAGAGAGACCATGCTCGAATGACGCTCGGCCGGCGCCCCACGACCGCGCCGCGTGCCATGCGCTGCTGGCTGCTCGCTGCACCGACAGTGTGTAGTGTCCGTCGGACCTGACGCACTTAAAACCACTAATCTGTATCCCTTAATTGACCAATATATTTTTTATAAAATGCATTTTTGAATGCTAAATTTTCACATTTATTGTTAAACTTACAAGACATTTGGTCAAAGGGTCATTAAGAACGAGAAAGTCCATGGTGTTTAAGTTCCAAGCTTATTCAGGCTCTGCCAGCTATAGTCCAAATATTTGCAAAATGTTGATGGGGCAGAATGACTTATAATAACTATTTTAATAGGTATATCTCTCGCTCCAGTTCCATCCCTATGAGTTTCTCACTTAGCTATTTAACTTTTTGCATAGGTATACATATACTCTTCAAATTAAATAACTGGATTTATGGTTTTCAAAATAAAGACTCTTTTGCAGAAAGTGCAGTCTCATTTGCTTCTTATTACCTTGCTTCTATTTGTTTCCGTTTACAAACTAGTCATTCATTTTTATGGCATATCCTGGGATCCCATTATGCGGAAACTTGGCATAATTATTTAATAATAAACGTACTTTGGTCATATTTGGATTTTATGCCATCGATACAATAAGAAGAACTAAATTTGGTCAGCTTATAAACACGTAGTAGGTGGTAGGTACGTTGGCGCCAGCTGAGCGGACTTGAAAGATACTATAGTAGTAATATTTGACAAGTGGGCGGTGATTTCCGTGTATATTTATTTTGAAGGTTTATCTACCAGGTATTAGATATTATTAATGTAGCCAATGAAATTGTGATAAAGAGCAAAACTTAGTTGACCTGCTAAGGTTTCGCAGAAAAGCGGCTTACCCTTTTCATGTGAAACCTTCGCTGTCGGCGTCGGACAGTTTGGTGTCGGCTATGATTAAACTAAGTATTTCGGTATTAAACTACCAAACGGTAGCATCTACTTTACACTCATATACATTAATAACTGTATCTTTGAATGTACGTAGGTAGGTACTTACCAACTACAGTTAGCTATGCATACAAGAATTTAAAGTAAACAAAAAAATACACATAGGTACAACCAACGCCAATATATTATTATCAGTTTCATAGCTATAATCAATTAAATAGCAAACTAATTAATCTTACGTGCTGTCGATAGATGTTATCTTAAAGTAATAATAAGAGAGTGTGGTTAGTTAGCTATTATTGATCATGTAACTTCTCGGAACCGGTCGGTGGCTCCGAATTCGCAACTCCATGTGACCATGGCAAATACATAGCTGTGACAAAAAAAGGTTACGCACGGATATCTAATTGTATAGAAGTATTGAGAGAAAAAATGTACTGAATTGTCGTCTACCTACGTAGGTAAGTAATGTAGGTAGTTCGAAAACTGATTTGCTAACTTATACGAATGAAACGCCCGTCAAGAAATAAGTGCCGGATTTATTACATTAATGAGGTGTCACCACCAGTAGGAAAACTTGGGATCATTCTATATGCAGTTTGTGATTTTAATAGTGAGATTTTAAAAAAAAAAATCGGCGTAGCTGCGTGGCCTACGCGACGTAGTAGGCTACGCCGCGTAGACACTCACTACAGCGGGATAATTGCGTGCAAATGGGCACTTGTACTATTTATTCTGTGCAATGGGTTTCGTTTTGACAGTTCAACAACATTCATTGCGTTATTTACGTTGTTGAGCAGACACATTTTTCGAACTTAAGAAGCAATGGATTAGCAATATCCTTAAAAATGATTCAGATTGAAATTGATAGTTAGTTACGGTGATTACGGTGCAGGGATTTAATAATTATTTGTATTTGATTAGGAAGTGATCTAAAATGTAAATGACATAACGATGAATAATGATGATGCATTCTTCTTACTTATTCGTATTTTGTGTAAGATGATAGATGGATGGATACACCAAAACAAATTGATAATGAAGAAAATAAAGACCGAACACTGAATATTTATGGAGCACTTGGAGTAATTATTTTAATCCACAGCAAGGTTTTATTTTAATCGTGCTATCTAATGGAAGGCTAAAATGATTGTAGCGTTTACTCATGAATTTATTAAGTAAAATTCCGGGTAAATTAATTAGTGTGCCGGTTGTAAGCCGGTAAGCTGACACTTGACTGCTTCGCGAGGGAACCTACAGACACAGATTTGCATGTCGCATGTTTTAGTTAAACGGTCGATTTAAAAATATCGTAAAACTCAAAATATACAGTGTTATTGGTAAAACCAACCTGATATCGCGAAAAAAAAATCAGCTGTTCCCTAAATTTTGACGAGATATTCGAACATAAATGTAGGGAACAGCTGATTTTTTTTCGCGATTTCAGGTTTTGTCCCATAGTAAAAGTTGTTCATAATGATGAGTACAATGACCTCTTAAGAGGTTGTTAATGTTTTACCAATAACCCTTTATAAGTAAGTACCTAAGTAGGTACCTACTTTGTCGATCTATGAAATGCAAAATATTTTTATAAGGGTAGGTATTTCAGAAAGATACATAATATTCTGTTTGTATGCATAGTAGTGCAAACAAACTATAAATCTTCTAAAATAATTTGTATTGCAACAATAAGAAGTCTAGTCTTTTAGGATAGCATCACAAAATTATCTGTATATAGGGTACATATTTCAGTGACCTAGGACCCTAGGGGACCCTAGTACCTACGTACATAGGGTCCTGGGTCACTATTTGTTAGGCAGAAAACGACCAAAGCATCCGAAGGTTACTACAAACAAGTAGGTAGGTCTATTTAGGTTTGTTTTAATGAACCATAGTATTTTTTTAAATAGGTCTATATATTTCTTTTAGTATTCCAGTCAGCAAGGTTTAGAGCCGTAGCGATAGTCATGATCAAGACCTTAACTCAGCGGGATTGTCCGAAATCAGCGGGATTATCCGAAAGGGTTACCGCTGGCCCGGAACATAAAGGGCTAAGGAAGGAACACGGGTGGGTTTTAGTCAGTAAGAGTCTGACACTCCCTTCCGCTCCACCCAGAGCGGGAGGAGTCATTTGATGATATCCCATCCGCAAAAAAGGTAAGTCATTACCTAAGGTCTTGATCATGACTATCAATCACGAAATGTTACGCACGTTGCTAAAAAATTCCGCTGCTCGATACAAGATGGCGGTCTCATATCTTTTTTAAAATACTAAATAAATGATTTTTATGTACCTCGTAGACAAACTAAGTAATACTAAAATTAGATACTTATCAAAATATTCTCCAGTTTTTTTTTTGCAAAAGCCGTCTTTAAATACATTCATTCTAAAACTCATTATTTAATAATAATTGAAATTAACGCCATCTGTGCCTGAATAAGTGCATAGTCTATAAGTTAGCCTATTGTTTTGCTATGTCGATGTTGTGTCAATTGTGGTGACATTAGAATTATCAATAAATAATAAACTGTGCTACAATTTTCAACAGTTCGTTTTATGTAAATTCAATAAAAATATATTTTATAAAATCGATAAAGGAGGGGTTGTCGAACTCTCGAACGCGCGTCGCGCCTCTAGACAGAAGACAACGCAGTCGCCATTACATGTCGCTTGTTATTATTGCTTTTGAGAAGGAGATTGCTTATGTCAAATAAACAGCGCGCGATTATAATTTTCTTGAAGTAAACATTCTTGAGTATGTTTTAAAAGTTGATAAGTTTGCTATTCGAGGAAGGAATCAAGGTATGTAATAACATGGATAAATAGCTTCTAAGAAACACTACCTATCCTAGTTGTTTGTTTATAAATATTACTTTGACAAACTGTAGTTATTTATAAAAAGTTTTATTTGCATTTATTTTTAGATGGCACCGCCTCGTCGCATACTGAGGCAGCAATTGGAGATTCTGATGGACTTTCTAGAAGAGAATAAATATATGTCTAAAGGCCTGCTACCTGGTGCGCCGGTGTCTCATCAGAAGACTCGGCACAAATGGGCAGTGCTAGCCAAACAACTAAATGCGGTACAGTCGGGGGCACTGAAGACCCCTGATGGCTGGAAGAAGGTACGTTAAATAATTCAGTCTAAATTATTTTCTAATGAAATACTAAACTAAATACTGATGATAAATTGATGGTTTTATTGGTATGAATTGGTGGACATAATCATCATCTGCCTAGCCTTTTCCCAACTATGTTGGGGTCGGCTTCCAGTCTAACCGGATGCAGCTGAATACCAGTATTATACATGGAGGGACTGCCAATTGGTGGACATAATATTTATACATATTAAAATAATAAAAAATAAATCAAACTCATCATACATTTATCATTTCAGTATTGGTTTGAATGGAGACACAAGTGTAGAAAAAAAGCAGCAAATGCCCGAAGATTCCAGTCAGGCTCCGAGGGAGGACCAAACAGATGCATACCACTCAATGATTTAGAAGTGAGAGTTCTGGAACTGAGTGGGAAAGGCTCTGTTGCAGCCGGTGACTCAACATCCAACCAACTTGATAATTTTCTGGCAGAAGACTCGGATTCAGAACCTTTGGAAAACCTCAAAGTACGGTGTGCACCGGCCAGTGAGAAGATTAGACGGTCTTTCACTAGTGGCCCTAGATCACCTATAGGTAATAAAAACAAGTGAATAAATCAATTGCAGCTTTTTTGAAAAGAAAACAGAATTAAGTACTTAAGCTAATTAATGTTGAAAAAGGACAGTGAAATATTTTTTTGTATATTCCAGATGATGAACTCCGTGGTGTTTCTCCACCACCTAAATGGGCGATAGACTTCGAGGAACGAAGAGTAGCAGCTGACGAGAGAATGGCGGATGCACTAGAGTCAATAGCAACCACAATGAGGACTCAGGAGGAAAGACGAGCATTACTAGAAGAACGGATAGCAGACGCGCTCACAGCCATCGCAGGGACAGTGCAGGACTTAAACAGTGGCATACAAGAAGCTTTACAACACTTGCATCCACTGCAAGCTAACAGAACAGAGTTGAAACAAGATGTATTTTATGACACTAAATGAATTGGTTTAATGTGGTTCCTACTGAGAGTGCGAAAGCTGTATGAGAACATTGTATAGAGTAGGTCTACCTAAATATGATTTAGGACACATCACACAGGATTGTCATGTGCAGCTCATAATTTGTAGGTAGGTGCATGTATTTTGACACATTGTGGTTGGCTAAATTAGCCCCAATAATAAATAAACAGCTATTAATTACCTAAATGTAATTTTATTAAATAATATTCAACAATGCAAGTAAATAATGTAAAAATCTATATTAATTATAATTTATTAAACTATTTATTTCTTAAGGTTTTTTTATTCTACCTAAAAATAAACATGTATTAGATGTTACACACCTCAATAAATTGTTCACACCTGTACATATTCGCTATGAAATAGCTACACCTACATTGAATAGAAGCTATTCTTAGAAAATAATAATTTACTTATATTCACATAAACAATTATTATTCTGTTCCAGGCATGGAGGCGTTAGAGACTAGTATAAACTATTGGGAGGACGCACTGGCTGCGTTCTCGCTCGGCGCGCGCGGAGGCGTTTCGGGTACGCTCGCGCTCACGTCGCCCGAGGAGGCAGAGTTCTGCCGGGAGATACAGGACCTACTGCAAGACGCCTACCTCTTACAGGTACCCACCGTACTACCTCCCTGTGCGCAAACGCGATGGCCTATCTAGAAATATCTGAACTGCCAATCATCACCGTTTAACTTCATTTTCTGCTGGGCAAAGGTCTGTCTTTGCTTGTGCCAATCCCCATGCTTCTGTGCCAGCATCATTCAGGTTCTACCTGGATGGCAATAATGTCGTACTTACTTATAATAATTATAACTTACTGGTGATGAGTTTACTCCGATGAGCCAAAGTGCGACTGAGCTAGAGCCACATCATAAACGGTGTCTTTACCTTTTGTTTTGCTCTTTGTGCAATTGTGTGTAGGTATCACAGGGCATGCGTGGCAAACCATTCGCGACGTATGCCTCACGATGTCCAATGCTACAAGATTATTTTGGGATGTGACTGGTATTGTTTTGTCAATACGCAATTATCATTTTGGTTTCACAAGTGTTAACCAACAACGACCCCCTGTCAATGTATTCAGGCGCCAAAAGATCTTAGTAGCAATATAAGCGGCTATAAAAACATTGTAGTACCTAGATAACTTTAGTTAAGCGGTAACATAACTTTATGTGTAGGTATCACAGTGTCTTTTCCTAAACCGTGTCGTTGTGCGCTCCAGGAGCGGTGCGAGCTGCTGTTCCTGGACCAGCGCTCGGTGCTGTTCCGCTCGGAGAGCGGCGGCGGCGCGGGCGCGGAGGGCGCGGCGCCGGGCCCGCGCGCGCGCCTGCTGTCGGCGCACACGGCGTCGTCGCACACGCGCCGCGACCACCACTCCAGCGCAGAGTCCTTCGCCTCCGCAGAGGATCAGGTACGGGCCCATAGGTACTACATTCTTATCCTATACCTGTACAGAGACGATTTTTGGGACGGGGCAGTAGGGCAGGTACCGTAAAGGCTTACACAGATTGAGGCGAGTCGCGCCGCAAAACAGTGCATTGCAAAAATCCTCCTTCACTTTCGTACATTCTCTATAGACCAACGCACACTACAGGCGGGCCACACAGGCCCGCATTTTCATAAAAAAAGCACGGTGTTACTTTTTTTATGAAAATACGTTGCGGTGCGACGCGTGGCGACTGAAATGTGCGCTTGGAAAAAAAAATGTCCAATAAAAAGTTGTGAGCAGGACTGATTATCCAGGGTGCGCTAGTCTGTATCCACTTACTAAACATTTATTTTAATTTCAGGTTGCTGACCTACGAGACTTTGACGATCTAACAGAAGCACTACCAGAATTAGAAAACTTGGAATTATATCAGGCCGCTGTAAAACAGTTTGAAATCGGCATTCCTTACAGGTAAACTTTTTACAACTTTTTAAGAGCGTTTACGCCGTACGAAGTTTCATACAAATTTTCAAGCCCTAATTTTTCGAAATGAATGAACCGATTTTAATGAAACTTTATACGCATAAGCAGGATACAAAGGTCTAAAAAGTTGGTAGAGAACATTTTCGAAAAATAGTTACAGCCAAATTAGACCGATTTTAAATTTTACATAGAAACAGAGATTTCCAGTTATCTTTTTTTAAATAAGACATTTCGAAAATGTTCTCTACTAACTTTTTAGACCTTTGTATCCTGCCGTATGAAGTTTCATTAAAATCAGTTCATTCATTTCGAAAAATAAGGGCTTGAACGTTTGTATGAAATGCCATATGGCGTAAACGCTCTTAAGGTATAATATTTTTTCATATTTACAATTATTTATTGATTTGCTGCTACTAGAAAACCCAATTAAGGGGACTACATGACCTAAAGCGCGGTCACTGTAAGACTGCATAGAAAAGAAAGAGAAGCGCGATGACACATCGCTAGTAATTTATTGCAAAATATGAAGCACTTATCTATTTACAAAAATCTATTGTTTGTACTAAAAAAATAAAACACTAATGCTTTAGTATGTTGCTTGTAGAATAATTTAACAAAAAATTAGAATGATTAGTATAGTAATATGGTTTTTATTGTAAAAAGAAAGTTTTTAGAGATATCTTCATGATTTTTTACTATCATATCAAATTAGTTGTATTATGTACACTAGCCTGCCTAGCATATGTCCTGAAGAATATAATATATTTTTCTGATTTTGTTTACTGTAGTCGATCATGTACTTACTTCTATTGCTTCTAAAACTTGCGTTTTTTGCGTTTAGGTCTTGTAATCCCCTTAACACTACTTGGTTAGGAACTCGGAAAGAAGACCCTCAGCTATACACTTGCAAACACCCAGCTTACGAATTTGGTCAGCACATATAGAGCGGTAAGATGCTCGAGCTGTCTTTGGTTAATTGATATTGAAAAGAGTTGAAAATAGTGTGCAAGGTGTAATTCCTTGCGGCATGCGCTCGGGTATATACCTCGTCAACGTCAACCACGCGGGCCGCACTTGTGCCGAGCATGCTCGAGCGTCGACGCTAGCGAACAGACGCCGCGGCAGCTCATTATTAAATACCCCACAGATACAAAGCTTCTAAGGAGGGTTTTCAAATTGTTCATTATTGAGTACTGTGCGCGGTTGCGCACGCGTTCGAGAGCAGTAGTGCGGATGTTAGAGCATCCGCGGGGTTCCGCCGCCCCGCGTTCGCATAGTTACCGCTCTGTCTGCGCTGACCCCTTAGTTCCTGCTCATATTTTATTTACTAATGCTAGGTATGTCAAAATCTGTGTGGACGTGATATTTTGAAATCGCCAGCAAGACCAGGGCGAACAAAGTCACTGCGTGTAGAATTATGAAAACCTGGCTTTTGGCTACATTTTACTATTGTTTAGTTTTAGTTGTTTTATTTGTTGTATTTGTGCAAAAATAAACGAGTTTTCTTTCTTCTTAGTTATTTTCTTGACCTGCCATAAAATTCCCCTACACACGTTTGTTATGCTATAATAGCAGTTCTTGGGCAAAGATTGGCAATTGAGATAAGTTCCTTTGGAGTAGTCAAGATAGTCCGATGGAACGCCAATCCATCATGACCGGGGAGACATCAGGCGCAGGACCAACGGCTTTACATGCTTGCCAGGGCTTAGGCAAATACGTATCCGTCTGAAACGGGAAGCTCGAAAAGGCTGGTCCTGCGCATAATCCGGTCGTGTACTCCGAGGAACCCAAGTGCGACTGAGGCTGGGCTCTGGAGCCACATAACAGACGATGCCCTTACCATCTGTTATGCCCTTGACCGCCCAAATATATCGCCCTAGTTTTTTGTTTCCATTATTTGGTGTGCAATGAGTATTCTTTCCAGGACGCTGCGCACGGAAGTGGTGCAGTGCGGTTCGGACTCGGAGTTCCTGTGCAAGCTGCACTGCCTGCGTATGGCCTTCACGCAGGTGTTCAAGGACGCGGCGGTGTGGGCGTGGTTCGTGGACGCGGGGAGGCAGGTGCTCACAGACCTACTGCTGTTCGCTGATAAGGTACCAAACATTCTCAACACCAGCTAATGGGGATAAAAACTGCCCCTTGCTCATTTCAAATGTCAGAATTTGATTGCTACCAGTCGTCCATACATTTTTTGTAAACAAGCTACTTTCATAAATAATTATTTACCCTTTGCGCAGCTGTTAATTGCAAAAATACGGGAATCCGTTTTATTTTACAAATATTTTAATATAAGAAAACTTGGAGAAAGCTCTGTAAAAAGACACGTTTTTTCCTTTCCTTATCTCACATCACTCATCAAGACGCGCACATTTTTAACCGACTTCAAAAAAAGGAGGAGGTTATCAATTCGTCGCGTACATGTATATATATTTTTTTTTAACGTTTAATTTTTGACTGAAAGTAAACAACCACAGAAACACTTAAACATTGACAGATAATGACAGTAACATTTCAACAGTGCTGCCATCGCTTACAGTTTTTAACCCCATTCAAATATTTTCTTAGTAATCGACCTTTAAGGTGCCATTTACCATAATTGCTTGTACCGTCCTTTCAGTTATTTTACCTCTGATTTTGCGTCATTGAAAATCACACAGTGATCTTTATTGTCGTTATAATAAGGGATTGCTATTGGCATACTGCCACTGACAAGTCGGTCAAAAGAACTGTGATCTTTATTCTCGTTACAATAAGGTTGCTGCTGTCAAAGGTAAATTAATAACTGTGAAAGTACCGTAGGAGATTTTATACGTGCGAGGCAAGTCGAGGAGACAGCTAACAGGTGTACCGCACATGGTTCAAAATCGCTTGAAATGACTTGACGTCTAATATTGTATGGTCTTAACTGTTAAAAAAAAACAATTTTGAAGACGATTTTTGTCATGTGGGCAATTAATGTTGTCTACTTAAAATAATACGCGGCCTCCTCCCCATGAAAACTTTTATTTTACTAGGAACCAAAGGAATTCTTGGTGGCGTACGAAGAAATGGTGTCATGGGCAACAGACGGAGCAAACTGGGCAACGATAGAAAGTGAACTTACAACGAAGGGTGTAAAGGTACAGATTATTTTTTGCCATTCGATTCAATAGTAGTGTAACAAACTACTTCTGCATTATGTATGCGAATCTATTTACGGCCATTGTGGCTAAGTAATAACAGCCGCACAGGTTGATCGATCAGGTTAAGCTACGCTTACCTGATCGATGGGTGCATGGATCTTAGATGGATGGGTGACCATCTTTACAACACCAAGACCCCTCCGTGCCTCGGAGAGCACATTAAGCCGTTGGTCCTGGCTGTCATTCGTAGATCTTTGACAGTCGTTACGGGTCGTCAGAAGCCCGAAGACAACCAGTCTTGCCAAGGGGTATCGTATTACCCAGTAACTGGGTTGTGGAGGTCAGATAGACAGTCGCTCCATGTGAAATACTGGTATTCAGCTGCATCACGTAAGACTGGAAGCCGACCCCAACATAGTTGGAAAAAGGCTAGGCAGGTGATGATCTATTTACGGCATGACAGCCCATAATATGGCACATCGAGTATTAGAAAGAGACCGTAACACAGATATAAGATATAAGCGACAGAGATGACGTTCTATAAAGTCAGGAATACACATGCAGTAAGTTTCACAATAGTATGCAAGTAGCTTACGTACCATTGCGATATAGGTACATCAATCAGAAATGGTTATATCTCAATGGCATGTAAACTTCTTGCATACTTTTGTGCAAATGACTGGCATGTGTATTCCCGACTTAAAGCCAAACTGTCACTTGTAACTTGCATGTGCCATAGTAACGCCCAGGTACCTCCTATGTTTTTCTTTTTAATTACTATCATCAACCTATTCCATACGGCAATAGATAAATATCTGTTGCTAACATGATTGTACCCGTATTGCTTCAATACTTTCAGGCCTTGACATTCTACGATGTGGTGCTGGACTACATTCTATTGGATGCATTTGAAGACCTCGCATCGCCGCCTTCCTCGGTCCTTGCCGTTGTACGCAATCGATGGCTGTCAGATGGATTTAAAGAAAGTGTATGTTGATTCGCTAAACACAATGATTTAAGTGTGATCCATGAAAGTATTGTCCATTTTAATTAACAAACGATTATTCCAGGCATTGACGACGGCAGTGTGGTCTGTTATAAAGGCTAAGCGGCGGTACCTGCAGTTTCCAGACGGTTTCATGGCGCATTTCTACTCCATATCAGAGCATTTACTGCCAGTTCTCGTGTGGGGCTACCTTGGACCTAACGAGCGTCTTCGTGACGTGTGCGAGTCCTTCCAGTCAGAAATAGTAGGATTTATAGCAGACTTATTTAACTTCCAGAAATGTCGTTACACTAATATAGACGACCTCTCCGCTGACATAATGCAACACGCTAGATTACGTTCCGCTAATATTACTGATAAATTAGCTGAAAGAATTTAAAACTATAGTGCGCTGTTATTGGACTGTAGTATTTACGATCCAGTTTTTACGTGCAGCTTGCATGTCTCAAGTATTTGCCTTTATACCTCAAATTTTCATCTTTTTAGGGAATTTGTTGTTTAATAAGTCGCATCACGTTGTAAACGTTATTGTTTATGCTATAGTTTTTAAAGGAATAGTAATGTTATTATTGTAAGAGAAGCTAGTACATGTTATGTATAATTTAAGCAAATGTTCACTGCATGTGATACCAAGGCTTAAGTTTTGGTTGATACTAACAAACACATTTCTTAAACGGAGTTAGTTACATGGAATATAACATTCCTATGGTCATTTGGTTTTGTTTTATATTGTAAAATGGCGCATTTTTAGAGCTCAAATCAATACGTATAAGTCTATAAATGCTTCTATTATTTAGTCGTAAGCGAAAAGTGTTCATTAATCTGTCTTTAAAAATACGAAATTTGTGAAAGCTGCTGAGGCGCGTGGCCAAAATCGTAACTAACGCCGCCATTTTTTTACTCAATACATTTCACAAAACAATTGCACAAATGTTAACCAACAGCGGCCCAACGCCATTCGATCGCCAAAAGATCTTTGTAACAGTGTATGTACAGTCACGAGCATACTCACGCAGATTCAAAAGCGATTTTCTCCTAAAGTAATGGTAGATATATATTGTACAAGGTATTACGAACATAGAAAAACGCTTTTACACTTTGCCGAGTCCGTCTCTCGAGAGAAGTCCCGCGGCAATAAGTGGAACTAATTATTATTATATGTATAGTTAGCAACATTTCTACAATAACCCTCCTGCTTCAAGACACGTTTCTCTATGTAAGATCGTGCATTTTATATTGGCCGCGCCTTGGGCGGGACAGGGGTGAGGGCGGCGGGGTTGCCTATTGTTCGCAACACACGTACTGAGTAATAACAAAGCGCCCCCCGTCCCACCGCTCACATACCTAAGGCGCGGCCAACTAGTTCCGCGCGGACTATAATCAGTGCCTGTAGTATAATGTTTAGGTAAATAAATAAAGATTTACGATTCCGTCGCATGCATGTGGCGCTGCGTCTGCGAGACTTCTTTCGTGAGACGAACTACTAGTCCACTAAGAAAACTAAAACTAGACAACTGCCAGTCGTGAAATGTCAGCCGCAAATATTTGTGGTATGGGTAGCCGAAATAAAATGTATTTATTCTTCAAATATACAATGATAGGGAGTACTTACATTTTGAGGAAAAAAAAATCATTAATTGATGATGTTGACTTTTCATTTTACCTATTTTTTTCTTGCCACCGTACCCTAAATATTTACGGTTCTAACCGTCTATTTTTCATGGCAGAAATGTAAATCCAACCCAACAATAAATCGATTTTAGAAATCGTCTAAATTGCGCGTACGCACCCCGCCCCCATCCACTACATGTACGCATACTATATAAAAATAGCCGAGTCGACATATCGGAGCATCTGATCCGCTTTGGTTACGTGCTGACGTTAGTTTGATGGCGAGGCGAAAGGCGATACGGTGCCGATCCCTTTCCATCAGACCTTTACCACCTTTTTAAGGCTTGCCTTTCCACCAGAGATGAGCGAGGATATGTGTGAAACCAACCAATAACATCGCTAAATTTTAATAGCTTGAACTAAGTTAGCGTTGGTATTGGTTAGTTTTATACACATCACTCGCTACGTATCCTCGCTCATCTCTGGTGGTAAGGCAGCCTTAATGTCAATTTATTTTAAAGATTGTACACGGCTGTCAGCGTCAATCATCATCATTCAGCCAAAAGACGTCCACTCCTGGACTCCCCCAAGCACAGTGTCTATAATCCATAACAATTTTGACAATCGTCGCCTGTAATGTAACGTTACAGAATCGAGCATTACATCAGTGAGGGAGGAGAACCGAGCATTACAGTGCGCAATGTGTAATATTACAGATTCGAGCATTACATTGGTGAGGGAAGAAAACCGAACATTACAGTGCGCAATCTGTAATGTAACAGATTCGAGCATTACATCAGTGAGGGAGGAGAACCGAGCTTTACAGTTTGCAATCTGTAATGTTACAGATACCTACGAGCATTACATTGGCGAGGGAAGAGAACCGAGCATTACATTTACAGTGCGCAATCTGTAATGTTACAGATTCGAGCATTACATTGGCGAGGGAAGAGAACCGAGCATTACATTTACAGTGCGCAATCTGTAATGTTACAGATTCGAGCATTACATTGGTGAGGGAAGAGAACCGAGCATTACAGTGCGCAACTTAATACAATGGTTGGATTCTTGGTAAAATATCCAAACCGCCTGTATTTCCCCGGTTTTTAAATAATTCATAAGGCGCCAATATGGTTTCTTGTTTATTTGCCGTGATTAGCACAACGGCCGCTTCGTCTAACATATTGGAATCAACTAAATGCTCAAAATCGAATCTAATGTTACATTACATGCGAATGCTCGTCAGTCAGGGAGGCGGTATTTGTAAAGTAATGCTCAAAATCGAATCTGAAATGTTACATTACAGGCGAACGCTCCAGATGAGGGAGCACCTTAAAAAGTATGCTTCTGATTAGGATTAATCTCTTTTCGAACATCCTTTGAACGCCAATGACGCTTAAAAGTGACGAAACGTGGCCGCTAGAACGCCAACTTAGGCGACAAATAGACGTGCTATTTTATAATCTGATAGGTAAATGGATTTATTTTTTGTCGTCTTCTCCTTAGGTCACTAGTTAAGTTTGCTATTTGTAGTATTCATTCCAAATTTGAACTTGTTTTAGGCGAAGATAACGACTTCAAAATATACGTTCACCAGACGCCATTGTCGCTTTGAAGCGACTCTAGTGATAGGGTATTTAAGAGCTTTTACGCCGTACGGCATATCATACAAACTTTCAAACATCACACGGTGTGTTAGAAAGCCCGATTTTGTTGCATGCCCTTTTTATTACAGAAATCGATAGTATTTATCATTTTAAGCACTACAGTCAAAGTCCGGCATCGATACGACTTGTAGATGTTTTTTAAAAAAATCTCAAAGTTGCTGTATAACCGGGTCATGAAAATAATAAAAAAAATTATATAAAAAAAACCAGCCTACATATTTTAATTTCCATTATAATTACTAATCAAACTTATAATACCTAACTATCTGACAAGTTTTCGTGTCTGTATTGCAAATAGATCGCGAAATATTAATATTTTTATGTTTTTAACTTTTTATTTAATTTCTTGGCAATGATGCGGTATTAGATGGAGATATTTGACCAGACGATTGTCAACATGTATGTCTATCGACATTATTAAAACCACAATCTAATTCAGCGTTATTTAGAAGTTCTGAGAATTTTTCTATTTTAGCCAGGGTTGTCACATTCGAAAATGTCAAGTTTTATCCGGGTTGTAAAAACTAAAAATATTTTGAATAATTAAAGTATCTTCATCATGTTCAGTGAATGACGAATGATCATCCACTTTTCGCATTAACTGGTTTTAGCGTAATATGAAACTTTCAGGACCATCTTTAAAAAAAAGACCTAAATAATGTTCGTTTGATGTTTAGTAAACATTTTCAACAAATCTTGACAAGATTTTATTTAGTAAAATCAAATCTCTAACTTTTACCTTTTAGCATGAATGTGTTTTTTATTGCAAGGTCATAGTTTTATTTACACTAATTATATGGATAAACAAGTAGACGAGCCACCTGGTTATAAGCGGTCATCGTCGCCTATACCACCTATCGTCCCTCTAGACATGTCGCGCAAGTATAAATGAGACGGCAGATGCGTTACCCACCCTGAGACTTTAAGGTGTGTTCTGTCTCACGTGCCTATAATTTTGCTGGCTAACTGTCCTTCAAACCGAAACACAATAGTCCAACACTACTGCTTGGCGGCAGAAATAGACGAGTCGGTGGTACCCACCCAGGCGGACTAAGCGAAAGAATCAAAGAATAAGAGTGCCCATGGGTATAGTTTCAGTTATTGGTAAATGCACATATAAAGATAATTAATCGATAATATATACGACTTCTTTCAGCTAAACTCAAAATTATAAAAAATATTAAATTTAAAATTCTGGTTAAAGTGACAACCCTAGTACAAAAAAATCCGGATATAACTGAAAATTCTCATAACTTCTAAATAACGCTGAATTAGATTGTGGTTTTAATAATGTCGATAGACATACATGTTGACAATCGTCTGGTCAAATATCTCCATCTAATACCGCATCATTGCCAAGAAATTAAATAAAAAGTTAAAAACATAAAAATATTAATATTTCGCGATCTATTTGCAATACAGACACGAAAACTTGTCAGATAGTTAGGTATTATAAGTTTGATTAGTAATTATAATGGAAATTAAAATATGTAGGCTGGTTTTTTTTATATAATTTTTTTTATTATTTTCATGACCCGGTTATACAGCAACTTTGAGATTTTTTTAAAAAACATCTACAAGTCGTATCGATGCCGGACTTTGACTGTAGTGCTTAAAATGATAAATACTATCGATTTCTGTAATAAAAAGGGCATGCAACAAAATCGGGCTTTCTAACACACCGTGCATCATACGCATAAGCAGTTTCAAACATCATACGCATAAGCAGGATACAAAGGTCTAAAAAGTTACTTCAAACATTTTCGAAATGTCTTATTTAAAAAAAGATAACTGGGAGTCTGTTTCTATGGAAAAATTCTGTTTCTATGGAAAAATTAAAATCGGTCTAATTTTCGAAATGTCTTATTTAAAAAAAAACTGGCCAAGTGCGAGTCGGACTCGCACACGAAGGGTTCCGTACCACAAGGCAAAAACGCCGAAAAAAACATGATTTTATTATTTATTATTAAAGTTAAAATACAACTGAGTATTTTGTGAATATTTCAAGTGCCTACCTGTTGCCATTTTTGATATCGAGCAAAAAAGGGCAAAAAAATCGCGTTTGTTGTATGGGAGCCCCCCTTAAATATTTATTTTATTTTGTTTTTAGTATTTGTTGTTATAGCGGCAACAGAAATACATCATGTGTGAAAATTTCAACTGTCTAGCTATCGCGGTTCTTGAGATACAGCCTGGTGACAGACAGACAGACAGACGGACAGACAGACGGACAGACAGCGAAGTCTTAGTAATAGGGTCCCGTTTTTACCCTTTGGGTACGGAACCCTAAAAAAGATAACTGGGAATCTGTTTCTATGGAAAAATTCTGTTTCTATGGAAAAATTAAAATCGGTCTAATTTGGCTATAACACTATTTTTTTTACCCTACACATATTTAAAACATTGATTTATCTATGGTCATCAAGTAGTCATGTCACTAATTTGGAACTATCCTTCATTCGCGCCCTTGCCGTCGGGTCGTCGCTTTTGGGTGTCAAATAGTGACGTGGTGAATTTATTTTCCGGAAAATATTTATTTTATACTTTATTGTACACCAGAAAATCTTCTTTTAGGGATGCGCTTTGTTCGATAACTTGTTTTTAGTAAAGTTTTAATTGTGAACCTAGTATGTTAATTAGATTATTAAATAATCTAATGAAATAAAATTTTAAATGAAATTTTTATTTGTGCAAGTTAATTAATGCTACTATTGTAAAATTTGATAAATTTAACATCTATATTACGGAAAATCGATTACAGTAGCAATAATAAAGTTTTTTTGTGAATACCCCATCACTAGTATTTTGTAGGTAAAGGGCTTGGCGTAGGGAGCATACTTCCGATGCGCAGCGCTTGGCGTTCAAAGGGTAGTATAGTATGTGTATTCCAGTCATGCTAGTAATAAGTAGCTTCAGAGGACTGTTTTCACTAGCAAATTATTAAAAACACTCATAACAGGCCTATGTCCAGCAGTGGACGTCTTTCGGCTGAAATGATGATGATGATGACTCATAACATGCTGTAGATGAGGTGACCGTCAAGATGGAGGGACCAGGTCTTGGATTTCAAATCAGTCTACATAAAAGTTACTAGAAGTCTATTTGCTACCTTTGCAATAATTTTAGCTAGGTACCTCAATGTATACGTAGTTATTCAACAAAATCCTTGGGCCCTCCACTTTTACGTCAAAATGGAGGGCCCAAGGATTTTGTTAAATAACTACGTATACTTTGAGGTAGCTAAAATTATTGCAAAGATAGCAAATATTAGATCTATAGTATTAAACTTTTATGAAGGCTGATTTGAAATCCAACCATCTTAACGGTCACGTTAAGATTCTCTGCTGCTGCATTTGACAAAACTCGAGGTTTATCTTGAAGGATAAATATCCTTATGCTTATTTTACCGTCTGTTTGAAATTTGAATCCATCCTAAGGTGGATACGCGGAAAAGCATGTCCGAGAATGCACAGCTTAGGGTGGGTAAACGGAATAACCGCTTTTTGGCTTGTGAATCATTGCATTTCGTGCCATTTGCCATAGAGCTAATCGTGCATTCCACTTTGGAAGTATGTATTTATTTATTTTACAGGTACTATTTATTGAAGTCACTTCACACTTCTATCGATTTCAAGCTTTTAATTCTATATTAAACATTGCTTCCATAGGAACCCAATAAGAATATAAATTATAATATACTTACTAAGATTAAAATAAATTATTTTTTATTTGTGGAGACGGTAGCTGTTGTTGTTTTGTTATAAGTTATTAAATCAAGTGTATTATTATCTTTGTAAATATAGATTAAATTATTACTTAACACGGTTTTATTTTAAATTTTGTCATTAATATAAACCATCGGCGGCAGGTCTTACCGTTTTATGGGACCTCACACATTTATACAAAACTAAATGGTCTACACAAAATACTTTAACACAAAATAAAAAAATGCAGAGTGACGGTAATAGATTGGACTACGATATGACAAAGTTTAGTATAACTCACACAGATTGACAATTCACAAATAAATAAGTGCACTCGCATACGTACATACGTATCTATAGCATACAGACACTATTACAACACCAACACAACAGACTGTCACAAATTACACCATCATGTATAACATACTCTTTTTATGCCTATAAATGTAAGTACCTGGATATTACATAAAATTGTTAACGGAACGAATGACCCTGGATCTCACAACACAGGGAATCCTAGTGTGAGGCCTAGGAATTCAATCCACTCGAATATAAACTTAGCTAAATAAATTTATTATTATTATTTATATGCAGCTGTGATATTTGGCATCACTGACCCCGCACAAGTACCTACCTAGTTAAAATATCTATTTAAAGATTTTATAACATGACACTTGATGATTAAATTGCCTAATTTAAATTGTTTAGGTTTAGAAATAAAACGCGTTCTATATTAGAAAATTTAGTATATCAATTTTCACAATTATAGTCATACGTCTATGATATAAAAACAAACGTGTAAACATAAATCTTTAATTACAAATTCAACGATAATACTTCCCCAAGGAGCAAGCACCAATTATTTTAAAGATTTTTTTTCAACTGAAGATAGGTAAAATTGTGAAGATCACTCGCTAGCCTCATCAAAGTAAATTAAATTAAATAACATAGTCTTTTATAATAATACCTGCACTTGAATTTTTTTTATAATACTTTCGGTTTACATAAGGTGAGCGAGTGATGTTTTCTTATTTTACGCCGGTTGAGCCGACGATATTATAACCCCGAATTTTTGCAACACGGAGATAAATTCGTATCCTTTAGGATGGGATACTTCGAAATTATACTAGGTGTTCGAGATAGCTTACTAAAACCGTTTAAAGGATAAGAAAGCCTGGCAATCACAAATTCACGAAAATTACGTTAGTGTATAAATATATTTTAGGACTCACTACAGTAATTATTTGGTTTAGTGCACAGCAAGTTTATTTTTTAAAAGCTCTAATAGTACACAACAAAAATATTATAACAATATTTTAAATAATATAAAGAAAACCATAATATCTAATCCCTTTTATAATAATAATATATTGATTGGCAGGCTTCCTCAGAATTATAAAAGCTTACGATAATATAGTGAGAATCGACATCTACTCGTCAGGACTAGACACTAGAAAGTCTGAAAATGAGTATACAAACACACGAAAGAAATGCATGCATTCATCTTATAATAATAAATGGAATCACTCTTATGATATCCGAAACTAACAGAGTCAATATATACAACAAAATAATTAATGAAAATATCAATGTTGTTTTTAAGACGAAATGGACATAGTCAAAAATGTTCTGTTCAGAATGTTTTATGTAACGTTGGAAGTAAATAAAAACATTGAGATGGGAGATCAACGTAACACTGTGGATTTGTGCAAATTGTAATATTTGCTTGTTACATGCATTTTTAGGTTTTATCACATTTTTTTCATAATCAGATATCCACAGCAAATTTACGAAAAAAATATTCACAAAAATGAGGTATACTATACCCACCACTATAAAAATAAATATTTTGGTGTGCTAATACTCTTAAGATAAATCTGCTAAATTAGTTCGAAGAGTGAAGCTCGCTAAAATAAAAGTTTTATAGGACGGACACGTCGCGCAGCTCGTGGCAAGGCGCTCACACGTCACTCGCGTCTCCCTCAATAAAGGATCGGCGACGCGTCCGCAGCGGCCTCGGGTCTCAGCTGCCATATCGTGCGTATCGGACTGGTTCGCTCGCGTGAGTGCGTATCGTGTAACGGTTGTTCGTGCCTATGTCACCTACCTATTTCGTTAGAAAGAATTTTGTAGTGTTGTGTGCGATGTGAAGGTTGCGAGAGGCGAGCGAACCTGGCGAGGAGTTACTCGGGCTCGGGCGAGTCGGGCGCGTCTACGGCGGCCACGGTGGTGCCGCCGGCTGCGCGCACCTTCTTCAAGTAGCTGACGCTGTCGAACTCCAGGCAACTCTGTCGGACACGATAGCACATTTATCGACGGACGCCTTCCATGTTGTACATCGAATGAGTTAGTGCTGTGTTTGTGTTAGTTTCTTCTGAAAGCGTACCGCCGCTGTGAGGTTATTTACAAGAAAATCCCGATCACCGCAGGGTTAAGAGTTTTGTGTGGATTAGTTAGGAGGTAAGCGTAAGAACAGGCAAAAGACGAAAATATTTTGAAATTTTTATATTTTTAAACCATAAATTGACAATCAATAATTGTAAGGAAATAACACTGGTAATTTTAATGCTTACTCAAATTAAAAACAATAACAACAAATGAACACAACAGATAATCAACAGATACAATTTAGAACTTCACTCAAGTTAAAGGCGAACAGTCTACCTGTAGCGATCCCCTCTCGAATACCCATTCTGTCCGAGCAGCATGAACAAAGAGACATCACAAATTTATATTAGCATTGTTAATAAACTCATAATAAACCTTTCAAAACTGTTTACTCATGTAAATAACGTTGCGTAAAAGATTTATCAATATCATTCTGTCAATAAACACCTTTATATATTAAGTAATAAAAAATTCTTCCATTAATTCAATAATGAAAAATATTTTTTTTCTAAAACGATAAAGAATTTCCAGTGCTATAATGGTCAGATTCTTATCCTTAGTCAGTCTTCAGTTTGGCACGACGGTTGGGTAGTCTACGGTGAAACGTTGTCAATAGTGGCATTCGAAATGGCGAGCGGCAAAGTTTTCGTGTTAGAGGCCACTCCTCACATAATACTAGCGTCAGTCTTATTATTAACCTACAACTTACGCTACTGAGATCAACATTTTTCCTACTTTAAGAATCGCTTATTATTTAACCTAGCGTTACGCTTAATCGGCTAATAGTGGGCCGGGCTAGAGCCCGGAGACGGATGAGATGCGTGGGACTAGAATTTTAGACTAACCTAACTATAAATAGGAGGCACCTCGAGATGCTTGGAACATAGCTCCTTTCATGCGCCGTCATGCACAAGCATTAGAAGGCGGGTGAAAACAAAAGCAAGCCGGGACGCGTGCAGGTCGCAAGTGTCGAGGGAGAGATATAGCGAGATAGAGAGAGGGGCGGGCTCAGTAGAAGTTGCGGCACAGCAGCGCGGCCAGGTAGTTGGGGTGGTGCAGCGGCGCCCACACGCGGAAGGGCAGCACGCGCGCGGGCGGCCGGCGCGCGCTCAGCGTTACCTTGCGCGCCAGCTCGGGCGGGAAGGCGGCCAGGCCGCTGGGCGGCAGCTTGCTGAGCGGCGAGTCGGCGTACTGCACCAGCGTCTCGTACGTGTACGTCTGCCGCGACCCCGCTCCGCCTGTAACGTGCGCACCCAGGTCAGCGGCTGCCACACCAGCCGATCCGGCAAGACACTTCTACTATGGACATATTCAAATTTGTAGGTATTGTTTATTTGTGATCAGTATTACGTTCCATTATAAACTAGACACACACTGGCGTTTTTGTGTCGGTGTAAGACCAGTCGAACAATTTTTAAGGCAAATCATAATATAAGGTTATCTATTCATCATACACGAAATATTTTAAGAGATAAGTACACTTAGAGGTGGTAAAGTAACCTAAGAAACGATATCTTTTAAATCTTCATTTGTGTTACCATTGAGGGACCACATTTGAATTTTGAGCTTTTGAATGCGTCAGCCTTTAGTAAAAGTTCTCAAACAATTTGTAACCGCCTCTAATTTGTAAAAGTAGCCACTCAAAAGTTACAATCGGTCAAAGGTGGTCCCTCAGTCGTGACTGCAGGCATCCATATCTCACAACCTAGCTAAAATTTACAACTGCTATAAATGACTACTCTTAGCTAAAAGATTTGTAAAACTAATTTAATTTTTAACTAGTATCAATCCAAAGGAAGGGTGGATATACAATAAATTAGTTTTACAAATCTTTTACTGATAGTAGTCATTTATAGCAGTTGTAAATTTTAGCTAGGTTTTGAGATATGGATGCCTGTCAGTCACGACTGAGGGACCACCTTTGACCGATTGTAACTTTTGAGTGGCTACTTTTACAAATTAGAGGCTGATTTTACAATTCTTCGAGAACTTTTACTAAAGGCTGACGAATTCAAAAGCTCAAAATTAAAATGTGGTCCCTCTATGGGAACACAAATAAAACCATGGTATATTGCTTAAAAAAATGATATAGTTCAAAATTGCTTGCTACACATAATAAATACTGGCTCCTTATTTACATCCATTACGCTGTCATATCGTAGGGAGGAACTAAGTATCTACCTGGCAAGTGACGATCCTGATGGGCTTCCTCCGATACCCAGGTTGGGCGACGACATTGGGTTAGGAGCAGCGGAAGGAGGAAGGAGCAGGGAGGAACAGCGTGTGTAGTGTGTGTAGCGTGTGATTGTCCACGACTACCTATCTCTGGTAAGATTTTTGATAAAATAAATCCGCTCTACGCACTTTATCTGCATTCGCGATTTCTATTCCTACATAATAAAGTTCAGTTTAAGCTACAACTTTTTTAATAGCGCTAGTAACTCTGAAGTCAACTTAATTACCATTATAATAAAGTTGATATTTGTTTAACTTGAAAGAACATCAATTTGTAACATTAGTTTGAATAGGCAATAGACTTCTTACAGTTCACATCTTTACGAATAGGTAGGTACACAACACAACCAACAAACAGCTGACGAATGCGACTCGAAGTCGCCGAAATGTCTGTACGCGCATAACTTCCGAATGACTGCACCAAATTAGATAATCCTTTTTTTGTTGTGTGAATGTGTCGGAAATTCGAAAAAATAAAATTGCACTCGTGCGAACATGTGGCGGGCCGCTAGTGAGTTAAAAAAATTGTTGTCGAGAAACTGATTGAATATATAATTGTGTAATTTGACCTCCTGATTGTTGATTAGTTAACAGGTGTAAGTTTGTTGTAACCTCACAGAGGTAATTAACTTATGCGAATTCGAGTCGCACCCACCCGTCAGCTGTTATTAGTAGGTAGTACTTTCCTAGTTTACAGATCTGTAGGTAGATTAAGATTTGTTTTAAAAACCTAGGTTCCTTGTCGTAAAATTTTAAGGAGGGTTAGGTGGTTTTGTAATTTAAATAAGACTAGATCGAGTTAAGTCTACCTGGGTTGGTTTATTTTTAACATTATCACGCCTGCATTCCCCGGTGAGATAGACAGAGGGGTGTTTTCGTACATCCACTACATTTCACCATTGATATTGTTTAGTCCCATGTAATAGGCGGTGACGGACGGCAGGTTTTTGTGTCACCACACAGACTGTGGTCGCGCGGACACATGACGTGCGAATAAAACCTCACCAACATTCTGGACGCCCCGAGGCGGGTCATTCATAGAATAGGGAGTAAAGGTTTTATGCAAAATGTCTCAAGCAATTTAATAATTATACTAATTACTTATGTTATAAAAACAGTTAGTTTTTTTTTTGTTGCTATGCTTACCACCTATAGATATTTCTCTTAAAACATTTCGTGTATGAATAGATAGACCTTATATACTAACAATGAGTTTATCTTACAATCTTAAGCAAACAGAAAAACGCATACACGTGCAAATAATTTTTAAATTGTTGCAAGCTGTCATGAAGTTATAGCACATTCGAATGCATTCTTATTATAATATTATTAGTGTTTCCTTTTTATGCAATAAACGAATAATTATTAGTACTGACCATTTTTGACTGACTGCTGCATTTTAGATATCTTTATGGAACGATATGGACATGAAAAATATTAGCACAATATGAAATGGTGTAAATGTTTGTATGACAAAGTCTTATATAATATATTTATGTATGACTTCTATGGACATGCACAACATGGTCGAATTTATGGAAACAAATAAATGAATACGCAGGTTAACACTTTATAAAAAACGGCATTTTGGAATCGGTAAAGATTTATCAATATACACGACCATTGAAACTATAAGTGCTTACGCATAGGCACATGTGAAATGTTAAATCAAAATCGACATACAAAGCTTGTGGTAATATTAATAAATACACATTGTCATAATTTTATTTGTATTGATGTTATTTTGCCAATGAATGAAGATTCCCCATAGGCACTAAAGCAAAATCAAGTATGTAAAATAAATTTTCCCCATCCATACTAATATTATAAATGCGAAAGTGTGTCTGTCTGTCTGTGTGTTACCCGTTCACGTTTAAACCGCTGAACCGATTTAGATGTTGGTATAGAGATAGAAAGGAAAAGGATATAGGATAGTTTTTATCCCGATATTCCCACGGGATCGAAACTTACGCGGGTGTAACCGCGAGGCGCTGCTATTTTTTTTTATAAATTCCAAATGTTTCTTGATGCGAAAGAGCCACGTCGAGCGCACGCGCCTTGTAATATGTTTTTGGCATAACACAACATTCAGAACTGTAATTTGCGCTTTTAGCTAGCTAAAGAATATTCGAGGACTCGTGCAAAATTAATTAAGAAACTTGTTCTAACACAAATTGTAAAATCAATATTATACGAAGAATAAAAAAAAAAATGACGCGTTCGCGAGCTTTGACAGTCGATTTTTTTTCGACTTACACGGTACACAAAAATTCTAATGTCCGGATAGAGATAACCCCAGAAATAAATCATCACTAGGCGAAATAAATTTGCAGATTTGCCTTGAAACTTATTTGCATGGGGTAAAACTTCAAAGTTTCAAAGATAAAACAATTTTAAAACGTTATGTGGGCCTATTGATGAAACGCGTGCGCAGGCAATAGCTCGAAATAGTGTGTGTGTATTAATTCAAATAAATAATATGGTTTTGATCAATTCATAACCTAACTAATTTACCCGTTATGATTATATCAGTTACTGTTGCATATTGATCATTATCGCATGAGCTTCGAAGGGGCTGCAATGAATGGAGGTTAAAAAAAACTGACACGATCGTGAGATGGCAGCACTGCTGAGTGTTCCTTGACAGCTATTATAGTTTCTAATTTATACAAAAATTAATATGTTAAGCGATAAAAACGTATGCGTCTTGGACTAAGCGTGGATCATCGGTAAAGAGATTTAGTGGAAAATTACTGGTTTTGCCATATTTTCTTTGCAGAGTTTTCCCATAGTTTTCTTGTATTTATGATTATATGTTTGGTAAGTAAGTGTATACCCTGTTTTTTTTTTTGCAAACAACAGCTTTGCAAAGGGCCCTATTAAGTAAATATTCGTAAAAGAAATAGCTAGCAGTCAAATTCACGGACACTCGACAGTAGTGACATCTGGAGTGAGCAAGTGGCAGTGGTTTTTATCCCCATTGCTAATTGATGGTAGATGGGCCAAAATAGTGTGTTATTGAGTAGGTGTGAGTTACCTTGATTCTTGTCAATGCTGGTGGCGCGCGAGAAGCGCGGGCGGCGCGGCGTGTTGTCCGAGTCCCCGGCCGCTGCACACGTCACAGTCACGTCACACACGTCACACACGAGCACGGCCGCCTAACTACTCTATACCGACACAACACCCGCACCACGCGTCGCACCTCCACCGCACCACGCCCTGTTCGCTAATACCTACTATCGGCTTTGTTTGCCACACTTCGTTTTTTTTTTGTTTAATGAAAGGCAACTTAAAAAAGATTTATTAAAAATGTATAAGTAGTATAATATTATCAAACAAGGGAGTGGTACAATTATAATGGGGTGAAGTTGCTTCAGTATAGAATATTTTAGGTTAAGCATTTATGGCAAATAGTAGTGATTACTAATGATTTGTTACGAAATGTTCGATGTTAAATGATTTAAAAAAATACTCTGCCACGACCGTGAATCGAGGTGGTTTGAATAAAATATCAGTAACATAAATATACATAATATTTTCTTGTACACTCCAATATTAAATACTTGAGATAATGAGTCTAAGCACTGAGTCTGAAAGAAATGACTTTAAATTCGATGTAATGAGGATGTTGAATATATATTCTAAATAAAAGTTAACATGCTTCAGTCAGTCTAATCCTCCCTATGACCTGCCTGTCTGTTAAGAAACTGCACACTATCACTGTAAGTGCGTTCATGCTACCAAATTGAATTGAAACTCCTATTTCATGCTCTTTTAAAACATTATAGTACTTATATAAAGTGGCACTTTGTGACCTATATTTGTGTGAATAGGCGGCAAATCATTCAATAGCCAATTAAAAAAAAACTTCTGTAAGTTTCATGCGATGGAGAACAAAAACGCAAGGCTCGTCAACCACTATGCTTACTGCTGGCAAAAAAATATAAAAGCGCTAGAAACTCCTAGAGCAAACTTTGAAACGTTAAAATTAGCTGGCCAGAAATGAGCAAAGTAAATCTTCGAGCGTTGCCGTCAACTAGTCGAGTTGCAGAAGGCTAAGGCGGTGTTACCGGCGTGGTCGTGGTCGGCCACGAACACGTCGTCGTCGGCCCCGTTGAGCGCGGCGTCGTCGCGCAGCAACAGCGCGGCGGCGGGACGCTGCGACAGCGTGAAGAAGTCGCCCGAGCCTGCGCCCATCGCCTCCAGCGCGCCCGCGCTCTCGAAGTACTCGTCTAACACTAACTTCGCAGTCTGCAATTCACAAATAACGAGCTGTAGCACACGTTTATGCAATAACCACCGGTTCTACGAATATTGGATAGCAAAGTACTCACCTTAACAAGATCCAAATTTTGGCCCGTGATCTTAATGGAATGTTGCCCGAAAGTCACAGTGTACTTATACTCCCCCAGTGCGGCGTCATTCGTCGAGAAGCTATGAAGTAGAGCCCGGGCATTGTGTGGGGATTTCTAAAATAAAATAAATTATGACAAACTGTAGGCTAACCACTGACTGTTTTACTTGTCCACTGGAACAAGTACAATTTTGTTTGAATTATGAATTTAGAATGTCAATAAATATTATACTTGTTTAACAAACTCTATAGAGCTGGGATCAATAAACCAATTAACTATATCGCGCAAAAATATTGAAGAGAAAAAAAATCGGAATAGACGAGCATAACGTATCATGTCATGCTCATGCGTGGTAAGGACCAAGATTATGTCCGGACTTTGAAAGAGACTGACCTGTGAGTTTGTTTCGCCCTTTCTTCTCCGGGTCTGGATAGGAAACACCAAACTCATCTTGTTTTAAACATAATTAATTTTTGACGTGCAAACGTGTTTTTTTGAACCAATAAGATTTACAGAAATAAACGATTGATGACCGACCTCCTGCGCGCGCGGCGCGTCGTCGGAGCCGGCGGAGTCCAGCGAGGCGCGCGAGCCGGCCAGCTGCGCCTCCAGCGCGCCCTCCAGCCGCACGGGCGACGCGTTGCGGCGGATCGTGTCGCCGATCAGGTGCTTGGCGTGGCTGCGACACGCGACAAATCACACATGAATTCAGAATCCGACAAGTATTTGGTGAATATCGTGTGGCGACTTCCTTTTCTATGAATGATAAGGAACTTTCCACCCTGTTCTGTTTCCTGTTAATTATGATAAAAAAGCACTTCCTCTCTCCTTAATACAACATCATTATATTTTCTTCGCTCCTGTTTCATGTTTATTATTATATGTATATTGTATATATTTATTTAGATTTATTATATTATGTAAATGGTACACCACAGACTACCTACATTTATATATCTGTATTTGTCTGTCCTTCCCCTTTTCAATCCATCCAAAGGTTGTCTTTAAAAGATCGCTTTTAGCGATAAGACCGCCCATTGTGTCACCCTTTGTACAGTTTCTATAATTATGTCTGTAATTAATATGGTGTACATAATAAAGAGTATTCTATTCTGTTCCTCACACCTCTATGATCAGATGAATTTTCCACTTAAATCTCTTAGGTAAATAAGTATAAACTAAAAATGTGTAAATATAACTCACTTTACATTCTCCTCGTTTGGCCCGGTGATCTGGACGAGACGCTCCTTTGCACCGGGACTTACTGAAATCATTAATATCCCTGTGACTGACAAGCTCACACAAGTCGATATTATTAGTCTTTATTATTAGTATGGAGTTGATAAGCTCATAGCTAGTTGCGATTAATAGGCGGTGAGATACGACTTTATTTTGAATATTAATAACTCATGTAAACCATTCCCAAACAATTATGCATGTGGTAATATTAATAGGAGATAAAGTTTCTAAGGGAAAATATGTAACCTAATGTTTAATTTAGTTTTTTCAGACATAACAGTACGATTGTTAGGGTGATTTATGTGTTAAAATAATGGATAGTAAAGATCTTGTGGTAGAGAAAACAGAGGAGAAGGGAAGAGCCCGCCACACCATGCGCAAGCGTCTCACAGCACAGCCCGCACCGTGCGTTCATACCTCGCTGAAACGATATAATCGTATCACTTAACTCCTCGATCATGTGCACCCTCCTGCCCTTGATACCCATCACTGTAACACCACAACATAACTTCAGATACGCCGCCAGGGGGCTCTCCTGTAGCGACCACCCAAATTCCTTGTTTTCAACTTCACTTTATAATAACCCAATCAAACATTACATTTAGTATTTATTCGGATGCTGAAACATGTTGATAGCAAGATCTAAGGGCACTTTAGAAATTGAAATAAAGCATTTAAATCATTTTTATAAAGTATACAATATGTAATATACAGTTTCGCTTCCTTCTTATCGTCATGCACTATCGAAGTACATATATAATAGAACTGGTCTAAGTAATACTAAGAACAGATAAGCGTAATATCGACCTCAGTCATGCATCGTTTGCCCCCCGATTTATCGACAAATAATCGCAAAATATTCAACATGCAAGTCCCTGTTTAGATAGATTGTTTCATAATGTAATAGGAATGTATGTCACCTTTCCCGGAGTCGGCATTCCTGATGACAACTTCGTCCTTGGAGTAATTCTTGCCAGGGATCTTGGTGGGCTTGGGGAACTTGCCCGACGGCTTGATGATCTCGCCGGGCCCGAGCAGCGAGGGCGGCTCGGCGGGCGCAGCCAGCGTCGGGGACACCGAGCCGCCCGAACCCGAGCCCTCCATCGTCGGCACCAACAGTGGCTGCGCCGCAACAAGTACACGCTTACAATACGCTACGAGCAAATCCATTCCGGATGTGTATTATTACTAAACTAGGTCAGCTGTACGTTTATCGGAAGTTTGTTTTAGTATAATTGCACATATTACTAATTGTTTGGGGTAAGTCACGCCTTGAATAAATATAAAACAAAACGTTACCTCGGCATGGGTGCCGCGGTGTCTATAATATTGACTCATGTAGTCGGAGCCCTGCCAGAGTTTGGCGCGCAGCTCAATCAGCTCGAGGAGATGAAGTCTAGTTTTCTTATCCAATCGTTCGTCCTGTGATCCATTACGGAACACAACAAAGTATCTGAAATGTAGAAAAGGTTTCAAACAGTTATTCATAACATAAAACATAGTGAGCTACACAACTAAAGATGTTAATAGAACCATACTTCTAACCTAACCTAGTGTGCGTCCACCATTTCATTTTTATTTTTCATAGCCGGCAAGGCTCACTACACTGTTACCGGGGCGGTACTCATTCACCCTGAAGTATTCCCTCATAACAAGCAAGAAACAAATCTTAAATGTGCACATACCTATCAAGAAAGTCCTTGTAAAGAGCTTCGAGCTGAGCGCCGTAAAGCTTCAGATTAGAGTACATGGTGGCCACATTGCTCTGAAGCGCACGGTCATAGTTACCCTGCATCATTTGGTACGCCACCGCTTCTGTCAACACTATGAGGTCATCAACTGCAACAAAGAACAAATTACATGAAGATATATTTTTAATGTTGAGCCAACTGTATGATTAGGACTGGGTGGCTGCAAAAGTTGGGCGATTGGCTCACCACCGCGCTGTCACTAGTATTAGTGTGTTTTGATTAAAATGCATTTAATAAGGAGTCTGCTTAAAGAGTAAAGAGTAAAATAATGCACATATAAAATAGCGGGAAACTTGCTAATGTTCCCATAAAGCAACTTGTTTTCAATGAATGCACGGCTTTTATACAGGATGGCAGGGACGCCCAAACAAAAAACTGCTGTTTTATAGGAAAGTGCAATTCAAATCTATGCGGTCAAAAAAATATATGGAACAGCAATTTTTTTTTATAACTGACGAAAAATTTCATTGCAGAGGGCTTCTGAATCATATACCCATGGTAACGGGTTGCACGTCGTAGTCCCTCCCACCCTGTATAATAAAAACCTGTCAAGTGCGAGTCGGAACTCGCGCACCGAGGGTTCCGTAATTTGTAGGTATGTAAATAGTTTATCACAAGTTTTTTTTAAAATGTACCTACAAATTCACGGTTTTCGTTATTTTTTCCTTTACTTGTGCTACACGATCCTGCTCCTTGCCAAATTTCATGATTCCAGGTCAACGGAAGTACCCTATAAATTTTGATTCCCTTGAGAGTGTGGAAAAATACGTTTTTTGCGGCATAAACGGCCGTATCATTTTTTTTTACGTTAACTTAGGTGTTTGATTCTTTCACAGCTTCAAGGGACTATAAACCTGAGTATATGATTTTAATTTCAACTCGATACATCGCCTCCACGCGTTCCTGAGATAAAGGGTCTTGACAGACAGACTGACAGACGGACGGACGGACGGACGGGCAGACAACAAAGTGATCCTATAAGGGTTCCGTTTTTTCCTTTTGAGGTACAGAACTCTAAAAACAACCGGTGCATTGGTATAAATAAGTAGGTGATAATTGTAACATTTTTATGTTTACCAGAGAGGCTGAATACGTTACAATTAAGAACTTCTCAGTAGCATTCCAGGGAGTGACACCTTCCATGTCCCTTAAGCCCTTGTTCCTATGCCTGATCTCTCCCTGGTCGCGTTGGAATGCTATCCCATCGGACTATGAGAATGAAGAAACACAGCACCTGTATTTTCTTTTTCTTCAACTGAGCCATCGAATTGTGCACTATTATAGGTACTATCTCCTATCCTACATGCTTGGTTATTTTTCATTCCGATTATTTTGGATATTATAAATATATTTTTAATTTTAATTAAATCATAATTTTTTAATAATGATTGATATGATTTGTACAATGATAGATGATAGGCAACAATAGGCAATTAAAATTGTCACAATTATTTTATACACCATTTTTTACATTGTGTCATTGAATTTTTAAAGAAATCTCTATGCTTTCAAGTCATAAAAATTGTGCGAAGCAGGGGTGGGTTGCTAGATATATAAATAAATGAGGCAATGGCTTACATAAATTGCTGCTAAGGACAAACTTTTTTCACTATTACTTACTTTGTCAAAAGGATCATGACGATGATGATGCTGATAATACTTACAGTTCAGATCTGTTGCATGTAATCAAAATGGTCAAATTAACAAGGCACTAACAAATCTCTCAAGAGGGTGCATTCTGAAAGCTGGCAATGTCGCAAAAAGCTGTCAAATATTTTGCAGTAATTTGTGACTTTACCCAACTTTCAGAATGCAGCCTATCGGAATATCATCCTATTATCAGTTTTTGGAGTGCATGTCATTAGTTTGACAGACAAGTGTGCGACCTGTCATCGGGTAACAGGTTGTTAGAATGACAGATCTTAAGTTCGGCAGGTTGTTAATACATCAGGCAATGTATATAAGAAATAGGACATCTAGGTTATCCGGTTCTCAATAACAATGGAGCTATTACTTTTTATATATAAATATGTTAAGATAAGTAGATATTTATTATAGCAAAGGAGACGTTCAATAAATGTATGGAGCTTGGTACTAAAATAATTGAAAACTTAAACAGCCTTCTGAGCTATATAGGCTGAAAGAGGGTAATTATTTTGTTGTCTTTGGGCATTATTTTTTTTACATTACAGTTGCTCGTTTTTTCAAAACAAATGTTGAAAAATAAAATGCTTGCATCACTAACTACATAGTAACTACAAACATTATTTATACTTTACGGTTGGCAGCCCTGTGGCAAATGAAGTAATAATGACAATTGACTCCGCCTTGTGGACTTGTACCCACCAGTGGAAGGTGTTTTTCTTTCAGCATCATTCTGACATTTACAGATTTTATATTTTTTGGATATGTTTTGATATTGCATTGTCATGATAATCAATATTTTTTTGTCTCAATATCATGGAACTGCAGCTAAAATTATAATAATAATCTCAAAGTATTTCTACTCAATTATATTTAAATACGATTTTTTCTGGCACCTGAAAAAATCGTATTTAAATATAATCGAGTAGCTTAATAAATAAGCTTTCTATTATGGTACATCACATTAGTGCTTAAAAATCTTCAGAATATTATACCAGTTTTGACCTCTCCTATATTCTAGCAAGAAAAATAGTTAGGTTAAAGTTATATTATACTAGAAACACATAACAATGCAAGCAAAAAAAACCAAACAAAATTAACAGTGGACTAACAAATCCAACATACCTGTGTAAATTCAAAACATCAAACATTTCACATTTGCCAAACATTTTTCTTGAATACCATGTCACACTAATAACACTGGAAGTGATAACTTACACAAAATGTTTGTGTTCCAATTAAAAATTGTATTGTAACTAAATAATGAAAGTTGGCAAACAGAATGGTAAATATTGACCGATCTCATAGAATCCTTACCAGAGTTTATTTTGACATCCAACACAGAGTTGCGGTTGTGTGCGGAACTGGTCGTCGATTTCAAGGGCCTGGGCACCTCCAGTTTTTTAACCGTGCGGGTCATTTTCGTTAGGGTCGACATGGTGCTACAAACAAACAAAACATACATTAGGAATATTTTATTATTATAGATTATTGTGTTGTTGCTTGTTTACCGACACCGAAGAATCATGAACAATGATTGTCAAATTTTTGTTGGAGGATATGAGTAACCTTGTCATAATTATTCACAATGAAACTACCTACCAAATACGGGGAAAATTATCGGGAAACTCACTCATCCATGGCGACAGCGCCTCGATGCACACTAGAACCACTTTATAGCAAATCGTGTGAAAAGTGAAAGTGATGACAATGAATGATCCTAGCGAATAAATTCGGAACAAATCCAATACGTGTTCATTACTCGTAATATTGGTTTTTCGTGTAATAAAAACGGATTAGCTGGAAAAATTTTGACTTTATAGAAGATTAAATATTTTGCTCGATGAAAAACATTTAGACAAAACAATTGAAAGCCATGGAACACTATGAAATAAGAAATAAACAAGAAAACTCACCTGGCTACGCCATTAATTCGCAATAAAAATAAATTCAGTCTAGTGGTGAGTAGCTAGGACAAAAATCGAACTTTACAAATATATTTCACAAAGATAAATAAACCTTCAGATAAACAAAAAATAATTTAATTTATGTAGCAATCATATAAAAGAATTGAATTCTATGAAATAAGAAAAAATAATTTAAACCGATAATTTCCAACAATCTCAACAGTGCTACGCAACTCTAATAATGTAAAATAAAATTTCTACCATTATAGTAGTAAATTAAAGCAACTTTCAACCGAAAATAGGCTGATTAGTCTGGGCCAATGTTTTCTGGCTTTCCAAAGGAAATGGTTTGACAAGGAATTGTTTTTTTCCTGACGGCCGACTGTGCGACAAATTTTTTATTTCAGGATTCTCTACCAAAATGGTAAAAAGGAACCCTTATGGTGAGATTCAGTCTGTCTGTCTGTCTGTCTGTCACAGCTGGATATCTCAAGAACTACTAATGCTATCAATTTGAAATTTATGACATTTCCCAAGAATTTGGCAAACAAGAAAGAAATAAAAATATACATATACAAAATATTTTTTGCAGCAGGGACTGGTTGTCTTCAAATTTTAAAGTGGGGCTACTAGGGTATATGGGGTATCATATGAAAGAGCGTTGTTTGCACATTCTCAAACACTTTTTCTTTTTTTAGGCCGCATTGTTTTCGACTTTTGCTAAAAATGTAAAAAAAATACCGTTCCCCCCTTATCTCCGAAGTTGTCATAGAGAAAAATCGCTGCACTGTCGCTCAAGAGATGGCGCTGACCTAAAACTAAAATAGTAGTATTAAAATTCTCTGATGATTACATCAGAGAATTTTAATACTATGGTGGCATCGCCGATGAAAATTTAAAAACATTTCACGTTTCACAATACGGAACCCTCGGTGTGCGAGTCCGACTCGCTCTTGGCCGGTTTTTTCACTTCTGTAATCTGTTGTCTTGTCTATTCCCGACAATTTGAATAGTTATATAAAAATATCATGAATTTGAAGAGTTTCTATCTCATTAAGTAGTTCTCTCCTCTCCATGCCTCAAAAAGCACGGTCTCGGCGGCGGTATTCGTAGTTCTTTGACATTAGGTACGGGCAGTCAGAAGCCTAAAAGTCTGACTACCAATCTTGGGGTGATGCCCTATCTCCCCAAGTTGCAAGTTCCCCAAAATTATTTTTCATACATTCATTCCCAATCCCAACGTCTCCAAAATATAAAATTAAATTATTTGTAAGTTCACACTTGACCAATCCTTGTACTGGCGTGTCCAAAAGTGTTAGAGTAAAATAAAATCAGTACCTAGTTTTATTTAACCTTAGTTGTGCCATGTGTTTTTAGATGTTTTCGAGATATATCTAGGGTGTGATAAGGATGTATTCAGGGGGTGAGTCAGAAAAGTAGCCGGGTCGTTCTAGAGTTATAAGTAGTGTAAGAGAAGAATTAGTCTATGCTGGAAGTGTATGCATCCAGTAAGTGCGAAGAACTGTTCAAAGGTATTAAAATGATACTTTCTAGATTGCAATGCGATCTAGAAAAATATAAAAAAATATCTATGTATAGTCAAAAGGGAGATAGGTGTGCGGGATCGTCGGATATAGTTGGGGTTTGGTAGGAGACCCATGAATGTTGTTGACTGATAAGTGATAAATGAGCTGTTTGTTTTCTATTAATAGAATCAAATTTTATTCGAGTACTGGTTTCTTGCTAGACTTCGGCTATGTCCGGCGGTCCTGCATGCTTGTCTCTTATGTTGACTGTACCTATGTAGGTACCTAATTGCACAGAGTTGCCTTGTCTGGCCATACCGCTATTAAGCCAGCAATGGTTTGTGTGGTAGGTATGTTTAATTGTTCAACAATGGGTCAGTGGGTCGTCTTAGGGGATGATTTGTAACTGTTTTGTTGAAGTGAAAACTTCTTTAGCGGCGTTGTACACTTTTTTGTAATGGGTAAAAAATGTTAAACTCGCGTCAGGACACGTGACCCTGGTCGTAAGATTCGTAAGATGACACGTGACCCTGATCGTAAGATAACACGTGACCCTGATCGAAAATTCGTAAGATTCCAAAATATCAAAAATTGAAAACAAGTATACAGGATCAAATTACAGACAGACAGACAGACAGGCAGACAGGCACAGACAGGCACTGACAGGCACAGACAGGCACAGACAGGCACTGACAGGCACAGGCAGGCTCAGACAGGCACAGACAGGCACAGACAGGCAGACAGACAGACAATGTGAAAGACGGCACGGTTGACATCTGACATCTTTCAACACGTTAAAATAAAATAAAAAAATTAAAGGAGATTGACCCAAAGTCGTACCAAAAAGTCTCATGCATCAAGATCAAAATATTGTAGTACCTAAATATTTTCATATTTTTTACGACATTACACGTTGGGGATTTAATTTTTGAAGTGAAAACTTCTTTAGCGGCGTTGTACACTTTTTTTGTAATGGGTAAAAAATGTTAAACTTGCGTCAGGACATGTGACCTGATCAAAAATTCGTAAGATTTCACTTCTGCCGGCACTACCGGAGTGCAACCCGTCGTTTTTTTTTTGATTAATAAACAATAAAAAAAAAGTAATTCATTAGCTCAGGAAAATTATAAGTAAACAAATCATGTAGTCTCACATTTTTATAGTAATATTAAAAATGAAATAAATATGACTGCTTCTCGATATGTTAGCAATCACAGCATTTGAAACACACATTGAAGCTAAACCATAATTGACAATCACTCACAGCTTGTATGTTCAGCAAAAATAAGTTTCGTTAAGTACTCTCCCTCTCCTATTTGGTAATTAAGTACAGAACAAAGTTTTTTGTTATCAATCACTTATCAGTAATCCTAATGTTAATAGTATTTAATGAATTAAGCGTAAATTGCAATGAAAGGATTAAGATTTTTACCCTTTTGGTTCTCTCAAGTAATAACAAAAAATAACATTTAACAATCCGTAAGTAAATATTAATTCGGCAACTGTACAATTCACGATTTTGGTTAGGTTAGGACAGAGTCGTACAACTTTTAGTTAATAATAAAACCTTTGGGGAACTTGGAACTTGGGGAGACCGGGCATCATCCCAATCTTGTTAAGTATAATAATCGTGGTATCCAATAGTTGGATTATGGTGGTCGAATAGGCATTCGCTCCATGAAGCTTGCTGGTTTTAAGCATTCGTGCCAAAATGCATATTATAAAATGTTCTACTATATAGAATAACTATTAGAGAGTGCCAGAAGGATGAAAGCTAAAATTAGTATTTTTTTACACAAAGGCTTGGCAACACTTTTGTTTTCACTTAATTTTCTAGTGTCAATGTGAATATCACTGTCAAATGTCAATTTATTAGTGTCAGTTAATTGTTAGTAGGGTGTGTGGTCGTGTTTTTGTTTCAAGAAATAAAACGATGTCGTAAAATGTTTGAATGCACTAATTTTATTGTACAAAGAGTACCGAATCTTGACTTACGTTTAAAGTGGTGTGTTCTTGGAATGTCATGATAATTTAGTTCTGAGCTTATAAAAAATAGGTAAGCAGAAAAAATCTGTTTTCGTTACTCGGCTTCCCAAAATAAAGTTGCTATTATTGCAGTAAATCTGTCTTTTACATAATTGTATACATCGTACACATGTGTCTAAAAAATTTCTGAAAATGTTTATCTGCCGTCGAATTGTCGTTAATTATTATGTTTGTCTAAGTGGGAATTTATCATTTCATTTTAAGTATTACTTTTGCGAGCTAGATTATAAAAAATAGAAGCATATGATTCTTGGACTTGGTTGCGTAAAATATATTTAAATTTTTTTTGTTCATTATGATTTAAATTAAAGAAGTTTAAATAGCCTGCTAATAAGCCTAATCACCTTATAAAACCGCACTTATAAAAGTACCTTTAAATAAATACAGAATTTTCATTCAGTATTTATTTACTTAAAGGCACTTTTATACATTATATTTTTTAGATATTGCATCCCTTTTTACAATTTATTATTAAAATACACAAGGATATTATAATTGGTTACATTGGGTATTTAACTATTTACTTATTCCTTCTTAAGCTAAAAATAATAAATAAAATTAAAACCCCATAGATTTTACTTATTATTTTTAGGTTTTACTTTTATTGTTGTTTATGACACAAAAGCTGTTGCTTATTTCACCATTTTTATTAGTTTTGTATGTCAATTAATTTAAATCAGAGATGAACTCTATAAAATAATATTTACCTACAACAAGCACATTGTTTATGATTTTCAGTGATCAACATGGCCAAGCACTACTTAGTGTTAGCACTTGTGCGGCTGGTGCTGCCTATTAGTCTCCTGCTATGTAAGTATAAGATGATTTTATTATTTATGTAAAGAAATTAGATGTAACTTATATAATACTAGCTTCCGCCCGCGGCTGCGCCCACGAAGTGTGTCGATAAAAACTATCCTATGTCCTTTCCCAGGATGCAATCGGTATCTCTGCTAAATTTAGGCGAAATTCGTTCAGTGGTTTAGGCGTGAAAAGGTAACATACAGACAGACAGACAGATTTAGTTTCGAATTTATATATAATATTAGTATGGATTTCTTTCTCTTCCCTATATAATATTAGTACAGATTTCAGATCATCCACACTACAGGATTATCCACCATAACAGCTGTTTTATTGCGAAAAAGAACCTAATCCCTTTTTAAGGTTCAGTACCCAAAGGGTAAAAAGGGAACCCTATTACTAAGACGTCCCTGTCTGTCCGTCCGTCTGTCTGTCACCAGGCTGTATCTCAAGAACCACGATAGCTAGACATTTTAAATTATCACAAATTATGTATTTCTGTTGCTGCTCAACAAATACTAAAAATAAAATAAAATAAATGTTTAAGGGGGGCTCCCATACAAGAAACATGTTTTTTTCGGCGTTTTTGCTTTGTGGTACGGAACCCTTCGTGTGCGAGTCCGACTCGCACTTGGCCAGTTATTTAGTAATTTAATACTGTCAATGCAAGATTTATTGAGCCTACATTTGATTAATGAAGGAATAAAAGTTAATCATGTTTATTTGGGACAAAGTTATGTTGTTGCAATTTCCAAGGAAAGTTCCATTTAATTTATAAATAATAGCCCTAATAACCCTTTGCGGGACACTAAACACCCCCAGACGTGATAACAATAAAACTTCTACTGTGTCTCGTTCAGTGTCCTTCAATGGATTAACAAACTTCATTAAAAGAGTTTTGTATCCACACTAGGCACCTACATCAGACTTCCAGAAATAGTAGTTCCAGAGATTAGCGCGTTGAAACATACAAACCCTTCAGCTTTATTCTTCAGCTTCAGTATAGATAGATAATAACTGGTTTTGGTATAAAGAAATCCAAAATCGAAGAACATTTTCTTTCGAGCAAAAATATTATCTATCTACAGGTTTATTATTTGTTAATGGGAAATACGAAAACAACTATGAAACATCAAGCAACATTCTTATGATGGCACATGTGACGCAATTCTCCGGAACCGGCCGGCCGGCGCGTGGCGTGGCGGCACCGCGTGTATCGCCGCGCCTTTAATAAGTATTATGGTATTTTATTCTCATCACTTCAGTTCTGCATACTGCCGAAATAAATCTTACGTCACCGTTGCGGCCGATAAATAGTAGATTAGGATTTTTTTAACTGCCACAGATACAGCTCAATAAAAATCCCGTTGCGACTTACAAGGAAATGCCTAAGAATGTTTTTGACCTAGAATCCAAGTCTGCTAATTTACGATTCCAATTCGAATTTCGAAGCATCTACTCATTTGGGTACGCATCGTCGCATTGCGGGAAGGAGTAACGTCCTCATATCCTCCCTCCCGCGGGCTGGGCGCGCCGGCTAGTTCAGGGTGCGTCCTCACGATTCGTACTATGACCCGTTGACCGAGTTGTCGTGGCCTTGTCAATGGACCCTTTAATAGGATGTGTCACAATATTTACATGAGATTTGCATCATGCAACGCCAAGAAGGCATGCCTAGTATCACGCTCCAGTGATTTGTCCTCGCTGAGGTTTGTTGAACATGCGCTTACTGAAAACGTCGGATTTTAGGTATAAAAAAGTTCTTTATTATCATTTTATCAGCGCGCATGGGCAGAGTGGTACCAGTTTTAAAAATAGGGCTGCTCCTCCCTTCCACCATTCATGAGTATTGGACTACCTACTATAAAGTCACAAGTCCGCTTTCAAAATCTAGTCCTTTATCATCAAGTGGTAACAAGAGCAAGACTCAACTTTAATAGTGTCTACTTACCACCATACTTAGCTACGGCTGCACGAAGAGGCCAACTTCTAAAAGTACCTATGCCTCTATATGTAGATACTGTTGAACGTTGGCCTGTTTTCTACATGCGGTACTGATAATTTCTGAGATTTCCTGCTATACCTACCTGCAGTAGTGAACATCTCTACTTAGGTAGTAACAGGTCCTATCCTATAGAGATGCTTTGCTAGTGCCTTTCCGTTGTTTATAAAAAATCAAGCCGAGCTCACGCCCGAACTCTCGCTACATTCAAGTAGCTTTAACATTTTTTTTTCTCGGGTTTCTTAAACACTATTTTATTTTAAAGAGCTAAACACACAAATACTTACTGTAATAAATTCTTATTTACGTATCTAGCACTTACTGATATGCATGCATAATGCAGCCTAAAGTATTGGCATCTGGATAACAATATTGGACGTGATTAGGAAAATTAGAATGCGATCTGTTTTGGGTACTTACTCTAATAAAATATCTCCTTGGCTTGTATATGTATTTATGTAAAACTTGTTGTATACGTATCTATAATACCATTTATTTTTAGCACACATATAAAACTCTATATATATGTGTCCATGAAAATGTGTAAAAGCAAATGCGTGCCATAGTCGTAAAGGACACGAGTCCTGACCCTAATTCCCTCATGGCCAATAAATCCGCCAATGTAGAGCATTTACCTGCTCGACCCTCTGTTTGCACCTTTGCCTATTATATCATATTTACACGCAACAAACACGCGCATTTCCTCGAAAAATTGTGATTTTACCATTACGTTAAGTAAACGTAAAAATTAAGTAAACCACATAAATTGTAACGGAGTTTAAGGTCATCGGTTTAACATGTGAGTGCTGTTATTGCGCAAGGGCAGCGTTGCTCTCATTAACACCCGCAGTTTACACTTTACAGACACCGAAATGGTAACATGTATGTTGATTGCAATTTCATTTGTATTGTCGCCTATTCAAATCATGAATCTTTTAGGAATTTTAGTTAGGGTACAAATATTATGATACTTATTTGTTTCTGTAAGTAGGTAGTTATAGGCAAGTACAAAAACTGACAAGTCAATTACATTAAAAAAAGTAGATGAGGTCGGTGTTTCCTATTTGACTACTCTGAGATGAAACACCGAAACAAACTCAGAGGTCACAGTATGAGGCAGGTCATCTGAGGACCGTAATGTAGATTACTGTCTGAAATGGTCTTCTGAGGAGAGAACCACAGAGATTAAAGTGGTCCTGTCCTGTCAGTGCAAGCATGATTGTGTCAGTAATCGTGTCGGTCTACACAGAAATTAAGGAGCTCAAAGGCTCTTTGTGTAGGCCGCTTAACACGCTGGCCGCCAGACAATCATATAATCTAACTAAATAAATAACAAAATTAGGTAACCCACATAGGTAGACCTCGCATTCCTCGTATTTTAATAATATACAAAGTAAATATCCATGTAATTGTGTATGTAGGTATAATATTCATCAATGAATGTAGGTAATATTTATTGTATAGGCAACATCTTTTTGCGTGCTATTACATCGATTGTACTTACTCAAAGCTGGGTTTCCTTATTTTAATGTCGAACTGAACATGAAATGGGTTGCCTTTCCTTTGTTATAGCCTATCCTACCACAAAATTGCTAGTTAGAATTATAGCTGAATTAGCCATTCGAAAGGTACAAATCGGGCCAGACGTGAAACTATAATTTTATTGCGCCAGTGAATCCACTGATACAGGCAGGCAGTGCATTGATAATAAAGTGCTACTAAAATAAAGAGTTACATATGTTAAAGTGCACGATAACGTAAGCGAGTAATGTACAGTGTACATATTAGAGGATGTCGTGAGCCAGCAATGTTTGCACAGCTAATGGGCCACACCCGCCTTCACAAAATGCCATTAATTAAACCTCTCTACCCTTTTGTAAATCAAATTGGTTCCCGGTACCTTTGCGAAGAATACAAGTCGTGATAACCTGCCGTTATCGTGCACGACACGGTTATCAACTACCATAGTATGCTGAAATAAACTAGACAATTCGTTCTTTCATCACTTGCTTCCCTAATTTCCGCTGTCGATGAACCATTTATTTTGCCATATATTATTATGCTTATACGGTTACTAAGTGCTATAAAGTATTATTTAATAGGTCCCTCCCACCTCTAACCTGCTAGACACGCCAGGCAGTTTATCGCTGACCTCTATCATGAAATTAATCATCATTGTCCTGTAATGTCGTAGTTTTAAATTGTTAATTCAAAATGGTATGCTGTTACACAACCAAATACAATTCCAAAGGCGACGCGCGACGGTAGACCGCAGATGGCAGCGACTTCACCAATCACCACCCAACTGCAGACCGCAGCGACATTTTTCACACTAGTTTCTAAGTATTTTTATAAAAACACGCTTGCGACAGCAAACGTGCTGTCAGTGGCTGTCACTAACAGAACAGAGTGACAAGATCACAAGACGTATTTTTTTGTTTGACATAATATGAGTTTTGCGAAACTGAAGAAGAGAACTGCCGCTGCCGTCGTTGATGTGACGGCACAATCGGAATTAAAATCGCAGCAGCAAAGTTTTTTTTTTGGGTGGGAAATTATCAAATAACTTCTCTCGCTCTGGGCGGAGCGGATGGGCGTGTCAGATTTTTACGGACTAATACCCACCCGTGTTCCTTCAGTTGCCTGTGCCAGGGGGCCACGGTAACTCTTTCGAACAACCCGCGACTCTGGCAGGCATCGGCTCTACCTAGCGGTCCTCGTCAGTTAGTGCTGACATCTGTTTGAAGCGCGCGTGGAACACAACGCGCCGTCGACCCTGGCCTGGTCCTTACCGGACGGCGAGCTGCCCATTGCTCGCCGTCCGCAAGCCCGCGCCTACGGTGGCCGGGAATCGGCTCTTGACTCCCGACGCCCAGGGCGTCTCCTGCTGTGACTAGGGGAGGGTGCAAATATTACTTCCTCACACGTTCCGCCCCTCCTTCCCAAGCATTACTGCTTCACAGAAGGAGGTGACGGCTTCCCATGCACTCTCGCTTCCTACTATGGTCTGGACCAGGGCCGGTCGCGAGAGATCGCCGCCTCCGATCGTCGCCGTGAGGACGCGGCGCAAGCCGGGTATACCTCCACCGTATGTTCCACCGTGTCCTCCGGGCGATCCACATTCCACACAACGGTAATACCCGGGCGTTTCCCCGCGCCTTATACGGAACAGGAACCTCCCGAAGCAACCTTGTCCGGTGAGGACCTGCGTCAGGCGGAAGGTGAGGACGCCGTGGCGCCTCTCTAGCCACTCCTCAAAGAGAGGACTTATCGCCGCATTTGTGGCGTGCCCAGCACTGGGTTGCGACAAACACACTCTCCATTTCGCCATGAGATTCCGCTGGAGCTCTGTCCGCTGTGCCGTAATTTCTTGCGGCAGCGGAGTTACGCCCCGGCATTTTGCCTCCTCGCGCCACTCCCATATGTGGGCGAGGACTTTTGCCTCCAGATCCCATGCCGGCAATCCGGTAAGGAGGCGCGCCGCCTCACCGGAGACCGTGTGGTATCCCCGGACTAGCCGGACGGCCATGACCCTCTGGGACGCGTTTTATAATATATAATTATGTTAGTCTGTAAGGTATTTATCTATGGGCCAAAGTAGCCTGAAAATAAAGGTATTATTATTATTAACCCGCGGGCTGGTCGCCGCCTAGAGGAACCCGCCCACACTGGTGCCCCGTAAAGGGCCATGGACCGCACGACCCCCACGTACAGCCTCCGGCAGGAGCCGTTTGGACCCCTAGTGGCCCCTAGATTGGGCAGGAGCCGCTTCAAGGCAGCCCCGGCCCGCTCCAGTCAGCAGCACAGTCTCACTTGCGGTTATTGTCAACCGCAAGGCCCGGTGCCGTCTGCGGTCTAACGTTGCTTTCGGAAAACTGAGAATTAGTTGCGAATTTTCATATATACATATTATATTATGTACAGGTGGTGGTGGTTATGTTTAGGTGGTGGTGTGGGGTACCGTGACCCCTCCGTGCCTCGGAAAGCACGTTAAGCCGTTGGTCCCGGCTGTCATTCGTGGATCTCTGACAGTCGTTACGGGTAGTCAGAAGCCCGAAAGTCTGACAACCAGTCTTACCAAGGGGTATCGTATTACCCAGTAACTGGGTTGTGGAGGTCAGATAGGCAGTCGCTCCATGTAAAATACTGGTATTCAGCTGCATCCGGTTAGACTGGAAGCCGACCCCAACATAGTTGGGAAAAGGCTAGGCAGATGATGATTATGTATAGGTGCTTATTATTATATGTATAATTTTCCAGTACACGCCCTGATGGACAATCGCATTTCAGTACACGCACTGGTCGCCCGCCCTGTCATATCCACTGCTCTTTTAATTACACATGATACAAGCTCACCTCGTACAGCACTTAACCATATTAAAAACAAAATCTAATTCCATGAAACAACAGAACCTAACATTCACAGCATATTACTGTGAATTGGGCGGTGGCTTTTAATTAGCTGAAACACTAATTTAACAACTTACTATAAATCTGTTCCTGATACACCTTAATTAGCGTGAATGGAGAGGTAATGAGTTTTTGGTATTTAGGTAACGTTGAACTCCTAGAGTAGACACACACAAATACTCGTAGCACATGAGTAAAGAAACAACTCATTAGTCTAGTAGGTACTTAACTAATTATAGGTAAATAGCACCAGTTATTTATGGAAAACGCACTTTGGTTTAAATAATTTTAATATTTCCTCAAATAATTTCCTGTCATATTAGTATCATCATTGCTGTTGCAAATGCAAATCGTTACATGGCGGTATGGTCATGTCGTGTTGGTGCCTGACCTTCGTTCTTTTGTAGACCGTGTGTAATTTAATAACTGTTATAAGGAAGGACCAGGTTGAGCATTGAATAATTCATCTATATCTGATCTTCATTAAAGTATGGTCTTCTCATTAAATTATTATGATAGAATTTAATACCGTACGCTATCATATACTTACTAAGTTGTTTAATATGTTATTAGTACATTTAGCTATTATTTATAAAAATTGAAATAAACAGGACTCTCGTAAATTATGTACTAAATTCGTATAATTATGATGTCATTTGGGGTTATCGTTTGCACGGCATTCATCACAACAATCAAAACGATATAATTTATTTAAGTTCGGCTCGCAGTAGATACTTATTATGAGTTTAACGCTTATACATTGCATTAAGGTAAAGACATAGTAAAGGTCTGCTTTGTTTATTAACCGGTGTTAGTCAGTAGCCACGTATTTGAGCAACATATTCGGCGTCCGGCGGCGTCGGCTTCGGTCGGTGCGGTAGGTACCTACAGCATGGCCATATCGGAACGTCTGATTCACAAGGTCACGCCACAGTTCAACTGGCAACCTACATTAACACTGATCTCATCGACTTTTAACAGGTTTTTGGTAATTACAAAATTCGAAATTTTAACCTTTTCAGTGGATTGGAACTGGAACTGGCTTTCGGTTCGATGCTATTTCATGTGCCTACACAGAAAAGAAGAAATCTTAAAACTCTTGACTCCGTGCACCGCGTGGCGCGTGCGCAATTATTTCCTCCAAATTCTAACTGGAAAAAACTTTGTAACAAACAAATTAAACCGCCGAAAAAACTGAAAAGCAAAAAATAATAAACCTTTTTTATTTAACCTTATTAACTAAGTTCTTAATGTCAGTATACTTAAGTAATTTTGAGTCGGCGCCAAACAATCAATAAACAAAGATCACTAAATTACCTTAAATTTAAAGAACAAAATAATTATGAATTAATTTGTTTGTTTGATTTACGCGTCGACTTGAGAACCTCCTCCGTTTTTTTCGTCGGTTAAAGAACCTTCACCGTTTTTTTTTCGTCCGTTAAAAATATATGTATCTGTCATAGACCCCATCAGTTTCATAAATTAAGTAGGTAGTCTAAGTATTTTCAGTAATTTTAATGGACATATAATTAATTAATTATGCACCCAGCGACTTCAAATTAGATAATTCTAAATTTGTCCTATGATTAAATGATAAAGGGTGTTATAACGTATTCTGCAGTTCCGCTGTAATAGGATATTAAAATGTATGATATAAACACGAAGAACATTCAGATTTGATATGCGAATGCAATTATGTGCACGATGTAAGTATATAAGTAGTCTCATTATCATAATAGGAGTATTTTAAATATTTGCCATGCTATACGCATTTGTATAAAAGCCAATAGTATATACCTAGTATAGTATACTATTGGCTTTTATCAAATATTTAAAATAATCCTATTATGATAATGAGACTACTTATATATACATATACTTACATCGTGCACATAATTGCATTCGCATCTCAAATCTGAATGTTCTTCGTGTTTATATTTCCAGTTTTATTTTTAACTTGGCTTGTACCTATTTCTGTCAAAACTGTACGTACTGTTGCACAAACACAATATCAGAGCTTGAGTTTGATGATTCAATGAAACACATTTTGACAGATTTCAGTGAATTCATAGAACAATGATTTCATAGTCGGAGTGATACATGTTTTTCATTTACGCACTACTTATTAAGTAGGTACTATTAATTTGTGTGTAGTAAACTTTCAGGTATAACGTTTATCTGTACCGAAGTAAACGTAATAAACTCCGTCATCTCTGTTTGAGTTATTATTAGGAAACACGTTTTTCTCCCATAGCGTCACTCACTAGCCGCGACATCGTTTCCTCCACACCATTGTTCCATAGAAACAAATGAATTGTTTGTTTCTTTATAATGTCTGTTTTTATTTTTACCAACGTTAGATTATAAGCTTGATATTTAATTCGTCGTTTCATTCCCTGTGGATAAGTGGTTACTAAAATATAGGTATATGCGTCACGTCAAAAACCAGTTTTTTAAATGGTTTCACAAAAAATATAGGTTAAGTATTAACATTTTCTATTTGAACAATTTAAAGTTTATTTTATAATCTACTAGCAGCGTCCCGCGGTTTCACCCGCATAAGTGTCGATCCCGTAGGAATATCGAAATAAAAACTATCCTATGTCTTTCCCCGGATGCAATCTAACGCTCTGCCAAATTTTATTGAAATCCGTTCAGTAGTTTAGGCGTGAAAAGGTAACATACAGACAGACAAACAGAGTTACCTTCGAATTTATAATATTACTAGCTTCCGCCCGCGGCTTCGCCCGCAAGGTATGTCGAAAAAACTATCCTATGTCCTTCTCCAGGATGCAATCTCTATCTCTCTGTCAAATTTTATCGAAATCCGTTCAGTAGTTTAGGCGTGAAAAGGTAACATACAGACAGACAGACAGAGTTACTTTCGAATTTATAATACATATTTATGGATAGTATGGATAAAATGGGTTCACGTTCTTGCTAATAGGCTTAGGTGGGTCCCGTAGTGGGTCCTCTAAAGATTTGCAACAGATTATAAAAAATAAAAATAAATCGTTAGCATAAATAAATATTATTTTTAATGAACCTCCGCTCATATTCCCACCGCATTGGCAGCGCTATCTCGGCTTTTAACACGGTTTAATTAGGCATATTTTATAGGTTTTGATGACCACGTAAAACAGAGTTCTCAAGGTAATCTGGTATTTCGTGGGCAATGAACCGCACGTCTATTAGATGTAGATGTAGATGTAGAGAATATCGTCCGGTTTTAGGAACGAAAATTAACACAAAAATTTACTAACAAATTGTAAATCATGCGTAACCTGCTGTGATTGGTTGTTCGAATTATTAACAGCCAATCGGATCACTTGGCTTGCATTTAATTTTGACACGCTGATAATTTCCGGTCCAGAACCCGAGTGTATGTGTGACTTAGAGCTCTAAGAACTGCCATTATGGGAACTATGCGTTCCAGTTCAATCAACTATTTTTATATTTACGGTTAGAGACATTTGTTTCTAAAAAATAATTAAAAATTCACTTATACTATAGAGAAAAAAAGTTATTTAAAAAATAAAAAACCCGACTGTGGTAAAAAACTTAAGTTAAAAAAAACTGAAAAGCTAAAAACAAGCCCATTTTAAATTAAATAAAAGTTGGAAGCAGGCGGGACACATACCATTTTTATTATATTTTCAAATTCAAATGGTTCCCGCCTGCTTCCAACTTTTATTTAATTTAAAATGTGCTTGTTTTTAGCTTTTCTGTTTTTTTTTACTTAAGTTTTTTACCGCAGTCGGGTTTTTTATTTTTTAAACAACTTTTTTTATTTCCAACTTTTTAGTTTACAAATGTAAAACATTTCGCAGACGATTTAGTTCTTAGTAGGTGTTTTTTACAATTTGTCATTTCGAATTGCTTTTAAGTAGGTATATATGTTGTATATATTTTTGTAATCACCTTTTAAAACCCTTTATTTTGATACCCCACTCGATAAGTTTTGAAACAAAAAATTTAAAAAAAATGTAATATGGCGTCCAGTAGTCGCCATATTGAATTTTCACTAACGTCATGTCTTTAGTGAAACTCGCCGGACTAAGAGGAATCGATTAACGTGTGAATCATAAAAATCTATGACTAAGCCTGTCCCCTTAACTACTGGACATGAGCTCCTCCCAAGTTGCACCATAATACCTGGCTCTCCTCCTTCCACATCCAGACAGTCTAGTTTAATGTCGTCAGTATGTCTAGCCGAGGAGCGACCCTACGCTGCGTTTGCCGATTCGTGATCTCCACTCAAATATTCGTCTGGTAATTTGGTCTGATCAATGGACTTGTATGCTCATGGAAAATTGGACATCGGTTCTTCGATATGCCAGACCCACTGCTAATGCAGCTTCATAGAATCCTAGCTCAGCAAGCTATGCGATGACTCATGTTCTTTTTGGGATAACTTATTAATATTATTCTATATATAGGTACCTACCGGACTTAGTCTTCAAAGGATTTCTTGCTCTTCAGCTTCTGTCCGTAGCGCGTGTACAACCGTTTTGTGAAACTATTTTTTTAATAAGTTTATACAATTAAGCCAATAATTAGAGAGAGGCAAAATGAAAATGGTAATATTATTATGTTATAAGGCGATTATCACACTGCCACGCACCACGCTGCATGTTGCGTGTAACGCACCCACGCGCGTGATTTTTTACATACAAATTCAATAAAAACGCACGTCACGCGCGTGGAATTTGGCTCCGTTTCCCGCTCACCGCTGCGTGAAACGCAGCAGTGTGCCAATCGCCTTATGCAGTCGTTATCAAGTGTAAAAGTAAACATTAAGGAGCTATCGACGCGACGGTACAAATAACGGGCCCATGTTATGCGTAGTTATAATGTGTACATACATACAATGTGAAGACAACAATACCACGATAAAAGAAAACACTGGCAATACTAATGCACAACAGCAACAGTATTTTGGAAGTATCGAATGAATTCTGACATCGAAAATTAAAAAGTGATTTTTTCATACGAACTATTTAGTAGTGATGGGCCGACTATGGGCTATGCCAATCTTTGACTAGCTATAGTGACTAAACTATTTGATATATTTGATTAAATTTTCATAATATATGCAGACTGCGAACGTCATATAAGTGGTATATCCCACTTAGGTGCGCAGTTTAATTCTCTTCTTTTTAAATTCAAAGAAGAATGCAAAGAATGCTAAGAGTGATGAGTGTAGATTTACGCGAATGGATAGAATAAGAAATTAATTTATAAGAGGAAGTCTAAAAGTGGCACCGTTGACTGAAAAGTTGTGTGGGTTATCGTGGTATGGCCACGTTATGCGCAGGAATGAGGAAATGCTATGAGAAAAGTATTGAGTAAGTATGAATGTGGATGACTATAAGAGTAAGGGAAGACCAAAGAAACGGTGAAATGGACGATGTGAATGATGATATTGAAAGGGAGTGTACCGAGATGCAGACTAATAGAGGCGTAAGGAAGAAAAATGCATGTTGCACCGACGCGACGTCTAATAAATTGGGATAAGGGCAAGAGCGAAACACTAATCACTTCCTTGTTCACCCGTCCGTGCGTCTGTCTGTCACATCTGTCATGTTTTTTTTAACAACTTTTAAATAATAAACAACTAATTTTGGACTTTATGAATGAAATGAAAGTCGCGAAATAGGTATACGATTGGTGTACTTACTTGTATAATCTTTCGCATAGTATGTCGATGTCGATTAGATAAGATATGAGCTGGACACTGCAATATTTATCTTTACATGCATAAAAATAAATACAATTTTAGTGTCTGTTTGTCATGTCAAAATAAGAGCTTTTTACTAAAGTATATGCAAGTATGTAAGTATAGTGTATACGGTACTTATATTTTTTTTTCTTTCTGTCTGTTTGTTCCGGCTCCGGCTAATCTCCGAAACGGCTGGACGGATTTTGATGAAATTTGGTAGGGAGATACTTCTTACTCTGGGGAAGGACATACATTTCATTGGCATACCGCGGGCGAAGCCGCGGGCGGAAGCTAGTTTTCAGAATATTTTTTATTTATCTAGTGACACATTTTTTCTATTTTATAAAAGTCTTATTGGTTTTTTTTTTCTTATGACATTTATTGATAAGCAGTAATTCTAAACTTATCATCCTGCGGGGGTAATTTCGTAACACACTCAGTAGCAATGGCTTTTACGTTATTGACCAGACAAATTCGAACATATGAAGCCTTGGGTACCTATATCCTTCAAAATAATTCAGATTTCAGATTGTAATATTGATACTGTGTTACGCGCAATTAGGGTGCAGATCTAGTCATAAAAATTGTCTGAGACAAAAAGTTTTCCCATTACTCTTATAACTACCCATATAATACAAACCTGTATGCCACTGGTGTTTATTAAAATTTCAGGTGAATAACGAACTATGAAATACAATCAAATCATTATAAATGCAGCTATAATCGTTGTGTCTGATGTCATGCAGCATATGTATTAAGATAATGATAATTATTGGAATTAAGTACTTGTTTATTTACATTTTGTAGCCGTGACAAAATAGGTAGGTTAGGTATACCTACTACATGACATGCATGTCAGTTCGCATTAGAAATTCATTTCTAATAATATTGCATGTAAACGGTTGGCAGGGTGTGTCTCAAATTGTCTAGTTAGGTGCATATATTTTTGTGACTGGTAGTTAGGTACCTTGTTAACTTTTATTACATTCATGTTGGCCAAATTCTTCTCGCGTAGACAGTAAGTAGGTATCAAGAATCCAAGGAAGATTGCAGAAGTCAAGAGGTCAGATCCAAACTTTCTCCAGTTTTAGGGTTCCGTACCCAAAGGGTGCCTATTACTAGCCTCTGCTGTCCGCCCGTCCGTCCATCTAACCGTCTGACTATCAGCAGGCTCTCTCTCATGAACCGTAATATACTAGACAATTGAAATTTTCAGTGTGTATTTATATTGCCGCTATAACTGCAAATAAAAAAAAAATGAAGTTAAATAGTAAAGGGGGTGGGGGTCTCTATACAAGAAACGTGTTTTTTTCGACGTTTTTTGTGTTTTGGGGTCGGAACAGGGGGCCTAAAAAGGCCACTTTGTAGAATCATAAAAGGAATTATAAAATGGCGAAGACAGTCCGTGTTTTTATTTTTTTTTCGCTGCACTACGTAGGTACAATCAAAGAGATTGGATTTGGATTGGATTGATTGGTATTTTAGCACAGACAAAAAAAATAACTGAAAAATGCTTCACCAATGGTTTTGATACGAAAAACTTAACAGTTAACTATCCATGCTGTTATCCTTTTATGATTCTGCTAAAGTGGCCTTTTTAGGCCCCCTGTTCGTTGTATTTTTTTACGATTTACAGTATGAAGGATATCTTTGCCTAACTCGTGATACTTATCTTCCTCATCAGATTTTCTTAAATACCATAAAATACACATGCCTATGGCTATTATTGATTATGTTAAGTACCTACCTATATTTATTTTATAGTCTTCATGCTTTGTTGCGATACAACAATGAAGCAATATCGAGATGATAATGTAGGTAGGTACCTAATCCAATTTCAGAAATATATCAGCGTATGAGTGATCTCAGAAGGATTACATTAAAAATAACGAATTTCTTTTTTTTTTTGCGGATGGGAAATCATCAAATGACTCCTCCCGCTCTGGGTGGAGCGGAAGGGAGTGTCAGACTCTTACTGACTAAAACCCACCCGGGTTCCTTCCTTAGCCCTTTATGTTCCGGGCCAGCGGTAACCCTTTCGGACAATCCCGCTGGATAACGAATGACTTATTTTAGTCTTAAACAATAATTAACGTAATTATTATTTATAAAGAACAATAAATAAGTACTTAACTAATTAAATTTAAAAAAATAAACGGTCAAGTGCGAGTGAGATTCGCGCACCGAAGGTTCCGTACAAATTTGTAGGTACCTATGCAACTACAAATTACGGTTTTCGGATTTTTTCCTTACTTGTGCTACAATACATGACATTGCTTCTCACCAAGTTTCATGATTTTAGGTTAACGGGATGTACACTATAGGTTTTGAAATCCTTGCGAGTATCAAAATATGCGGTATAAACGGAACATAAACGTCCGTATCTTTTGATTGCGTTGACTTAGAAGTTTGATGTTTTCACTGCTTCAAGGGATTCCAACCCTGATTATTTGATATTCATTTCAACTTGATAACTCCACGCGTTCCTGAGAAAAAGAGTCTTGACAGGCGGACAACGAAGTGATCTTATAAGGGGTCCCGTTTGTCCTTTTGAGGTACGGGACCCTAAAAATAGTCGAATTGAACATCTACGCTTTGCAAAAACTCTAATGATTAAAACCAAAAAAACCCGCCAGCAAGTACACTCCACTGAAAAGAAAAAGAAACAAGCAATCGCAGGCGAACACAGACCAATAGTTGGAAATATGTTAAAGGTGGGGTGGTTAAGGTGTTCTATTTGGTTAATTCGTGCAGGTCAGGCTGTAAAATAATACAATTGCATGATAAAAGAAAAAAAAAAACCGGGCAAGAGCGAGTCGGACTCGCTCACCGAGGGTTCCGTAACATCCTGGTTTATGCATAAGGTTTATGTTTATGAAATTAAATGTTTTTTTTATACTTTGTTGGTTGAATAAAAGGTAAATTGCGGTTTACGATTTATGACGTATTAAAAAAAAACTACTTACTAGATCTCGTTCAAACCAATTTTCGGTGGAAGTTTACATGGTATTGTACATCATATTTTTTTTTTAGTTTTATCATTCTCTTATTTTAGAAGTTACAGGGGGGGGGACACACATTTTACGACTTTGGAAGTGTCTCTCGCGCAAACTATTCAGTTTAGAAAAAAATGATATTAGAAACCTCAATATCATTTTTGAAGACCTATCCATAGATACCTCACACGTATGGGTTTGACGAAAAAAAAAATTTTCAGTTTCAGTTCTAAGTATGGGGAACCCCAAAATTTATTGTTTTTTTTCTATTTTTGTGTGAAAATCTTAATGCGGTTCACAGAATACATCTACTTACCAAGTTTCAACAGTACAGTTCTTATAGTTTCGGAGAAAAGTGGCTGTGACATACGGACGGACAGACAGACAGACGGACAGACAGACAGACAGACAGACATGACGAATCTATAAGGGTTCCGTTTTTTGCCATTTGGCAACGGAACCCTAAAAACGAAATGATCTGACTTAATTATTTAATTTTATTGCAGCAATTAAACTAAACACAAACTCTTCACGATACATACTTAAAATACACTGATACTTTCATTAGAGACACATTTGACATAAGTACTTAGCTAAGTACCTATCTCTTTTTATCACTCCATACTTGTTTTTGCGATGACACACTCTACGCTATGCATACTGTAACGTATTCGTGCGTAATATAATTTCAAGTTAAATCAATATTTACTTTTTGTCGAAAGTGATGTATGATTTATGTTCAGCATCCATCAAAACTTTAAAAGTATTCCTTTCAATCAAATTCGAACGTTCATAGATTAGTTGTTTGTATTATATGGAACCGGTTTCAGCAACCCTCCTTTTGCCATTATATGTTTTGATAGCTAATCCCAACTTATATGTATAAGAAAATATTAAGTATGTTTTTTATGACAGTGGTAGGACGCGAGAGGAATTGGGGCAGGGTATAAAACGAAGTGGAACAAATTCTAAATGTTACTGTGGCATTTGGGGCCGCCATAACGAACGGGGCCTCACAATATTATTGTCTTGTGTTCTTTCGTTATACCTTTTTACAACTCCTATCCTGCTTTTTTTTATAAATAAAATGAATTAAGACACAATTAATTAACCATTGTTACGTTACTAACGAGAGTCACGCATGCATATATTAGTAGGTAAGCCAAACCAAAGTTAGTTACGGAATACATCACTATTAATGACTGCTATTGAATTATTTAAGTACGTACAATTAATAGGGATATGTATGGAATAAAAAGTAATTTAAAAAAATTAAACTGACATCAAATATTTTTTTAAAAATTAGTTTTTATTTCGTAATTTTTAGTTTTTGCACTAGAATTTGACCAAGGTTTTGAGATGTTTTACCTTTGACATTACACCGGTAGTTCGTATCAATAAGCCAGGCCGTCACTTACACGTATTAGTCCATATCTTGAAAATTACTGAATCGATTTTGATCAAACTTACACTGTTCCCTAAGTTGAAGTAAATGTAAGCCAATAAAAAAGAAATGGTCACGATCCGATTAATAGTTGCGGAGAAATGCGTGGACATACATACATACGTCTATAAAATTTGGTATATTTGTTTGGAAGCCCTAATAGATTGTCATCTTGTCATATGTGAATATACAGGAAAAGTTTTTAACCAGTGCGCAAATTTTTTTTGGTGGCTCAGTGTAAGCAATAGAACACATTTCCATTTTTAGTTTATGACTTTTTTTTTTTTCATTTTTCCACTTTGTCCCAATTTGAAATAAGCAAGACATGGATATAATTTAATAGTAATACTATGAATGAGCATGAATGAAAACGCGAAGGCCGCCCGCCGGCCGCTGGACCACGCGCACGAGAGGGGGTCCGGGGGCATGCGGCGCGGCGCCGGCGTTTGATAAACAAAATGCATGCACATGCAGTACGTCACTTGCGGAAGCGGAGGTCGGATGTCCCTTTGCCGTCCCTGCGCGCGTGCCGCGTACTAGACTGGCGTAGTGACAATGTCTCATTTTTACTCACCGCGAGTATTATGAAATGGTGCGAGTGTATTTGTTAAGCAATGAAAATTTACGAGCAGCACGAAGAAGATACGAAAGGGAGAGCGTACCTCGTATGCGAGCCGAAGGGATCCTCAATCCCACGGTCCCTAATGAGAGGACAATTTTAGCAGCAAACCAAGGTGTATGAAATAAGTGAAATGCCGTGTGTATGTAGAAGAGGCTCAGAGCCTAGATGACTTGAAAGAAAAAATAATTAACGCTTTCAATGAAGTAAAAAGTGGTGTTAGTGTCCTAAACAAACTAAATGCTTACTTATTTAAACGTGCACGTTTATGCCTTGAAAAAGGAGGAGGTCACTTCGAACAATACCTAAAATTATTGTGATAAATAAAATGTAGAGGTAAGAAGAAATTATAAACAATCTTAGTGTCTTAGGTTCTCTTTGATTAGACATTGACGCAAATTGTATCATGTCTAAGTACCTATCATACCTAAATGTTTTATTTTGAATGGACTAAAACGTATTACTTTCTTACTTATTATGATTTATTTTCTGCATTTTGATGGTCCTAAGCCCATGAAAGTATGAAGGATAATTTGGAATTTACGAAAAATTACGTTTACAAATAACTTTACACAGTCTAAACTTAAAAAATTGTAGCGCTAAACTGGGGTCAATAATCCGCGAGCGCGCGTGAGTACTTCTGATAGCAGCTGGCGCGTCAGGCGACCGGTCGACGCGCGGCGTGAATCGGGCGACCGGTCGACGGACTGGCAAGCGAGACGTCCATAAAATAAATTTCTGAGTAAACAAGTCTCGTAAGCGTTAACTTAATTTTTTACTATTGAAACATATCAAAACAAAAAATACGTGTTTATTAAAATATATTCAAGTTTATTATGTCAAAATTTGCGCACTGGTTAAAAACTTTTCCTGTAATGCAATTCCAATAATATTACATACATAGGTACGTGTCGAATTGATAACCTCCTTTTTTTGAAGTCGGTAAAAAGACTGGCAAAGACTGTGTTCAAAATCCTACAAATACGTACAAGTACCTACCTACTTATCTGATGTGCTCATGTAAATCCCAGAATTCGATAAATAGGTATGTTTCCTTCCTACATAAGGAGCATAGCATACTTCTAAATATTTCCTGTCCACATAACTCGTGAAACAGTTTTTAAGTGACCAACTTGGTGTTAGTCTCACAAACACCAAGGCAGTTCAATGTCATTATTACCTACTGAAATACCTGTTCGGATTTTAGAGGTGAAGTAGAGTCATGTAATTTCCGAGTTAAAGAAAAATACAGGGTTAACCTTCTATAAGTTAAAGGAGGGTAACACAATATTAGAGACAAATATGTATAAACAAAAAGAAAACCGAATATCGAAACTAGGTTTATTACTTTTTAGGAACAAAATGACAAATAAACATGTATATTTTTAATATAAGTACCTGCCTAGTTGTTTTATAAATTATGCTTATTATATTCAGTAAGTGTAAAGTATAAAATGCTTAAAACCAATATTATTTTAAACCAATCATTTTTAAGTAGGTAAGGATGGAGCATGCAAAATAACTGTGGTTAGTGAGACACAATTGAATTTCTATTGTTATAAATAAAATGTTAATTTTTCATCAGTTGAGCGGATGACCACCATTCCAAAAAAATATTATGAGTTAAGCAAAATCTCAAGTCAGACTGAGTTAAACAAATATTTTATTTAAAATCTCAATTCAGACTAATCTGCGGGGTAATTGCGTAACACACTTACTATAGCAATGCCTTTCTAATGACAATTAAAAAAAAACACTGCGTTTTTAGGGTTCAGTTGCCAAATGGCAAAAAACGGAACCCTTATAGATTCGTCATGACTGTCTGTCCGTCCGTATGTTACAGCCACTTTTTTTCCGAAACTATAAGAACTATACTGTTGAAACTTGGTAAGTAGATGTATTCTGTGAACCACATTAAGATTTTCACATAAAAATAGAAAAAAAAACAATAAATTTTAGGGGTTCCCCATACTTAGAACTAAAACTCAATTTTTTTTTTTAATCAATCCCATACCTATACCGTATACCTATACAATATATACCGTATACCTATACCGTATCTATGGATAGGTCTTCAAAAATGATATTGAGGTTTCTAATATATTTTTTTTCTAATCTGAATAGTTTGCGCGAGAAACACTTCCAAAGTGGTAAAATGTGTCTCCCCCCTGTAACTTCTAAAATAAGAGAATGATAAAACTAAAAAAATATATGATGTACATTACCATGTAAACTTCCACCGAAAATTGGTTTGAACGAGATCTAGTAAGTAGTTTTTTTTTTAAACGTCATAAATCGTAAAACGCAATTTACCTTTCATTCAATCAACTCAAATACTTATAAAAATAAAAAATAAAAACATTTAATTTATTAATACATAAACCTTATGCATAAACCCGAATGTTAAGGAACCCTCGGTGCGCGAGTCCGACTCACTCTTGCCCGGTTTTTACGTTGTCGAGCAGAGGAATTTTTCAAACACATGGAGCAATATTTCCTTCAAGATTAAAAATGTGTCACACAATTGGGATGCTGGTGTGTTTAAAAGAAATATTTATATGTAAAAATAAAGAGGGCTGCCTAGCTAGAAATTAGAGCACATAGAGGCTCAAACAATTCTGGACGTCCTGTTGCCAGCCGGCGCGGTGGCGACGCCTTGTGCCTGTGATTTATAGTGTCTGCGACTTTCCCTTTATTGACTTTCTTTTCGTGTTTCGGCGGTTTTCTTTTTGTGGTTTAATTTCCATCACATTCAATTTACTTCACTATTAAAGGTTTTGTTTTTGTTGATGATATAAATGATTAATGATCTATAAACGTTACCAAAAAGAGATAACATAAATACCTTCTATTTTTTTGTTACCTTAGTTATTGCAATTATTAAGATCTCATCTTGTTTTATGTCGTGTTTTCCCTATAATATTTTTTTTTATTATTGTTTACAGGTATAGCGCTCCGACCTTTCGGCATCTCATTAATATACCTCCTGCTATTTTTAATAGCACCACTAACAAGCGTACCAGACGGAAGAACATTCAGAGGTAAGAACTTAGTGCACAAATGAAGTCTAATATCCTAAGTAGATCGTGTTACACAAAAATCGGTAGATGTCAGACACCCCAATTGAAATATTAATACAAAAGCAAAAGAAAAATTTAAAGTAAAAATTTATTAAAGTACTTACTATTCCCGTACCTCTGTTGCACCTACATAAGACCGTAAAGGGTCCCCGAAACGATCAATTGCAGTTGTAGTAATATTGTCAATCGCTTTCACTTTATTTGCTTCAATTTTCGCATCAATGTGTATCAAACACGTGAAAATTGACAATTGCAATTGATCGTTTCGGGGACCCTTTACGATATTTATTCGCGTTTTAGCGTTGCACCCAAAGTAAAAGTCCTTATAACTGAAAAAAAAATTCTTTAACGGGTACTTAGAGAATTTCAAGTTTTTTTAATTTCACCTCGTCTTTTAGAAGAAATATCGTAGAAATCGATCGATATTGGCTTCGTGTTACAGGAGTGCCTTATCATGCCTGTAACGTACCGTACGTAGTCAGTTGGGTTGTTGAAAAAATATATGATAAGTAGGTAGGTATGCAGTTTCAAGAATAATAAAACTAAAGTCGAGTTTTGCACTATTTTACAATAAATATATATTATTATATTTAGTTACTAAAACAGACTAATATATAGGCACAGTACGTTGAAATGTGTGTAATTAAAGGCTTAATTTAAATAAATAAGTTCTTGTTTATTATTATGTTAGTCTGATCCGATTTGAAGAAATCGGCTATCATAAGATTGTGGCTCAGCCTAAAACTTAAAAAACCTCTTCCGAAAATTAAAATAATGGTCATTTAGAAAATAAAAAACTGGCCAAGTGCGAGTCGGACTCGCACACGAAGGGTTCCGTACCACAAGGCAAAAACGCCGAAAAAAACATGTTTGTTGTATGGGAGCCCCCTTAAATATTTATTTTATTTTAATTTTATTATTTATTATTAAATTTAAAATACAACTGAGTATTTTGTGAATATTTCAAGGGCCTACCTATTACCATTTTTGATATCGAGCAAAAAAGGGAAAAAAAATCGCGTTTGTTGTATGGGAGCCCCCCTTAAATATTTATTTTATTTTGTTTTTAGTATTTGTTGTTATAGCGGCAACAGAAATACATCATCTGTGAAAATTTCAACTGTCTAGCTATCGCGGTTCTTGAGATACAGCCTGGTGACAGACAGACAGACAGACGGACAGACGGACAGACAGCGAAGTCTTAGTAATAGGGTCCCGTTTTTACCCTTTGGGTACGGAACCCTAAAAAGTTAGATATACCTACCAAGGGCAAATACTGTAATATACCCAATGATAATACAAATAATGTAGTAGGTAGTAGCTATTACAAAAGTAAACCAACCATTTCATTTCCAGGATGGCGCGGCAAATTTTTGTTACTGAATGTGGTGCTATCATTCCTGCTGCTGTTGATGCACATTGCATGGCACACGGCGCTCGGAACGGTGCCACCTTACGGCACCTTAATAACCCAGTACCCTATCCTAAGTATCATAGGCCACAATCTAGGCTTTGTGGCTTATACCACGATAGATCCACTTATGGCCGTGCATTATATGCTTCCCGAGGTAAATATGTTTTTTTTTTAAGGTTAATATGTAAATTGGAATTATTACTATTTAACTATAGCAAATAGCTAAGTTATAATTTAATTTGAGTTGCTTTCTCTCCTTGTCTGCACATTAAAAATCAACGATAAAATAGTTCAAATAACTGCCTACTTATTAGCATTAATTCTTACATTTAATTTCAGATTTTAAATAGTTTATCGTCGCTGCTAGTTTATATGGTAGTCAAACGATTGCTACTAGGCCCATCGGCAGATCAAGAATCTTCGAAAACGGAAACTAAATACCAGAAGTATCCCCTTGTGACAAGTGCAGGTAAAGATTTAGGCTTTCTCCGGCTTATTTTCGAAGTTCACTTTGTCATTGGCTATTGGCATGCTAGGGTCTGATAGATCCACCTAAGCACCCAAAAGTCTCGCACATAGTGGCGCGATGGTTGGCTCGAAATAATCGAGTAGACCGATAGAGTTTAATGCCCATTCTCCTTTATCCACACTTTTGGACGAGAAAACAACTTCCTTACTCATTTTTTCTGACTTACTGAAACAAATAGTATGAATCGGCTTTTGACTATTTTAAGAACACTACACTATTCATATTGTTAGTATAACAAAGCAATACCTACACATAAAGTATCGAATTCTTATTCTTACTCAAACTCTTTTTTTTTCAGGAAAATATTTATGCTTGATGCTGATAATGTTCTCCGGCATAATGCGTCCGAGCGTCACGTCTGGTATTTACTACCTAGTGTTCATGGGTTCAGCGACTGCGTGGGCGCTGGGCCAACCGCTCAACCGGGGCTTTGCAGTGGTGTGCCGCTGCGTCATGGCCATCATGGCCGTCCACGTCATTGTTCAGATAGCTTACCAGTGCACGGTACTAGAGGAACTCTATCCACCGGATAGGGAATTCGCTAGGTAAGGGCAATTATAATCTTTTGGTTTTGTGAGACCAAGTTTATGGTAAACGTGACCAATAGCAATAATTGTACAAACATTGTAACATAATGGCTATTCATTATCGCGTAGGTTTTTCTTAACCTACTTATAAGTAGGTTATTAATGTATACACTAGAAGAGTATTAATCTGATCTGGTATAGTGTTCTACCTTATAGCCTACCGTCGCGAATAATGTTATTTAAATTCGTTCAGCCGTTAAGAGCGTTTACGCCGTACAGCATTTCATACAAACTTTCAAGCCCTTATTTTTCGAAATGAATGAACCGATTTTAATGAAAATTCATACGCATAAGCAAGATACATAGGTCTAAAAAGTTAGTAGAAAACATTTTCAAAATGTCTTATTAAAAAAAAGATAACTGGAAATCTCTGTTTCTATGGAAAATTTAAAATCGGTCTAATTTGGCTATAACACTATTTTTCGAAAATGTTTTCTACTAACTTTTTAGACCTTTGTATCCTGCTTATGCATATGAAGTTTCATTAAAATCGGTTCATCCATTTCGAAAAATCAGGGGTTGAAAGTTTGTATGAAATGCCGTTCGGCGTAAACGCTCTTAATGCGTGATTGTGTATCAAACATCCCAATTTACAAATATGCGTAAGATAAAATGTATTTTTGTAAGAGCGTAAATTAACTTTAATATTTGCAGGTACTTTGGCTTAACAAAATTGGTGGTTATCAACGATACAAACCCATCACTTTTTACGTATGAAGTAACAGATGACCACATGTGGGCAACGTTAGCGAGTCCGTTTGTCATACTGTTAACTTATTTCGTCCTCGCACTTGAGACCCAACAACTGTTCAAGCCTAAGGTATGTTGTATGCATAATAATGTAGTAGTTTAGTATAATATTGTGATTTGATAACGATTTCTACCTTGACTAACCCCAAAGACCATCAGCTTCTTAAAATAACATGAGATGGGTAACTTTAAAATATATTTCTTCTAATGCTAAAATAATAGGTACGGCCTACTAATTACTTACTATAAATGCGTCTAAGCCTTTTGTAATTATTATAATCAACACTAATAATATAATTATTACAAAACAATCACAGAGTAATATGGGATATTAGTAAAAACAACGGTGTCTTCGTATAAAATTACAACACCTCAAGCAAGAGAAGTATAAAAAAAGAATTGGTTTGACATTTAAAACTAACTACTTAACTATTGTTTTTGCTAATAATTATATCAGTTGTCATCGAGACCTTTTAAAACTAGAGCCATATGAAAGTCTTTAGCAACTAATATTATTTGTGCTATCAAACTGGGAACTTAGGCGAAAAAAAAGATCGCCCTTTCCGGCTTAGAAGAGGGCATGCTGAACGGTTCCCTGACGCGGGGCATATCCTTCCATCGCGGCAGCCGGCGAATCGCGCGGGATAAATGGAAAATTGCTACTAAAAGAGTTCGAGTAAGCTTAAGAAAATTATTCACCGGGACCCTTTTTATTCATAATTGCACATGTTGTTATTGTCGTAGTAGTTTATTGGTTCTCACATCGATTCTGAATACAAGTGTAAAGTTTTTATTAGACTTTATTCTTGACGTTGTTATTAAATCCAGTATAGTTGTTGGTTGCTGTTATTTATACAGTAGCTATTTGCATCACTTGTATTTAGTTTCAGGCATTCATGTTTATATTGAAAGTTTTACGTGATATGTAACATGTTTTATTGTTAAGTAGTTCTTATCACTTTGGTAGAGCACTTAGAACTTTGATCACATTGTATATTAGCTTCACTACTCGATTTCTTTAGTAATTCATAACGTTCATAACTGCATGGCACGTTCTTGTAGATAAATTGTAAATAAAAATCCACCTAAAATTATTTTCACTCCACCACTGAGGACAAGGCATGGGCGCTTTTGCTGATCCCAGGACTGGTATTTAATTTTGGTTTAGTTGGGCACTTCAAATATTCATTGTAATTAAATTTTGTTTTTGCAACCAGCTTTCGTTCTTTTATAGGCTGCAATTCCGTACGTTAATTCACAAACACACCGCAGTGGGGCCAGAGAGACTGATCCTGTAGGTATCTTCTTTTGTTTTATTTCTGTTTTGTGTTTGTGGGAAACCCTGTGTGCATCCAAGCCAATAAATGCATTGTTTTATAAACTGGAAACTATAAACACTTATTCCTTTTCGTTATTTTTTTGCCTTTAACAACTAAGTTGATAAAAAACCTCCAAAATCCGAAATCCTCCGAAATCCTCTCAGGTATTTCTTGGTTTGGGTTCAGATGGCGTCAAATTCCAAATTATGACTGGCAAATTACCTGCGTAAGAGAACAATTCTATGCTTGGTTATCACATTTAACCAGCTCATCGATCTAACATGCGTCTTGTGCACATCCACTAATACTCTGTGTTGTGTGTTGGCAGTTGTTCCCTATCCATTTGCATAAAATTTTAAAGCCTAATATAACTTGGCATACTTTTGTTTCTCCTAATTATATTTTCGCATAACATTATTTACGCATAACAGCTTATGCATATTTTTTTAAGCATAATTTCTCTAATCATAATAATGATTAAGCATAACATTCTAAAGCATAAATTTAGCATGCTGCATGTTTTATTTCAAACGACGTCAAGTGCGCGGGGCTCCTATTTCTGTCTGCAGGGTTTAAAGGAACCTAACCAAACCGAACCTCGGGGTGCCCTTGGGTCGCCTAGTAGCACAACATATTGAATTTTTAAGACAATACTTTAATTTTAAGTACTTTAGTTTAGTATTATGCGAATTAAATTTATGCCAAAACAAGTAAGCTTTCAAGATAAAGATGCCAACATAAACTATATGCCAAAAAAAATATGGTAAAGCTTTATTATGGCAAAACAAGTTATACCAAAATAGTTATGCCAAAATATATTAGGAAAAAGAACATTATGCGAAAAGAAGGGATCCCGTTGGCTGTTATAACATACCTAGTCTGTGTGTATTGTATATGTCATTCGTAGTTTGTGTATAACCATCGCTAAAAATTATCGTATTTTAATTTTTTTTTTTATAGTCAAAGTAAAACAATTTTTTTCAACAAGACCGTTACCTGACAGGCATTTTTGAAAAGCCAAGAATTACGAAAAATTATATTTGAATATTTGAAAGGACATGGGGCAAAAATGTATTGGGATAGGTCCAAATGTCCACCAATAACGCCACTTTTGTCACTGAATAGTCTTTTAAATAAGCAGTAAAAGTTACTCCATAGAATACCAAGAAAAAATCGGTCAGCGCAAATATAAACTAGATTGATTTGAACAAATGAGCTATCATTAGATTTTTCTTCAACTCTTGACACCAGTTGTGACACTGGCAATATGGATTTTGAAAAAAAAAAAAACAACATGGCTAATTTTAGCCGCCAATGTCTCGTACATAATTCTACCAATATTATTGTGATTTAAATCTTTAAGAACTGTGTCTGACACTTTTATTATCGTACAGCTAATACGGCCGAATTTATCTAAACAATGGTCAGTTGAAAATCCGACCGGGTCCGCAGCGCGGCAGATGCGACAAGACTCCACGGGTTCCGTCGTTCTTCAGGATGCAGGTAATCCTCCTTTATTATTTGTAAAAGTAAATACGAAATAAATAGCAATTGAATGTTTATACTCGTAAGAGACTAGCAGATCTGCCCGCGGCTTCGTCCACGTGATTTTTTTTTGTTTTTTCTCGATTCCTATGGGTCGTTGACTCGTTGGGTCGTAGCGTAATGCCTATGCGCCTTTAACCTTCCTCAAAAATTGGACTACCTTATGATTTTTTTTTTAAATCTGACTTGCAGTTCCAGGGACTAGCGCGTTCAAACAAACAAACAAACATGTCTTCAGTTTTATTATATTATTACTATAGAAATGGATATCAACCTCATTCAAGTATCCGGCTACCCGATTTTTAATATATACATATTATAAATTAAAGTCGCTTTTCATGTCTGTCCGTGTGACCGCGCTGTTTTTCTAAACTACGCAATGGATTTTGATGCGGTTTCCACCATCATTTAGAAAATTTATTCCGGAAGGTTATAAGTATATAACATTAACAATATAAAACTTATGTAATATACAGAATTCTCGATGTTTCGTTAAGTCTTAAAAACCGTGCGAAGTTGGGGGCGAGCAGGTCGTTAGTAATCTTTAAATTTAAATAAAGTCTCTTCTATTTATATCCACAAAAAGAATTCAATTTGTTGGAAAACAATGCTAAATGTATTGTTTTATAATGTATTTTTAAAAGTCGGTAAAATACAGTTTTTACTTATTACAGAGTCCCCAGGAGAAAATTCCGGGCCTACCTTGATGGATGATGTTATCACAGCGGTCGTCGACTTCTTTCAAGTTCTAGTCAGGTCAGCAACAATGAATAAACTATTTCCTTGATGATACATTAACTTTAGATGTGGTTTGTCAAGTCAGGTTAACGAATTTTATTTACTCATAAAGAACAATACAGTTCACTTAATAATGAGCTTAAGTAAAAAAAATAAAATAAAGTAATGTAGGTAATATACAGCGATCGAGCAATTCTAATAGATGTTGTCATAAATGTATTTTTTTAATTTTGATTTAAACACTGCAAGCGATTTGCTATCCTTGACATTATTTGGTAGATTGTTGTATAATTGTGCTCCTTCATATGTGATAGTCTTTTTACCATAGTTAGTCCTATTTCTTCGCAATTTAATCAAGTCTACAAAACATTCGGAAATCATTATAAAAGCGAGCAGTAAAATTGATATTTTTATCCTGCTAGTGATGGCAAGCGTAAGGGGGGGGGGGGGGGGTTCGATCTACGGGTCGGGCAAAGTGTTGTTAGGTTTTAAACATTCTGCACTACCCTGGAGTCTGGATTTATGTCCATAGATATGTTAATTTGATGTCAGATAGTTGATGTCAATAGTCTTCTAGAATTACATGGACATACACACAACTATATTAGAGCCAAGACTTTAAGATAATTTTCAAGTTATGGAACAACAAACTGAATGGCATACTTAACCAAAAACTTATTATATATATTTGCAGGTCATCGTACATAGCTACGACGATCACGATGATGGCTTGGAGTATAATGTTCCATTCGTGGCTGACATTCGTGTTTCTGATGTGGGCGAACATAGTGTGGCTGTGTCACGACCAGCGTGGGTTCATGCTCAAGACCAGTCCTGTGCTGGTCTGCTACGCCATGCTGCTGCTCATCGCACAGTACATCTACGGAATGAACCTTCTCGAATCTGAGCTGCCTAGTAATATTACGGTTAGTATAATACACATACCACTAAGTAACTAGTATAAAACAATTTTTTTTATCAAGTATGTGGATATTTAATAGGAAACCCGTTTACGTAATTTAGTAACAGCAGTTTGGGCTTAAATATTTCCATAGGCAACTATCGTCGCCTAATATTCATATATTTATTTGCATTCCATAAAGTTGTAGAGGTGTTACAATGGCTTAATGCTAAGGTACAATTATGGACCCTGTAGCCCTATAGGGCACAGCAAAAAGTATAAAATTAATTCTTAAAATAGAAATAATAATCAGCAATACAAGAAGGAAATACAATGGTTATTCTAATCAATCAAATAAATAATGATTAGCCATTTTGTAGTTTAGGTCGAATCTCAAGGTAAAATATTGTGGTTATGTAATTAAAAAACTGGCCAAGTGCGAGTCGGACTCGCACACGAAGGGTTCCGTACCACAAGGCAAAAACACCGAAAAAAACATGTTTGTTGTATGGGAGCCCCCCTTAAATATTTATTTTATTTTAATTTTATTATTTATTATTAAAGTTAAAATACAACTGAGTATTTTGTGAATATTTCAAGTGCCTACCTGTTGCCATTTTTGATATCGAGCAAAAAAGGGCAAAAAAATCGCGTTTGTTGTATGGGAGCCCCCCTTAAATATTTGTTTTATTTTGTTTTTAGTATTTGTTGTTATAGCGGCAACAGAAATACATAATTTGTGAAAATTTCAACTGTCTAGCTATCGTGGTTCTTGAGATACAGCCTGGTGACAGACAGACAGACAGACGGACAGACAGCGAAGTCTTAGTAATAGGGTCCCGTTTTTACCCTTTGGGTACGGAACTCTAAAAATGAACCTGCTTAATCCAAAAATGATTTTGATTTAGAATATAATCAATTACATAATTATTCAGTTTTTAGAAATTTCACAAAATATTTTAAACCTTATATGTCACTGTCATAAGGTTTAAATGGCCATGATTGACACGCGCTCGTGCATTGTTACAACTACATAGGATATTCAAAATAGCATAACTCACGGAGATTTCTGGAACAGGGGCCGTGTCCGGCTCACTCTTACACTGGAATCTTGATGGCATTAAACCGTTATAATACCAGGTAGAAGTTATAAGCTTCTAATAATCGGTATTATTATACAGTGAAGATGGCATTTGCACTTTGTAATGTTTGTTGGGATTTCCGACATAAACGTCTTTCGGTTGATACTATCATCATTGGCGGCCTTGCTGACTATAGAGTTCTTCGCTTTTGTGTCACGCGTCTCTGGTCTGTGCGTGTCTCATCCAAACCTTCGGCTGATGTGTTGATATGTTATAGCCATCATTGTTGCAGTGCAAGAGTTATAAAATATACACACGAATAGCACCATCCCTTTTTCATAACGGACAAGATGGCTTTAAGAGCGCGTATTCGATTTAGCGCAAGACAAAATCTATACGATTGCTAGAACGACGTAACTTAAACTTACTACTACGACGTAACAAAAAGTGATACGTTCTGTCGCTGGGACGCACTGATCGGTAAAGGATTGTGCGCGATGATTTATAGTGTTTTTTAAATAATCGTCTAAAATAAATGAGTTTAAGTAATGGTATGAAAAAAATTCAGAATATGTAGCATTACCTTTATTTTCATAAAATAAATATATTAGTTATGTTTCTATTCAACTACTGGTGAAAAAAAATTGTTAAAGTGAATCGATTTTGTAATTTTTAAATATTGTTTTTTAATATCTAATAGCAATATTTTCGTAATTTTAGCTCTGTGTTGCACTTTGAGACTATATGTCCTGTTGGAAAAACGCATAAAATAAAATATTTTGGCAAATTATAATGGTTCTATTCGTCCTGAAAGATAACTCTGACGTCTATTTTCGTAAAACAGCATGCAGGGATTGTCTTAGCTTTCAAAAACCGTCATTAAAAATTACACTTTTACTCTGTAGTGCACTAAATCAAGACTTAGTCTTTCTAAAACCGTAATGTTCTTCAAATAATCTGCTCACATCATTACGATATTGCCCTGGAAAAAGCTCGAAAACGCGATGTTTTCGTCGCGAATCGAATACACGCTCTTAAAAATTCAGATAAGTTATGGCGTTAGTTTGCGGAAATCCATGACAGTATAATGTTACATATATGTTAAAAATATTTAGTGTTAATAACTCCTCCACGGGGCATCCTTAGGAGATGCTGACTCATCCATCGGTCATCAATATCTCATGAGGATGCCCAGTAGAGAGGTGAAACATGTGTCGAATATAGGTTTGGGTTGAATGTTGCACCATAATAACCGCATCATATTTTTGCGGGCGGGGCGGTGATACTGCATCCAAGCCTGGTCTAGTTATTGCGTTATTAACACTAGATATGTTTACATAACAATGTACTTTAACACTTCATGAAACGGGCTCTGGTCTTCGGTTGATTATGATGTTTGTTTTTCAGGAGGTGAATCTCCGACAAATAGGTCTGGGCCGCACGGAGGGAGAGGCGTGCGTGCCGCTGCTGATCAAGTCGCTGTTCACGTGCATGTTCTGGGTGACGCTGAGGCAGCGCGTGCAGGACATGCGCCAGCGCCGACAGTCCTCGGTCATCGCCGACATGGCGGCGCCCTTGCAACTCACGGCTTCAACTGCAGCCAGTGGTGAATATAAAACTTTTTATGCATTTACTATTATTTTAGTTTTTTAGGCTGTATTTAGAGCGTGTTGGGCCAGTGGTAACTTGCTTACACAGTGCTTACGAGTCGTAGGTCGTGGATTCGAAATCAAGGACCACTGCTCTCAAAATGATCAAGGAAACCATCGTGAGGAAACCAGCATGTCCTAGAACCAAAAATTCGAAGACATGTGACAACCGCGTGGTAGATAACTCACTTCCTCTAACAGAGGGGAGGCCAGTGTCCCAGCAGTGGGAACATTATAGGCTGATTATGAGGCTGTATTTAAGTATAGACAAAAGCGATACTAACGATATTATTGTATAAATAATATATAGCTGATTCTGAATTAATAATAAAAATAATATAATTAATTAAATATTTTTAGCATTCTAGAGATCTAAGTAATCGTAACCGACTGCTTGAATTTCTATATATAGCGTTAAAACTTTTCTAAACAAAAAATACTTCGATCATTAATATTTTTAACACGCTTTTATTAGGTCGACCTGTATGTAACTAATTATGTAATGGAATCTAAGGTAACTAATTTAGCCATCTTTCAAGGGTCGTAGCGTAATGAAAATTGGCAGCTGTATGTAGTTCTGATGACAATACAATAATATGGTACTGTCAAACTGATCTGATGATGGAGCCGGAAGATATGAACTCGAACTTCATGAAGGAAAATCGTATCAAAGCTGTTTTGGATTTCTTAGAAAAGTCTTGTCAACTTTGACCACGATTAGGTTTCAAGGTCTGATGATGAAGCCGGAAGATAGGCACTGGCATTCCATGATAGAATATCGTATCATAGTCGTGTTTGCACTTGTGAGAAAGGCCAAGCGTGTTTTTCTAGTGTTTTTTAAACTATTAATTTATTATTTGATAAATTATCTTTAAAATATAATTATTTGTTTTCTATTTTATCTCTACCCTGGGACAGGTCTGGTTAACGGTAATCTGATAAAAAAATTCTACACGTTGCCTTATAGAATGGATTTACAAATGGCGACTTCCATGACAGCCTTATTTCAAGAAATTCACCGCCATTTTTATATCCCATTCTGTAAGGAATGATTTTCCATATTTGGTTCAACTTCCTGATACGTCTTCTTCCTTTCAGCTGAAACTCTTAATCTGCTTTTCACACTAAACAACCTAAAGTCTAATTTTGCAATAATTTATGAACTTATGTCACATTTTGTTAATTAAAAATCAAAACTGCAAACCGTTTTATTTCGATTCAAGTCTCACTCATGAAGACGAGTATGTATATGTTGATATTTTGAGATGGGAGTTCAGATTTTTTAAAATTTATATAAATAAGTTGAAATGATGGTATATTCATATAAATTCGGGTTCGATTCCTGGCTTGACCATATCACCTAAGTATAATTATTTGAGTTTTGGAATCTTGTCTCAAAAACTCACCATTTATCCTTTCAACACCTCTGCAGATTTTGTACTGACAATCGCAGCAATTCGTTTTATATTCAGTCTATTTCTAACACAAGCAATTGCAATACATAATAACACTCACTATTTGACATTCAATCCAAGCTCAAAACTATCATACATATTTCCTTCACTGGAAGAGACAAGAGAACTTGAAGAGACATCAAATAATAATATTCACACTCTAGAAGGCCGTTGTTAAGATTATAAGTTAGTGAAGTGTAACCATGGAGTCTAGTTTTATCAATAACCTTGCTTTTCTTGCTAATAACAATGTCGTAAGTTCTAACAGCGCGGCGCGAAGAGGAGAATCGCTCACGTCTCCTGCGCGCACTCGGCGATGTGCTGCGAGCGTTGTGCGCGCGCTATTGGATCTACGTCGTGGTCATCATGCTGTTTGTCATCGGCATCACCGGCGAACGCATGACCATCTTCCGGATCATTTACATGTTCCTCTTCCTCGCGTTTATACTCATGTTCCAGGTAAATAATAATTATTCTATTATTGTGTACTGTGAAGGTCTAGTTGGGACCTCCACAGTTTATAATTAAAAGACCGTAGACTTGGAACTACTATATTTATAAAAGAACAATACAGCTTCACGATAATTCTAGCAATCACTCTATAGAACAAAAATATCATATTAAATTATTTGATGTTCATTTGAATCTTCGAATGGAATATTATATCGAGCCAGAGCCTTTTGCTAACGGCAGGAATACATAAGACACTACAATACATTAGTGTATACATTCACGTGCAGTTGTTTCAACTAAAATATTGATTATTATAGACACACTTCTTACCTACTTTACTATTGTTTCTGAGATTATTTTCTTCTCACGAATTATCTTTTGTTTTCAGATAAGTTGGTATTGGTGCCGAAAATTAATGTACATGTTTTGGATAGTAGTCATCATATACTCCATGATAAATCTTATTCTATTATACATTTATCAGTTCGACAATTTTTCAAAGATAATAGAAAAATATTTAATGATCAACGAGAGTTTGTAAGTAAAATCAATCAAGGAATATGTAAGAAAACAAAAAAAATCTCGGATTAAATGTATTTATTACTTGTGATTTAATTTCAGACAACAAGATTTGGGATTGGAGCCGTACCACCCAGCGGATCTATTCGTCAAACTATTAACACCCACATTATTCCTAATCATAACTATATTGCAAGTTCATTATTTCCATAAGGATTTTATGGCGTTATCGGACCCAAAGACAAGGTTAGTATCGAAAGGTGCGATGTGATGATACCATTGACTTATCTTAGGACTTTAATAATGTGTCATATTCTGACAAATAAATGATTATAATTATATAATGCGGACTTGTGCTCGCATGCGGGGAAAAGCATGCGGACAGTTTTAAGTACTATCATAAATAAAATTGTACTTATATGTTGATATTATTCCAAACAGATCAAATAGTTTAGCAGCTAATCGACCAGAGTCGGGTAAGCCAAGTCAAGATGGGGCATCCACAATGAGAGATGATGTAAGTATTAAGAAAAGTGTAAGACGGGTATCACGTCGTCTCCGCCGCGAAACCATAGCGAAACCGCAGTAGTTCCGCCATGACTTGTCCTTTGACTTTGACGACAAGCAAAACAGAAACGAAACTGTTCTAACCCCTCCGGCCGTTTTCGCAACTGGGGTTCGCAACCAGTTGCGAATTAAGAATTTTTATTCTTTGTTCGCAACTAGTTGCGAATCAAGAAAGCTTTTTCCTTAACCGCAACTAGGCATCCTGATGATTAATTTTCGTAACCAGTTACGCCAAAATATATTTTTTCCTTATTCGCAACCTTCGTGTTGATACCCGATTTTGTGGATTTGCATACAAACAATGGGTCAAAAAGCAAGAAATACGGAATTATTGCTGCTGTGAAAATGAAAAAATAAAAACAAACAATCATAAAGAAAGATGGCATACAAAAATAAATAAAAACATAGGTTGCATAAAACCAAATCTATAGTTAAAAAAAAATATTTTGGCGTAACTGACGCCAAAATATTTTTTTTTCCTTATTCGCAACCTTCGTGTTGATACTCTATTTTGTGGATTTGCATACAAACAAGGGGTCAAAAAGCAAGAAATACGGAATTATTGCTGCTGAAAACATTATGAAAGAATAGAACTTAGCAAAATTACATAGTTGCGATGTGAGAAAAGCATTTCTTAATTTGCAACCAATAGCTAAGATAATGAATAAAAAATTTAATTAAAACGAAAAATCGCAATGTTAATTACTTACTTATATATATTTTCACTTAACAAAAACATAAAAACGTAATAAACGAGAATGAACTTATAAAACGAAATATTCTTCTTTCTTACTTGCAAAATTAAACTATATTTTTCGAAGGAAAAATTAAACTATTTTTCGAAAGGCCTTTTCCACCCTTCTTTGGGCAAATAATTTCTACGCAGTGCCCCACGCTAATTATTCCGGATTTCAGGTCGTTTATTGCCGAATCGATTTTCGCATCTATTTCTTCGTATTCTTTATATTGCTTACTTTTCTTAAATCAAAGCACGTAGGGTGTGTGTTTAAAACTATAGATTTGGTTTTATGCAACCTATGTCTTTATTTATTTTTGTATGCCATCCTTCTTTATGATTGTTTGTTTTTATTTTTTCATTTTCACAGCAGCAATAATTCCGCATTTCTTGCTTTTTGACCAAATGTATGTTTGTATGCAAATCCACAAAATCGGGTATCAACACGAAGGTTGCGAATAAGGAAAAAATATATTTTGGCGTAACTGGTTACGAAAATTAATCATCAAGATGCCTAGTTGCGGTTAAGGAACAAGCTTTCTTGATTCGCAACTAGTTGCGAACAAAGAATAAAAATTCTTAATTCGCAACTGGTTGCGAACCCCAGTTGCGAAAACGGCCGGAGGGGTTCTAACACACGGATTTGATTATGATTCTATCTCTTTCCGCGTGAATTCGCTGATCTGCTCGGAAGCCGGTTACACCTCTGCGCTCAGCCCGCTATTTTGTTGCGCTGCTGCGTTTGTTTCGCACGTGTCAGTGGCAGTCGACAATTTTGTAAATTTAAACTTATTTTTTTTTTGTAAAATGGATGTTGATTTTACGGAAAAATTAATCTTAGAGGTCCGAACTAGATCAAGTAGACCAATACTGTATGAACTAAGTCGAAAGCGACGACATTTTGTTCCGATTATTATACATGAACATCCCATGCCGATTTTGGCTACGGGGACTGTTATTGTTTCCGACAACTATAGGTGACGGGCGTGTGATCTAATATGGCTAGTGTAACCTATCTTCACTGTAAAGGTACATGCACAGTGCGGACACATTACACTGACTCTCATGATGTTCCACTACTGGAAACGCGACATAATGTACTAATGTTTCTTAGCGGAATTCGTTAAGCGGTTTTCCATAGTTATTTTCGCATTCGCATCGGAGGTGTGCTAATGCCCAAAAACTTCCTGTCATTTGAACGTAAACGCGGGTACTGACCGGCGTTACGGGGCGTAATGTAACGTGTTACACCGCGACTGTTCGTGCAGTCAGTACGGGGAAACAAAGCGCTCGCAACGATTAACGAGAGGCTCATTGCTCACTGCGAGTGCTCAACTCCGCTGTCGGTTTTTTTGCGAATCTTTTGTTTTCGTTTCTTCTTTTTCTTAATTTAGATTATACAATAATTGAGTAAAATCAAAGATCTCAAAACAACTTAGTCATCCGACATCTTGACTACGAATGGCAACGAATCTGGTGCACGGGCGAGTTAGTGGTACATTACGGCCCGTAACACCGGTCAGTACCCACCTTTATGTAATATGTTACAAAGTGACATTGGTGTTGTCAGTACAGCGAATCCCTTTCAGTAACGTAATAACTATAAATAAATAGGTAATCGTTGCGAATGTAAAATAACGATATAATTTTTTGTCAGTCGCCAGCTTTAAAGCTGCTCGAACTGAATGCTCCAGTTGGTACAGTCAAGTCTTTCACTTATTTGACAGTTTTTAGGGTTCCGTACCCAAAGGGTAAAAACGGGACCCTATTACTAAGGCTCCACAGTTCGTCTGTCCGTCTGTCACCAGGCTGTGTCTCATGAACCGTGATAGCTAGACAATTGAAATTTTCACAGATGATGTATTTCTGTTGCCGCTATAACAACCAATACCTACTAAAAACAGAATAAAATAAATATTTAAAGGGTATAAAAGAAACGTTTTTTTCGGAGTTTTTGGCTTGCGGTACTGAACCCTTCGTGTGCGAGTTCGACTCGCACTTGGACAATTTTTAAGTTATTTTCAGTCAGGACACTTAATATCTTTTGAAGCTACGCCACTGAACAGACTATTGCATAGAATATTATATTTGAATACTTGATAACAAAATAGCATACACCAACGACCAATGTTGAATTTATATCAACACAAAATCTTTTCAAATTATGAAATAAAATCTTTTTTGTTTAGTCATATTCAGTCATTGTCACATTTTTTATTCCGTCTGACATGTAAAGAAGATGACGACGCCATATACAGTCCGTTCATAGTTATTTGACTTCTGACAGCAGCAACAATAAGGTTGATGTTAGAACCTTATTGTAACGAGAATAAAGATCACGGTGATCACGGCAGACTTGTCAGTGGCAGCAACTTAACAACAACTTTTTAGAATGAGAATAAAAATCAGTGTGATTTGGACAGTGATGCAAAGTCAGAGGTAAAATAACTATGAACGGACTGTACTGCTGAGTCGGTACAGGAGATACTATAGTAAAATGAGCAGACAAAAATAGACCTTAAGATGACGAACATATTTCGGATGTGACTGCGCTTATCTCAAGTAAAATAAAAAAAAAATCAATTAAATATAAAGTTTAAAATACTTTTTAGTTGCCACAGTTGCCATCGGAAGATACAAACCCACGTTCACAAGCCGGTACGGAACCGGATCAGTCCATCGAGCTGTTTTCAATACAGCCCGCTCCTACTCACGCATATTCTCAAAGGTTGGTAAAAAAATGATTGCTTAAGTTATTAGAAATTCAAAACAACCATGCAGTACGATAGCTTTAAACACTAAGCTTGCACAGACAATTAATTAGTATCGTCGTAAATGCCAATATGAAATTAATTTAATCCATTTATTGGCGTGTCCATATTGCCTTAATTAACTTGCTTAACAAACAGATTGGTATCAGCTGCCTATGTTTTAGTTACTATTTACAACTATGTATTACGAAAATGTTTTTGAGATTTATAGTGCCATTGGTTCAGTGTTGTTGGGTTTTTTTTCGTAACGGAAAAATGTCGTTGTACCTACTATAAGTATACCTCTGGCTAACCCCTAGGAGAATAGATCAGAGGGGCAATTCTCGTAATTTTAAGAATTTTGTTCACATGTCTGATCTCAGTCTTAGTCTGTCAAAAATACCTCTACTTTTCTTACATTTTTGATAAGTTTTTGACGTTTCTTTGTCGCTGAGATGAGGCTGCGACTAGATTTTAATCGTTTTAGATTACGAGAATTGCCCCTCAGATGTGAAGTTATTAATTGCCCCTCAGATGTGATGTTATTAATTGTCCCTCAGATGTGATGTTATTAATTGCCCCTCAGATGTGATGTTATTAATTGTCCCTCAGATGTGATGTTATTAGTTGCCCCTCAGATGTGATGTTTTTAATTGCCCCTCAGATGTGATGTTATTAATTGTCCCTCAGATGTGATGTTATTAATTGCCCCTCAGATGTGATATTATTAATTGCCCCTCAGATGTGATGTTATTAATTGCCCCTCAGATGTGATGTTATTAATTGCCCCTCAGATGTAATGTTATTAAGATTTTTTAAATTTACTCCATCACATTCTAGTCGAAATGATATCCAGTTCTCGGCGAAAATCCATAGAGCATAGGCTTACAGATCTACAACCCCGGGTTGTGTGTTCGCAGACGTGTGTCGGATCAGAACACGCAGCGCGCGCAGCAGCCGGAGAGCTCGACCACGGAGCTGTGGGCGTTGCTGCGGCGTGGCTACCACGCCTCTAAGCACACGGCGCAGGGGATCATAGACTACGTCTTCATGTACCTCGACATACACCTCATCAAGATCGTATTCATTTCCTTGATGCTGCTCTGCGTTATGAACGTTAGTAAACAACACTTTATCATTTCTACCTATAAAAGTGACAACTAATTGAATTTAACGAGACCGACATCAAATCGACCATTTTCGAAGATCAACATTGCTATCTATACACATAAAATTCAAAGTCCTGACTGACTGATATATCAACGCACAGCCTAAACCACTGGTCCTAGAGACATGAAATTTGGAGTGTGTGTTCTTTGTAAAGAGTAGGTATCCACTAAGAAAGGGTTTTTCGAAATTCCACCCCTAAGAGGGTGAATGGGGGGAGGGGGAAATTTCACGCGGACGAAGTCGCGGGCAGATGCTAGTAGCAGATAAAGATAAAGAGCTATAATATAGCTAGCTATATAACATTTGACACATATTTAAGGTTTTTCGTTCTTTGTGTGACAAGATTATCATCATTATTATCATCGTCATCTTTAAACTGAGTTCTCATTGGAAGAGGCGGTATTGGGATATTTGCAGGCTAGTTGTCAATACTTTTTTATTTTCATTATTACAGGTGTGCGCGATGCATGTTCCTATCATGTTAATGATCGCGCCAGCGTTGTGGTTCAATGCAGGGAAACAACGAGTTTGCGTACTTCTTATATCGACACTAATAAGTATCTATTTCATGGCTAAGATGGTCTACCAGATTGATTATATCAAACATTCTAATTTTGATGTCAAGTGTTCGCTGGAAGACGTAAGTACTGAATCAACGAATATAATATGAAATATTGATGTACTTATTTTGTGTTTGTAATGTTTTATTTTTATTAAATACTAGCTGCGCCCCGCGGTTTCACCCGCGTAATTGTCGATCCCGTGGGAATATCGGGATAAAAAGTAGCCTATATGTTAATCCAGGGTGTCAGCTACCTCCATACAAAATTTTATCAAAATTGGTCCAGCCGTTTGAGCGTGAAGAAGTAACAAACATATAAACACACACACACACTCACACACACACTCACACACACACTCACAAACTTTCGCCTTTATAATATTAGTGTGATTTCAGAATTATGAAAACAGTACCTCGAATAGTTCCGTATTTAACAATGCCGAATGGCTAGGATTTGCAAAGGCTACAGCAAAAAAACCGCTAGTGTCTATACTCAAAGGATACATAGGTCTTTTAGCCGTTTTCACTTTTTATTCTCTGGTGACATACAGACAAGAATCGCTCAGGTTTGAAGACTTCCAATTAACTTAATTACTTAATTAAGTTGAATTTTCTCGACATAAATATTGATTGAATGTAATTATCTGTTAACAGATTGTCCGGGAGGTTACCAAAAGAAAGAACTAAGACAATATTTCCTGAGATAACGCGCAAGGAGGCGGACATAGACTTGGTGCACCGTGTCAAGTATCTAATAAATTACGGATTCTATAAGTTTGGCGTGGAGGTTAGTTGTTTAATCTGTATAATTTTCATAAAAACGACATCAGAGGGGCAATTCTGATGTTGTTTTTATGAAAATTATTTATAAATTCCGGCCCGTGCCGGACGGCGCGTACGTGTTCCACGCGCGCCTCAAAGAGATGTCAGCATCGAGGAGGGGCCCCTTAGGGCCGAAGCCTGCCGGGTCAGCGGGGTTGTCCGAAAGGGTTACCGCTGGCCCGGAACATAAAGGGCTAAGGAAGGAACACGGGTGGGTTTTAGTCAGTAAGAGTCTGCGCTCTACCCAGAGCGGGAGGAGTCATTTGATGATTTCCCATCCGCAAAAAAAAAAAAAAAACAAAGGGGCAATTCTCGTCATTTTAAGAACGTTCTCAGTCTCAATCTGTCCAAAACACTAATTTCCCTACATTGTTTACAAGTTTTTGACATTGATTGTCGCTGAGATGAGATTGACGCTGTGATGAGATTGCGACTAGATTTTGAACGCTTTTAATTACGGGAATTGACCTTCTGATCTTACATACTGGCTATAAGCAAATCTTTTTATATTACCTATACAGGGTTACTTTTCAAAGACCATCCAAATTTTTACATAGTGTTCTACCTATGAATATAAACAACTTTCACTATGGGACCTACTCTGAAATTACGAAAAAAAAATCTGCTGTTTCATACATTTTCGTCAAGTAGGTATTGAAGTTTTGTATGAAACAGCTGATTTTTTTTCGTGATTTCAGAGTTGGTCCCATAGTGAAAGTTGTTTATATTAATGGGTAGAACCCCATGTAAAAATTTGGATGGTCTTTGAAAAGTAACCCTGTATAATAAAAAATATTACCCAAATACAGTTTTGTTGAAAGCTTACGCCATAGCACGCCAACGCAAACGCCAGCGTTACTTGATACTGGTAGTAAAGATCCGAAAATTCTCTCTTCAACAACGTTGAAAGTGTTAAATGAAAGTTCTTCAAATAAAATGGCTCTTTTCAACTTTATTAATTTATTCTAATAAATTTATACTATTCGAGTTTCAGACACCTTGGACGGGTCGCATCCAAAGTCTTAGATTCCTTGAAAAAAAAAAAAATTTTTTAGATTTTTTATTTATTTTAATGACGCTTACATAAATTGTATGCTATAGCATTATTGCTTTATTACAGATAACTATGATATGTCTAATGGGCGTGATTGGTTCTCGTATGGACCTGTACGCGGTGCTGTACGCGGCCTGGCTGCTCATGTTGGTGTCAATCAAGCGAGTGGCGCAGGCCAAGCTATGGCCCACGTTCACAGCCTGCATCACCTTCCTGGTTCCCGTGCAGTATATGATAGCTGTGGGATTCCTGCCACAGTTCTGCGTTACTTACCCTTGGGAGGCCGACGATCCGGTAACTATAAGTTCTCGTGTTTAATGCCAGAAAGAATGAAACTTTGGGCTGTGTTTTTCCTTGGTTCATCGACTAGAAAAATAAAGCTCTTAAATGTACATTAGGTAAATTTGATTCATTAGGGTTCCGTACCAATATGGTAAAAAGGAACCCTCTTATTGTGCGACTCAGTCAGTCTGTCTATATCCATCTGTCACAGCTGGATATCTCAAGAACTACTAATGCTATCAATTTGGAAGTTGGAATAGTTTGAGATGACGTTTGCCCAACTATTTTGCAAATAAGAAAGATATTTTTTTTTCAACCGGTACTGAAAGCGGTTCTTAAAAATTCGAAGTGGGGCTACTAGCGCATGTGGGGTACCATATGAAAGAGCACTGTTTGCACATTCACAAACACTTTTTCTTTTTGTTTAGGCCGCATAGTTTTCGACTTTTGATGAAAAATGTAAAAAAAAATATCGCTCCCCTTATCTCCCAAGTTTGCATAGAGAAAAATCTGAAATTAAAAAGTTTATATAAAGATTACAGGAAAAATAAAATTATGTCTCTAAATAGCACACTTTTTCAGAAATCATCAACAAAAATTACATTAGTTCCACTATCGGTCAATAGATGGCGCTGACCTAAAACTGCGATATTCTACACCGCAGTGTTAAAATTCTCTGATGAATACCTATAGGCCTCGCCGATGAAAATTAAAAAACATTTCACGTTTCACAATACGGAATCCTCGGTGCGCGAGTCCGGCTTGCTCTTGACCGGTTTTTAGGGTTCCGTAGTCAACTAGGAACCCTTATAGTTTCGCCATGTCTGTCTGTCCGTCCGTCTGTCTGTCTGTCCGTCCTCGCTTAATCTCTGTGACCGTTAGCACTAGAAAGCTGAAATTTTGTAGGAGTACGTATATCAGTTACGCCGACAAAGTGGTAAAAACACATTTTGGAAAATATTTTTTTTAGGGTAGCTCCCCTACATGTGAAGTGGGGATGAATATTTTTTTCATCATCTACCCCATCGTATGGGGTATCGTTGAATAGGTCTTCTAAAATGGCTTAGGGGTTGCTAAAATTATTTTTCGATTTAATGCTCCATTTACGAAATATTAAAGTTTAAAGTGCAAATTTTTTAAATGTTCCAGTAGGGCGTCCCCCCCCCCTCTAAAAGCTAAACTACTGGCTTGAAAAATCTGGAAAAATTCTCGATGATAGTGCATTTCATGAACTTTAAAGGAAAAGTATAGCGGTTAAGATAACTTTATTAGTTTACCTGTAATAGTCGTTGAACTTGGGTGTTGGATAATATTGCACCAAATACAAAATCCTTAGCATTAATCCTTTAAAGTGACTAAGATAAAGTAGTTGCTTGTTTATAATGGGTAAATACTTGCATTGAAAACCAAAATATGTTTTTTTTTTACCTATTCAGAATAAAGAACAACAGAATCGTACTACATTGTGATAACGGGCTACTACGGAACCCTACACTGTGCGTGGCCCGAGACGCACTTGGCCGGTTTTTGTTTTTATTATAGTCAAACTTTTAAACCCGGTTAATCCGACGAATGTACAAACTTAGTTTTTGTTTACCCTAAACCTTATAAGGAGTCATTGTACGTAATCATCATTATAAGGGATGACCCCGAAATCGAAAAAAAAATCATCTTTAAACATGTTGCTTTCAAAATTTCTTTGCGTATTTTAACTATAGGGGTTGCTGGTTATTTATTTAATACTTTAAGCACACAAATGTACAGAGGCGAACTTAATGCCATATGCATTTTCTACCAGTCAACCTTTGGGTGGTGCACAGACAAACAGTGGTAGGTTTAACATGAAAATTGAGGTATAAATATTTATAAATATAAAGATACGCATAAAGCTATAACGTTAAAACGTTACGTGGATAACGTTGTAACGATGTCGGAACCCTAAATGTAACACACGATTTACTGCCGACACGGAAACGGCTTAAGTTCGGAATAGAGAGATAAAATAGAGTTCAGTGTGACGTTGTCTGTTTCATGTTACCGGAACAATTTTTTTAAACCGTTTTGACTTTTCATTTACACCCCTTTAATTTTTCCGTCCTTAGGAGCCCTTCAGAGATTTATTAATTATGGTGAGAATATTTACTATAAGTAAATGTAGATTTGTATTGTAATATTTGCAATCACAACATTAAGCCCTAATAGTTCGATGTAGTTTGGCCGCGTACTTTAGTTTAATTTTTGTACTTACTCATCTTATAATGGGTGGCTCACTAGCTTTATCGGTAGGCTGTCAGCGCTTACGTAATTATTATTGTCCTTTGATATCGAAGACCATTCAGATAATTTTGCAAGCTCTAGGTCACCAACAAGCCCTTTACATTCATCATCATCCACACCACACTTCACCCATGGCCTCTCTTTTCAAGTGCCATTCCCCACCAACTTACGCCCCTGTACGTTAGGAAACTCTAAATATATTTTTCAAACAGCGTCAGCCTTAGAAGATATTTGTTAGTAAAACAAATTAAAAACATCTCTTACCAAAGAGCTTGCTGGTGATAACGGGCCACAGACACCTTGTGGAGAATTTAGAAAACATCAAGTTTCTAGCCTAAGTGATCCTACTACAAGGTTGATCCTTGTAGTAGGACCACTTAGGCTAGAAACTTGAATTCTCAGCAAAACCTTCAGCTAGGCTAGAAACTTCACCATCATCATTTCAGCCGAAAGACGTCCACTGCTGGACATAATCTTCCCCCAAAAAGGGGGGGGGGGGGTTGCCATAATGGCCACGCTTGGCAGGTGGGTTGGCGATCGCAGTATGGTATGGTGGTGGAATGCATAGAGAACGCTGCTGCCAATGGGCAGCAGCGTTCTCTATGCATTATGCATTGTCGTAAAAGGCGACTAAGGGGCGTACCGGAGAATGCTCGGGTATAATACGCCCCTTAGTCGCCTTTTACGACACCCACGGGAAATATAGGGTGGTGCTATTCTTTAAGTCCGGCGCACCACACAGACTAAAAAAATGAAATCTCACCTAAAAATATAAAAAAGACAAAAATTTTAATATATATTTTTTTGTTTCTTATTACTTTTTCACGAAATCTCAAAAAAGGAGTAGAGGACAAAGTCGTAATGCAATAACCAATAACTACTATGGCGGCTCACTTCAACTCGATAGGTTAATTAGTAGCCATGCAAAGGTTCCGTTATCGAGCGGCCAGGTCCATCATCAGATAAGCTCTCTATATTCTATTATCATCGGAATGCATTCCAGAAGTGATTAACTCCGTCTAGTTGCTACGAAACATCGCTATAACTCTTCCACACAGCGATTTTAAGTGAGCCGCCGTAGTAGTTATTGCATAATATGAAAATGCCTGTCTAGTCTTCTTCTTCTTCTTCTTCTTCGTGTCGCTGACACGACTGTATTTTAAATCTTCTTTTTCCAAAACTTTGCCACTTCCACGGCGTTGTCGGTGGCAGCGCAGAGGTCACTTTGATTGCATATTTTGGGACACAGAGAGCAGGATAGGAGGTGGAGCACGGTTTGTGGCATAGCTTCGCAATCACACCCTTCTGCAATTCCGTCAAATGTGTGGTTATTGTTGACTCTTAGACCAGCTTCCAAACATTATTGCCGATTCTCCTTTATTCAGCCAAATATTATAAGCACTAAAAGCCAAGACTTGTAGCAGTTTTCTTTGACAAACATGCGTATTTGTTATTGTTGGTTTACAAGAATGCTAAATCTGATTTAAAAATACAAAATAATATTTTTCAGCAAATGAAACATATCCGTACATGGATGTTCCTTCCTTACGCCGAGTCGCCGCCACACGCGTTCAAGCTCATCTTCGATTTCTTCCTACTGATGTTCGCCACTAGACAAATGAAAGTGTTTCGTGTAGAAAAGGCTGCGAATCCAAATTATCCTGGAGGATCGAACAGTGAAAATATTGGCAATGATTGGGAGACGCCACACTTCGTTAATCCTGTACCAGATTTCCTTAGTTACGTTGGGTAAGTTAGTTCAATGGTGATATACAGGTCTGCCCTTCGTTGGTTCAGCCTGGATTGCAAAAGTATGTAGACCCGACTTATAACAGTTTGAATATAAGAATATTGAGCGAAGCCGGGACTGTTTTAAAGTAAAATGACCCTATTGGTTATTTTAATCTGCTCCATGATTTTAGACTTAACTTCATAACTCCAATTTAACAAATTTGTCACTTTTGTGCCCTCAATGTTATACCCACCTTATATTATTGGCCAATCCCACATTAAAGGATAAAAATTAATCTGTGTTTGTTCCAGGACATGGCTTGATGTGATCAAGCGCATGGTGTTCTTGGGAATGCTTTGGGTAACGCTTGCGATCATGTTTATGACCGGCACAAACCGCGTCAACCTGTTCTCTATGGGATATCTCATCGGCTCCTTTATATTCCTGTGGCAAGGAACTGACTTCTATTTGCGCCCCAAAAGCGCTATATTAAAATGGTGAGCAATCTCTTGAAATATTACTTACTTGATTTATTTTCTACTTTTTTTTTGTTGTAACTTATGAGACGTCGTAACACGTAAGTTTGATGATAAGTATGATTTATTTATTTTTATGATGTTCGTATAGATTCTAAAATGATTATTAAACACTATTATTACGTGTCCTCAGGAGGTTTTAAATGATTACTGACTGACAGCTGTTCTGACACGCGTGGTTTAGCTTTATTTTCATAGTTTGTGGTCTGTTTTGTAAAATCTCGGAAGGCCGGTACGGTCATCCACATCACACGTACGAAAACCACCTTTAATGAAGTAAAGACTCTCAAAAGTAAATCAAACTCAAACTCAAAGCATTTATTTCAATTAAACCATGTACAGGCACTTTTGAATTGTCAAAATTAAATAGTCTGTCAGTTAGTCAGAAAGTTGAAGCTATTTGCCCATTCCAAAACGTAGATCTCTATGGAGAAATCTTCCGGGCTGATGTATTAACGTTTTACATGGTGCGTCATCAGGTGGTCGTGGCTGGTGCGTTACAACGTAGTAGTGGTGGTAGTGAAGACCCTGCTCCAGATCCCGGGCTGCATCTTTAGCGCGGTGATGCAAGAACATGCGTGTTGGCTGGTCCAGCTCCTAGGTATAGGCTGTGTCGACAAGTTCGCCGGCGGAAACATAGCGCGGTTTCTCAAGATGCAGTATACTAAAGTTAGTAAACCAAGATTTTGGCTAAATATATGCGAAATTAACGTCGCTAGCGCGGCTTTCCGACATGCAAAGTGAAAAATCAATAACAGTTTTTTATAGGTGTTAAGCCCGGTTTCCACCGCGAGCGGAGCGGACCTCCTTTTAATGACTTCTTTTACCTCGCAAGAGAAAACTGTTTACATGTGTTTCGACCAACAAAGAGTTGAGCGGAAATTACTCAGCTTGCAAAAAGAGTAAAAATGAGCTCGCTCATTACTAGAGAGCGGAGAAGAGTTTTGCGGTGGGAATCAGACGACTAAACTCTTTCTTGGTGGAAACGCAAACCTATTTCATGAAAACGAAGTCCGCTCCGCTTAGCCATTTCCGGCTCATTACTCTTTCGCGGTGGAAACCGGGCCTTATGATCTCTGATGATATTTATTTTTTATTATTTTGTAGGACGCAGCCTGTTCTGTTCCCCAAGAAGATATAGGGTTGGCGTGGGACGGAGTTTGCTTTGCCTTCCTCATACTGCAACGAAGGCTCTTCCATAGCTTCTACTTTTACAGAGTCATAGACGAAAGCAAAGCTACAACTGTGCTCGCTTCAAGGTAATGTCAATCATTCCTAGATCCCACGACACAGGGTATCCTAGTGTGGGGTCTAGCGCTACTTTTTTGCACTACTTATATCTTTAATTATTTTTATTTTATTATCTTTTGTTTGTTGTGCATAACATGTCATCAAAATGTGGTTAAATAAATTTATTTAAATATTTAAATTTATTCTATAGGGCAAACATTCTTCAAGATTATTTTAATTGAGGGAGCTAAAAGGTCCAAGTGCAGTGAAGCTAATTAAAGCATGTGTTTTTTTCTTGTAGAGGAGCAGAATTGATAGAGGAGCTCCGTCAGAAACAGATGTATGTACAGGAGGAACAGGAGTCGAAAATCCTAGACAAAATCAAAGTAAAAATGGAAAGAATAAAGGCAAACCAGAAGAAAATACAAGGTGCCTTGACCAAGGAACCGGGCCACCATGATATAGGTATATTGTCTTTTATTTTATATTGAGTATGGCCGCGTTCACACCAAACGTAGGGTCGGCCGCCGACTGTGAAATTGTATGAAAGACAGAGGAGTCACGACGGCTGAAGTTGTTTTTTTGTACTGGACGCTCACAGATGGCGGCCGACAAAAGTTGTTATTTCCATTTAACGAAAACTAACTTTATGAAAATGTAAATTGAGTAGATTTTAGTATGACTAGTACTATTGAAAAAGTCGTAAAAATGTTTAAAGTTGTAGCGAAAACTAAAATTGATGTGCGGTATATGTTGTTTTTCCAAATACACATTTGTTTACATGTTTGAAACTTAATCGCAATATTGAGTTAATGTCGTAATATTCGTTCGCTAAATATCCTCATTTTCTTTCTTTATTTTGTCGATCTAAATAACAATGTCGAATTAATGTGGAAGATCAACACTGCGGTCAATGAGATGTTAATATCATAATGTATCGATTATGTTAAGAGAAATTGTGGGACAAGAACGCGTCATTGGCCAGACAAAAAGACCAATACAATGAGCGTTCGTCAGAATCGAGTGAGGTATAATACTTCCGTGACCGTTTCCCTCGCGCACTCCCGGAGCAGACGAGGAGGAGGAGACGATCGCGGGCGAGTCGGAGCAGGTGCCGCTGGTGCGCGGCGACTCGGAGTCGCGCGGCTACCACACGCCCGACAGCCCCGCCTCGCCGCGCGGCTTCCACACGCCGCTCAGCGAGCCCTCCGCGCCGCCGTCGCCCGCGCGCGCGGCCCCGCCCGCGCTGCCCGCGCCCAGCCTGCCCGCGTCGCAGGGCGGCCCGCCGTCTCCCTCCTCGGCGCTCATGACCGTATCGCTGGACGCTTACTTGGAGCCGCGCCGCATCTCGTTCGAGTCGCCGCCGTCGTCCGATCTGCTGCCGCGCGCGCCCAGCCCGGAGGAGTCGTACCCGGTGTTCTCGCCGCCGCCCATCCGACGCCGCCACACGGTGGCCAGCCCCAGCACGCTGCCGCGCCAGTCCGTCGTGTCGCAGTCCAGCCGCGCCGAGCCGCACTCGCACCACACGTGTAACCGCTCCCCCGCACACCTGACGTGTCGCAGCGGACCTTTCTTGTTGAATCACGATCAGTTGAACATACACCGATTGTTGCACTTTGTATAAAATGTAAAGCATCATTTTTTCGTTCTTATAATCTTATTTTACATACATATGTTTTTCCCTTCCGTTTAGGGATAGAATCAGGTCCTGAGGGTCTACATAGATGCCGCGTGTATACAAAGAGACACGATGGTAAATATCCGTGGCCTTCGTTCTCTCGGTTGTGGGAGGTGTTTGTTATTTTGTTCTATCACACTGTGCGCTGGTCTTTCAAACTAAACTAAATATGAAGACATAACATTTCTTTTTGTAAGTGAATGACTCCACATAGTCATTTATTTACATGTCAAAATTACTTACTCATTCTTGTTTCATTTGACTATAGTAAAATGGACGCCAATTATGTTCACTGTGTTACAGGTCTCATGAACGTCGAATTACAACGATAAAGTCATATTTACAAGTAGTTACAAATAGACCTAACTTCGTGAAGGTCAAATCCGGCCATATTTATTATGTCTTGACCAGCTGTGATGTGTCTATAACTACCAAATACAGCTTTATTAATAATTTTCTGATTTTGGGTGGTTAACTGTTTCAAATGTTGATATTAATACCCGTTAATGGTACTCACGGAAACTGTGATAAATGTGGTGTGCGAGCTGCTGTTGAGTAATGCTTTTCTCTTGTAGTGCGGGACAGACCAACGTATAGGCCGCCAGCAAGCCATCAGAAGGGTAAAGTTCTTAAACCAGGCTCGCTATGAAACCGTAAAACGTTACTAACCCCTCCTCGGCTTGTCGATAATGGTATTTAGGCAAATTGCATCGCCATGGCGGGAACTGTCTTAATTGTCTATAGATAATGTATAAAACATGTACATTTTGTATTACAGTTGAATGTTGTAAATAAAGAAACCTAAGACAGAATGCGCCGGTTGTCGGCTTTACTTGTGTTTGTGCGCCTGATTGTGCCATAGTCGAATGTCTGCATGTTACTGCTACGTTCACCTCTAACCTCACTACGTGCATGTTGCATGGTTATGTTTGCAATAACACTTTGTTTGTTTTTTTTCACTAATTTGGTACAGTTAATTTTACTATTATAGATACAATCTACTACTGTAGTAATTATTCATTTTTTTTTTATATATTTGTGTGTCTTTCTTTTACTCTTTCTACTAGTTCAAAAAGCATGGACTTCATAAGAATATGTACTTGTGTAATTACTTATATAAAAAGCTTGCGCTAAATAAACGTTACTATGTAGCAGAGCTTAATGCAACTTCTTCAAATAGGCGTAACTAGAGATTGTTGCTGTAATTTGAAAAGTTTTGGAACATTTTAAATGTTTTAACATTTAAATTCCCGCTAAAAGTTACGCCTATTTCGTTTTAAAACGGTGTTTTCATATATTTTTGTACTTACAGCTATACGTTCCGGGGACTATTACATGTTCGATGAATTCGATGATACGGAGATTCATATGAAAGATGACGATTCAAGCTCCGATGAGGAAGCCCCCGGACAAATGGGAATTGGCAAGGTCAGTTACATTGTGACAATTGGAGTTCTTCTTGGGGGTAATCAGCGGGATTATGGAGGGTACATCTTTTTCACGGGTAAATTCTCATATTTGAAAAGTAAGTAAGTTTTGAATACCGAAATCGGTAATATGGAAATATTTACTCAATAGTGAAATAGGTGTCCGGCGCATGATTTGCAAAGATATTGATCCCAAAACTAGTTTTGTTGCCATAGTCCTGCTGGTTACCATTATAAGGAAGTGCTGTGGGTGAAGGTATACGCGTTGTGATTTGTGGGTTATGCTATATCAAAGAGAACATTGTCATCAGTATTCGTGCTTTCGCCTAGCACAATGCACAAACAAGTGCTTGTACTCAACCTTTCGGACATTTCAGTAGCATTTTAGCCACATTAAATAACACAAAATTATGGGAACACCAGACAGAAATAAAATTTTAAGGGATACTGAGAAAGACAATGTTTTAAAATGGTGTTCTGTGTTTTGGTTATAAGCTAAGCATGTTTGCTAATAGAAGTATTTATTGGTGACTCTTACTCTTCATAGTACGTCTTGGGTGTTCCCGCATGTTCGCTTACCCTGGATACTTTTAGATAAAGCGGAATGTCAACCACTCCAACTTAGTATAGAAGTAAAGGGAATATAATTTGTTGTAGTACAAAGTTACGTCCAGTTCGCTTAAGGTGACTAACCATAATGCCCAGTATTAATTATTGCACCACCATGCCACTCGAATCGGCACACGTTGTTACACTTGTAAATCACAGTTTTAACGATCAGACTCGACGACTCGGAAAAGGACGTATCCAAAGGTAAACCTGTAGCTAATAAATGAAACAAAAAAGTGTAGGCTAGTTAAAGCAACGTGTGCCGGATTCGAGTGCGTTTGAGCTCACGATTGTGTCGCGTGGGCCGAGCAGCTGCTGTCCACGATGATCAAGACGGACTGGAAGATCGCCATGAACCAACGCCGAGCCTCCGCGCCCAACATTCGCTCATCCAGACGCTTCTCCCTCAGCGACCCGATCTCCTACCCGCAGGTAAGGGCCCCCAATGCAATCATCACACCAATAGGATTCACAGGTTTTACATCACGGGTATGTATTTAGGGACTTCACATTAGATACGATGGGACAGCAAGATACAGGTTCCACGGACACAAACACGATAAGCGTGCTAAACACGTGTGGCATATGGAAGCTCCTAAGGCGCAATTACACTGGGTCGGGCTCCTAACCCTGCTATTAGTCATTCGGGTACACACGAATTCGGGCACCCGACCTACTGATTACAATGGTAGCCTTGACGAATTCGGGTGTTGATGGGGCTGGTTATCGAAGGTATACAAACTTGCACCTAGACAAGCATCGAAGTCAAGCATCGGGCTAGAGATCATGTTTAAACTTGATCTCTAGTCTGGATTTGGTTACCAGATCCAGTGTGATTGCGCCACTTTTGTTCATTTTGGTGTGTATTTATTATAGCTTGTTTTGGCTTTTGCATGTATTTTTATGTTTGCATGTTTTTTTTTTACTTTGCTTGTTATTTCATAAATACGAAACTTTTCTAACACGATTTCAATTCTAGTTATAAAAGCAAAAAATTTAAATTAATATTATCTTACTTTTATTTTGTAAAACAGTCAGGGAACTTAATTGTTTATCAAATTGACACACTGCGTAAATTTTCCTTGGTATAGCCATTTTATACAACGGTCAAAAAATCGAAAGTTGTAAAATTATTATTTGATTTTTATTGTTACTTTAAAGATTTATCTTTTCTAACACTACTTAAATTCTGGTTATAAAAATCAAAAATTTCAAAATTTTAACTTAACTATTTTTGTTTTCTAGTAAGTCAGGGAAAAAAATTGTTTATCAAATTAACACACTACGTCGATTTGGCTTGTTATAGCCATTTCATACAAATGTCGTTTGACAGTTGTATGAAATGGCTATAATCAAATCACAACTGTCATCATTTGATGACAGTTGTGATTTGATTATACAGGCAATTTGAGTTGGTAGTCAATTTGGCGAACAATTAATTTCCCTGACTTTACAATCACGATTTAGCATATATTTTTTTTTGCTTTCTTCTGTGTAACTTTGTTTCTTATGTTGATATTACAATAAAAGTTGCTGTTATTAGTTGCGTCGTAAACCGTCCATGCATCCAGCTGAAACACAGCTGACGGAACAAGATGAGGGGCAGCTGACGGAGATGGATGAATACGCACCGTTACCAGGTCAGTTCAGTTAAGTATCTTCACACACTGAATACAACACTTCCGATAGGAATTTGCAACAAAAATATGGGGTAGACCAACAAAAAAAAATCATAAACATTATTTATAAACTTGCTTATGTCCGCGACTTCGTCTGCGTGGACTTTAGAATTGGGTCCAGAAATATATGAAAAATGTATGTAATAAATTAATCTAAAACAGTCGTTAAGCCATGGCATTTACCGGGAGAAAAAGTATCATAATATGTTGGTGTCAATACAGGTTATAAGCTATCCGTGTGTCAAATTTCATCCAAATCCATTCAGCCCTTTATGCGTCATTGAGTAACAAACAAAAAAAAATCACATTTATAATATTAAATATATTATAAGAAGGATAAGTAAGTTTCTATTAATTGTTTGCTCTCATAATACCATTAGAATCGTGAAAATTAGTACTTAGACTTAAATATGTTGATAAGTAAAAGTTAGTTATATCATCGTTTTTTGGTAACTCATCTTCTAAAGGCTCCTAAGAAGTTACCAATGTGAAATCCAATCGGACACAGCTTATTTAACTGTCACATTAATCTTGTACGCAAAAATGGACCTTATCGTTTTGCGAGGTGGAACAGACATCCAACCCTAAAGTGATAAAGCACTATCGAGGGTGACGATACACTCACCTGGACCGAGAACAAAAATTCTTAGGCCATTAAAACATTTTGCGAATTCCCAACAATACGTAGAGGTGTCAGCAATATTGTTCTGTTTCAGAACAAGAGACACTTGTGGACAAAATAAAGGCGTACATAGAGACGGCGTGGGCGTTCGTCTCGAGTTTCCTAGTGTCGCTAACGCGACACGTGATGAAGTTTTCCCGGGACTATCGATACGTATCGAAAACGCTCTCCATTGAAAAGAAAATACTTAAGGTATGACAGCAGAAAGAAACTTACAATTATTAATAAATGCCACCCTCTGTCCGTTATATCGAGTTTAGTGTTGCTGCTAATTTCCACGTCACATTTTTTTCGCGGCTAGGTATAGACGCCAGCACATCAAGCTACCCGAAACTGTTAAATTTTCCCAATCAACTTTGAACCTTATGCTTTAGCGACAAAGTTGAACATCTATTATAGAAATTTGACAGATTGTAATAGCTTGATGTGCTGGTGTCTGTATATTAAACATAACAGTTTCGGCTATCGCCTGAACCCCAACAATTCAACTTGAAGAAATAAGATCCTTCGCTATGCTCCTGATCTCTCGTGTAATATATGAGCTCGTGCGAAAAGAAGGAAATTATTAACACTGCAACTGTACTTTTCAGGAAAAAGAGGGCTTCGGCATCGGTTTAAGAGAAGGATCGCAGATGATATGGGAACCACTACCAGAGACACTAGCGAGACAGTGAGTTATGGTCTTACCTACTCAAAACTTTGAACAGTTGCAAACTTTTTTTTGTAACTGGGCTTCCAAGTTATTACGAGTTCGCCAAATGTTCTCATAAGTTGTATTAGTAGTCGTTAGTAATTGGCATGAGTAAACGCCCATGCTTTCTGCATGCTTAATTTAGATTTAGTTCTAATACTTCGTATGTAGATGTTGAGTACTTTTCAACGTTGTTTAAAACAGTTAAGACAAGAAGAATATTACCCAGATAGGGAAAACCTCATTTCAGTAAAACATGTTTTATTGAAATGCTGTTGTCTACAGATTTTTATTTATTACTGTAGACAACTTCGTTGATAAATCCATTTAAAAAGTTATATCTTTATTATTAAAATGTTTATACTTTCATACCCAAATGCTTATCTGCATAAAATGGAAACATAAACATTACCTATGTAATCCTCCTTTTTCTAATTTCTTCCAACGTCCTGAACAGTTTACCAAGTTTTAGGATCCGCGTAAATATCGAAAATATTATAAGTGTTTTTTTAAGTCAAATAGATTTAAACAACGTTACAAACACCAAACATCAAGCTGCTAGATTTTTAATTATTTAGCAAAATATAAAAAGTACTATCATGTAGCCACCTAGGTTCGATTAGTAAGTAGTGTTTTGTTTGCATGCTGCCTAGTACCCGCGAAATGGAATTATTTGACGAAAATCTACTCGCACCACCAGTAGAGATGGGGTTTGTATTGCTATGACTTACATTTAAAATGGTTGAGCCGTTGTGATTCGATGTTAGTAAGTTCTTAGAAAAAAATCATTTGAAAATCCATAAATCAGTTCGAAATATGACTTAATTTCCATAACTGATAATAGTAGACATTTCATGAGTATGTTAAGACCTTAGCATCATTCACATTCATATTAGTGCGTACCCAAAGGTTGGATAGGCATCGAATATGATCTCGACAGCCGGCACCAGGAACTGTAACACAAAGGTACCGTACGTATGACCGTGGTGGGTGTTTCCAGCCGTAAGTTAAGCGAGATAAGTGTTCCCGAGATCCGGATATTGGCGCCCAGTATGGAGCGCGGGCTGGACGCGTCGCCGCCGCCGCGCCGCGCGCCCCTGTCGCTGTGCAGTGCACCTTCGCGCCACCAGTCCGACGACGAAGATGACACGTCCGAACATGAGAGCGCCTTTTCCTTGCAGTCGTCCCCGAGGTGCAGTGGCCCGCTAACAACGTTCACTTGTACTGTCGATCTTGTCGTACTCACAATAACGTATAGAATCGAATGATGCTCCCACAGACTTGCAAAGACAAAAAAAAGTCGTTCCAATCTAGTTAAAAATTCTAGATTGCGATGAGCGATTCGCAGTACAAGTCTCGTTGAATATTATCGTCGCTTGCGATGGGCTTTTGCTATACTTTTTGTCGACTTATATATCAACTTATAACTTATGTAAACAACTTATTTCTCTCACTTATCAATACGTCACGTTGTCGCAGCTTTTATTGTATTTTTATTACGTTTTCGTCTTTAGAAACGGTAAGTGTGATTTAAATGGAATCAATATGTTTGTAACGTGTATTTGTCAATGTAAATATGGAGCACGTGAAAACTATGCATACTACGTTGCATGGACCTTACATTTTTTTAGACTAAATTATTCCGTGTTTTTTTCAAACAATCTGTAATTTTCTTATAAAACTACACAAACACAACATATCGTTGCGTTTACGTTGTGACTAGGTCGCATGTCGTTTCGTAACAATTATGTTTTATTGCCTATGTACTTACGTAAATATAATTTTAACTAAGCAATTTTTATTTATCTACTATAGTTATATTATTATATATTATGATATATTATTTTAAAAACAATTTCCACTAATGCATTCAATTTATTTATTTATTAATTTTCTTTAATTAAAACGGTTTAAAAATTAAAGACTCAGATACATTTTTTAATGTCTACATACCTAATGTCTAGGATTTAATCCCATCCTCAATTAACTCGACCAGCATTTCATTTTATTTATATAGATATGGCCATCTCACTACCACTTCAGCTTGCTAACTCTGCAAGCTATGTCAGTAACTCCAGTTCTTTTCCTGATAATTTCATATGGGATCTTTTCATACCGCGCTCAGCGACCTTGAATTTGTTGGCTAACCCGACTGTCAGTGTCCAGTTTCAGACACGGTATTCTTCGCATCGTCCCGCCGTTGACGTGATCGCTACCTTGACCAGGATTAGTGGGACCATCAGGAACTGGGGGTCGTTGTTTTGGCACTGTATTCAAGGGAAGCTTAATGCCCATAATAGTGACCACACTGGACACGCGGATTGGTGACTGCAGAGTCAATTCTTTCGCAACGATGACGCACACCATCAGTTTATATTTAAAAAAAAGTTAATTTGCAGCAGCAACGTGACTGCACTGGAGGGCCAGGACGACTCGGTGTTCAAACAGGATCGTTCACCATTCGTGCACCTCGGCTACGCCCTGTGGTACGCCGTGCTGGCGCATACAGACATAGTGTGCTATATCATGGTTTTTATTAATCAGGTAATGTGGACATACTATTGGTTAGTGCAGTTTTAAGTAGTGTGAGCAAAGTAAAGTTGGGAATAGGGAAAACAGTACTTTTTAAACAAGTGCTGCGGTCGCGAAACCAATGCTTTTTCCTATAGAATCTCCAGCTGTATGTAAGCACTTTCCGGGTATGACTCTGAAATCCTGTCTCATCTCACTATGTATTAATAGCGTAGGTAATTAGTCAATTATAATTCAAATTACAGATACAATCAGCAACAATATTATCAATCCCCCTCCCTCTGATGGTGTTCATGTGGGGAACGCTCACCATTCCGCGACCTACAAAAACGTTTTGGGTAACGCTGATCGCGTACACCGAGGTATGTAATAGAAAACAAATATATATATATATATATACAAATATATATGTATAAATAAACGTGTTCTCTTCAACTTTTCCGTCTTGTTATATTCGCAGGTAATCGTCCTCATAAAGAGTATGTTCCAATTCGAGATTCTGCCGTGGAATCAGAAGGTCATACCTGCGAACATGCCGTTCACTGCGCCACGCATCATTGGTATAGAGAGGAAATTCAATTACGCTCTCTATGACCTACTTCTGCTGCTCATTATCTTTTTGCATCGGTAAATATCCAGATTTGTTACAAGTTAGGGTAAACTATAGGATTTGAAGAGTATCGCTATACCGGGTTACCAGCCAAATTTAAGGGTGTACACACCATCAAACTAAACAATTATGTCCATGGGACCAACAACGTAATCGCGAATAAACATTCAGCCGTCCCATACGTTTAGGTCGAGTAGGTATTGAAGTTTTCTATGGGACAGTTGATAAATTTTTCGCGTTTACAATTTTGGACCCATGGAGAACGCTGTTCAGTTTGATGTTCTGTACCACGCCCTTAAATTTGACTGGTTTTTGAAAACTAGCCCTGTATAAGGACGGGAATTAAAAACCAATGGGACCAATAACGTAATCGCGAATAAACATTCAGCCGTCCCGTACGTTTAGGTCGAGTAGGTATTGAAGTTTTCTATGGGACAGTTGATACATTTTTCGCGAATACAATTTTGGTCCCATGGAGAAAGTTGTTCAGTTTGACGTTCTGTACCACACCCTTACATTTGACTGGTTTTTGAAAACTAACCCGGTCTAAGGACGGGAATTAAAAACAATGAAACATCACTACACACACTATAGCTTTGATGTGAACAAACTATACAGTTATTTAATTTAAACGCTAATATCAGGATAGTGGAATAAACAATATTACAAAATATATAAGTAGTCTGCTTTTGTATTCAGATTTATGCTGAAATCGCTGGGACTGTGGAAGGAATCGACGCCAGAAATTGAGTTAAGAGAAGACATGGAGTATCCACTGAATCCTGAAGATACTCAGTTAGTGGCAGAAGGTCACATCAGTGAAGTAGGACGGAAGTATGTCAAGTTACACGACCAGTCAGGCCCGTGAGTTTCCTTTCATAGCTACTTACTCCCCTGGATGTTATACAACGCGGGAATGACAATACGGCAATAAATTAAAATACTGGCAATACCTAGTGCATAGAAGTATTCTGTAACTATCGAATAAATCTTAGAATAGAATTTAAAAGAGAATATTTCATAGTTCTACTTTGATCCACTTAATGAAAAAGACATTGTGATAAAAAATGTATACGAAGAGGTCAATGATAAGTGAGTGAATGAATGTGAGTGAGTGTGTTTGGTAAGTGTCAAATGAATTTGGCGAAGATTTTTGAAGTGCGCGAGTTGGCAACAGGTTTTTATATCGTGAAGAAAATAAAAAAAAAAGCTCTGTGAAAAAAAAAAGTTCTAAACTTTTGGTTATACCTGTTTAATTGTTTGTACGTAGACTGGGAAGGACATTATATAGATGATGTTTAATTTACTGTCATCCCCACGTTGTATATCTTCTGAAGACCAATTCTCGTAATTTAAAACGTTGAAAATCTAGTCGCAGTCTCATCTTGGCGACAAACAAATCGATGGCTCCTAAGAATACTGAGTCAACTATACTTCTATAGAATTATACTTGACTCAGTATGCTTAGGACCCATCGAAATGTCAAAAATGCAGGGAAATTAGAGGTGTTTGACAGATTGAGACTGTGTTCCTTAAATTACGAGAATTGCCCATCTGGTTTCTGATGATATGATATTATAGTAATAAAACGATAATAAGCTTGCCTCTTATTCAAGAATAAAGAAGACATGTTTTACACTAAAACTTCAAATGTGGCTAGCAACATGTATCCAACAACACAAAAAAATGGTTGAGTGGTCCTTTCGCACGAAAATTGTTCCGGCGAATTGACGTTTTCAATTTTAATAGTTTTTGCGTAGTTGATTCGCACAAAAGTAGGTCCGTAGAACAAACATAATAAAATGTACAGTCGTGTACAACATGTAAGTGTTAAGATTAACATACATATTTTAAAAGAAGTACCTTTTCGGTACCGCAACGGCTCTGAGCGCGCCGTTTTATACACTCACGACTGGCCCAAAAAAAGAAGTGTTATGTTTTTAGGAGAATTATGTCGTACTAGTTAATTTGCGTTCTGGATCCGCCAAGTACGAGAATAGAAACATACTTAGACCAAATTATTTAACTCAAATTTCTTTCTTTCTTTCTAAACTACGTGTTATCTGCCGATGAATAATTTTTAATCTTTGTACTACACACAACTAAGATTTTGTGATTAAAACAACTTAGCAAGTCCAAGATCAAGGGCAAGGTCAAGGAGCGTTCTTTGATTTAAAATTAAATTTTACGTTCATGTAATGAGGTACATTTTTGCATAAAATGAATAGAGTAAGTAGAACAGGCAGATATAATACTTTTACCCAAATCGCTAGGTGTGCCTATAATATTTAGTGGATGTCGTATCGGAGAAATATGAAATCGGATAGTTTTTATTCTAAACTCGAAAGTTGTGTGAAGTATGTATGCTCGTGACTGTGCCATTTTTTTCCATGAACCTACTTTTGAGCGAGTAGTCTGTTCGCAAAAATGATTGAAATTGAAGGTGGCGATTCGCCTGAAAATCGGGCGAAACATTACGTGCGAAACGACTACTAAGCTGCTACGTACGGCGTGCGCGGGGCTGCTATGTTATTGTAGAAATGTTTGGCCGATTTTGATTCCTAAAACACAGGACTTAGTGATGACGAGGCGAATGACAATGTCATCACTCAGTTTCAATATCTGTGATTTCGAGGACAGCCGTCTGTAGCAAGCAGGTTGTAGAACATGTAGTAGTGCGTAGTGGGCGTTCGGATAGTACATAGCGGGGTGTGCGGATCAGACAGTCGTCACCGGCTTGTGGACCGGCTGTACCACGTGCAGGCCACCATCGCGGACGTCATGCGCGAGCTGGACGCGTCGCGCTCCGACCCGCGCGTGTCGCACCTGGTGTGGCAGCGCCTGCACGCGGAGCGGCGGCCGGCGCGCGAGCGCGAGCGGCGCGGCGCGCGGCGCCCGCGCTCCGTGCTCGCGGCGTTCGCGCACAAGTTCCGCGTGGTGCGCGCACAACGCACGTCCGCTTCCCCGCCGCAGTACGTCACGTGCTAATGAACTACTATAGAACTTGCGATGAGATATTGTAAATTGTATGTAGAATAAGAATAACTTATAGCGTAATCTGTACTTTGTAAAATAAAAGCAGATCCTTCTAGTAAGTATATGAGCGTATGTATCCCTTATCTTTGTTAGTAGGTATTACGTAAATCATAAATTAATGCCTCGTTTAATATAACTTAAAAAGTTATGACGCTTTTGGAAGTCAGTCTGCACAGCCAATCATTCGGAATATAGAAAAAGCGCGTTGCAAAGTATCATAATGATTTTAGTCCCGATAGTTAAGTATCGATTTTAATTTTGTTTAAAATCGCGTATTTTGGCAGACTGACTTTTTATTCTTTATTACATTTAAAGCCTGTGTAAAATCAAAAAGGTACTTGCTAGCATTGTAAAGTCGAATTAAAAATTAGCGAAAGTATTTAGTAAGTAGTGTAATTAAAGTTAACACTTTGTGTGACACTAAACGCCCCCTGACGTAATAGCATTAAAACTTCTATTGTGCCTGTATGAGTATAAATATGTATAAACATGTTTTAAGAACACAAATTATTAATACTTTTTCTCTAAAGCATTATCTTATTTTATAGAGTTGAGGAAGAAATGTCCGATAGCGCTCTTAGGAAAGAAGGTAGCTACAGCGGCAGACTTCCAATCCAGCTCGCTGAAAACGAGCCGGGGCCCTCGAAAGGGTCGGAAGACGATCACTACAAGTATGTACCGATATCTGAATGGCTCCAGCTTTTTTATTTCCATGTTCACGTAACTATGACAACACAGTGGGAATAGACATATGAGAAATTTGTTCTTAGCAACCACTTCGTCGATTTTGACTTTATTTATTAAGTTATTGTGTCAATATATTCTAATGATTTGATGGGTTAACACTCAGATGGGATTAACACTAAGTTTTCTAAATCTTAATTAAAAGTAAAGTTTAAACAATGTTAACTCTTAGGTATATAAGAAATGCTAAAAAGGAGATTATCAAATCACTTTGTATCAATTTACATGATGTGTAAAAGAAGCTGTGTTAATCGATCTTTGTTGCTGACCGTACACTCAACAAAATGTAGTTTTAAGGCATCCACGCAGAAGTGGTCACTGGCGCAGTAATATTAATATATGCTGGTATTTATGCAGTTTTCCGACTTCCACGCAGACCGAGACGCGGTCACAGCTAAATCTGAGCTTATTCTAATTTCACTAAAACTCTTGATGTCTTTTCAGCGTAAACGACGACCAAGAACCGATTATTGCTGTGTCAACGACGCTAGAGGACACGTACAAGCATTACCCGGAAGTGATGCTTTTGTCGTAAGTACAAGTTCTACTGAACTGCTCCACAAGTTCGTAACCTTCGTAAAATAAATAATTTGATCTGATATTAATGGTAAAACTAGGTAGAATAAAGCTGCGAATTTGTAAAATATTTTATCTTCTGCAGCATAAAGCGCTACCTCCGTCCGATGCACCGTTTCTTCCAGCGCATGTTAGCGCCGGGAGCGAGGGTCACCGCTGACATATATGCTTATATGTTCCTGTGTGACTTCTTCAACTTCCTTGTCGTTATTTTCGGATTCGCCGCGTTTGGGGTAAGCCTATTGGTGCTAATATCGAAGTGTGATTAAACTACTTTACTGTTAAAAGTAAAAAGGTGAATGGATAGTGGTAGACCGCGAAATTCAAATTTTCTTACGTTTTTTGCAATTTGCAGGTCGAAATCTAACTTAGAAAGATGTATTAATTATTCTAATGATCATAATTCCCTAAATATGTACCTGTTATTTATAGTCGCGAATCATATTTTGATCAAGATATACAACCTGACACTGGCCTGCAAATTGCAAGAAACATAAGAAAATTTCAATTTCGCGGTCTCAACAACCCATTCACCTTAAAAATCAGCCATCTACTTTTGAGCTAGCAGTACCTCACAGGTACGATTCATTTAATTGATTTTTCCTTTAACAATTCTTGATACTCGTTCTCCAGACGCATCAAGGCGACGGCGGCGTACAAGCGTACTTGGAAGAGAACAAAGTGCCGATTCCTTTCCTCGTGATGTTGATCCTTCAGTTCGCGCTGATCGTCATCGACCGAGCGCTGTACCTGCGCAAGTTCATGCTCGGCAAGATTCTGTTCCAGTATGCGCTTATCATAGGAGTGCATATCTGGATGTTCTTCGTACTCCCTTTCATTACTGAGAGGTACGATATCATGATGGAAAATGCATACAAATAAGATCGCTAAAATTCATGCCATTAAATAAACTAATTATTAATGGCGGCGCTAATTATTCCCTCTCACTCACACATATACTGTGCACTTAAATTAGGCGCAGGTTTATGTTTTTTGAGCATTTATTTAATATTTTAAACACACTAATGTACAGAGGCGGACGTAATGCCATGGGTATTCTATCTATTGGCTTGAACTTTTGAAACAATGAAAAACTACTTTTCCTCAATTTATAGGCTGCTGTTGTTGTAGGTGAAAACATTAATCTCCTTTCTTTATTAAATGGTCAATGAATTGAATACCTACCTATCTTCTATTCTACTTATACATAGGTACCTTTGATACTATCCAATAATACTCGTGTTCAGGACATTCAACGCCCTGCTGCCGCCACCGATGTGGTACATGCTGAAGTGCATCTACCTGCTGCTGTCGGCGTACCAGATCCGCTGCGGGTACCCGCGCCGCATCATCGGCAACTTCCTCTGCAAGTCCTATCGCTTCCTCAACATGGTCTTCTTTAGAGGGTAACACAAGCTCGTATTTTGAACAAACTTAAACAATATGTTTGTAATTTGTAAATCTTATATTGTAAATTATTCCATGAACTGTTAGTTAACTACACACTACCGAATTGGGAAACTGTAATGGTAGCGTATGTATGTAATAAATAAATGAATATAATAATAAATATTCGGCAATCTATGAAATAATAATAAATGCTGAAGACTTTGGCAGCGCAAGTGCGGGTTCGATTCCCAGGTCGGAATCAGTGGAATTTAAAAAAACTTTCCAGCAGGAATTTCTCCATACGCAGTCCGAAGTTTTGCTTTGTGGTCAATTAGTAGCAATAGGCTCACCCCCTTTTATTTTACACTAGATGTGCCCTTCGGTTTCACCCGCATAAGTGCCGTGGAAATATCGGAATAAAAAGTATCCTAATCCATGTCAAGGTCTACACCCATGTGCCAAATTTCATCCATGTCCTTTGTGAAAGTGTTACAAACATACAAAAAAATTAAATCTTTTCGCTTTTAATATAAGTTTAGTTGATACCTAAACATTACTGCTGAAATGTGGCGAATATACTTACACTTTTAGCAAACCCTTCGGGGTATATAGGCTTGATGGTATGTTATGTTTTTTTTTTATGAGATTAATTTGATTAAAATTCGCAGGTTCATGGTAGTACCGTTCTTATTCGAGCTCCGGACACTTATGGACTGGATATGGACCGACACGTCGATGACCCTCATGGATTGGCTCAAGATGGAGGATATCTTCGCCAGTGTCTTTCTATTGAAGGTATTTGAACTATTAGTTCAACCTTACCACTTACCCAGCCGCTAACGGCAGCCAGATAATACTGTTTCTTTTTTCGTTTAAAAAAAAAATGAGGCTGTAAGCTTCAATATCTTCCAGAACCAGTCGGTTCCCAGGACAAAATAACACGGTCCAGAACAATAAACATTCGCAATGACGGGAAGAAAAAATGAATCTCACTCTTACTTGATGTTGATAGGTCTTTAGCACCCGTTATAACACATTCATGTTATTCCAGTGTTCCCGGTACCTAGAGGATGAGTTCCCTCAGCCGCGCGGCTCCAAGAAGTCTAACATGTCGAAGTACTTGCTGGGCGGAGGAGTGCTCGCCTTCGTCATCGCTATCATATGGTTCCCGCTTGTATTCTTCGCATTCGGGAATTCGGTAATTATTACATCATCACATAACTATAATCATGACACATATTTTTTATAAACCAACAACAGTAAAATTAGCACGATATTAAAATATTTATTTTATTTTAGGTCGGACAACCCAATCCTCCCACCGATGTGACGGTTAAGATACGTATCGGTCCTTTCTTGCCTGTTTATCAAATGTCAGCGCAATCACACAATATTTATGTGTAAGTATAAAACGTACGCGCTAAAAATCACTTATAAGTTACTCACTGTTGCTAATCGCTGCCCCACTGCTGTGTATCATGATCCCGTTTCAATTTGTCATAGGTTTTCTCCATGTTACGTTCTGATCTGCCACTTGATGGAGAGAGGCTGGTCTCCCAGTTTTTAGATACTGGATCCGTTTTAACCGCTTGTGTGCCGTAATTACAGACACAATTTAAAAGCCATTGTGTCTCGCGTAGATCTACGTTCCGGCAGACTAAGGGTTAAAGAACCCTTAATACAATGTGTAACTAAATTAATGCACATTATTTCTCCGAAATAAATATAGGTAACTTTGTTTTAACAGGGCATTTAAAGGGCCCTTTCTTTTTCTATTTAGTCTAGGTTTAAATTATAAGCTGGTTAATTATTTCCCAGTTTCAAAGAACAAGACTACACTCAGCTCAGCAACATGTACGCGCGGGACCGCACGGCACAGACGTTCCTGTCCAACTACATGTACAACGACGTAGCCGTCATCAGCATCAACCCGAACTCCACGCTCAAGTGGGAGATCTCGCCGCCCGAGCTCGACCGGCTCAAGAGAGAGGCGGCCTCGAGTGAGTGCCTACAGTACTAACAATACTACTACATGTACAGCAAAGAGCATAGATATATCACTATGGACAGATTGGCAATAATTTCAAATTTTATTATTCATTCATTAATATGTGTTTTCACCTTATAAAGAAAGGCCAGGTTATTCGGGCCTCTGCGCTTTTTTTATACCCTGTAGATCTTCACCTAGGACCTTTATAATAACTTGAAATATTACTGTCAGATATTTTTGTTGCCAGCCATAAGACCGGAGATTAGATATGCTATGTAGAAGAAAACGGCTCGAAACGTTGTCTTTCAGATATTTATGAATATTCCAATGGGATGTCACATATTTTAACAACATAAGCGGCAGAACCGCTTATATTGCGATACAGAGGAACACTCGAAACATTATACTGTCAGATTTGATTTGTTGTATGCTGCCCAAGTGACGTCATATATTTTTTATCACAATTATCTGAACTGCGCTAAATAAGCAGATCATAAAGCATGAAATGTCCGATATTTATGCATCGTGAGAGGTGAAACATCTTTTTTTAGTCGATGCGATATTCTACACTTTGGCGTCGCTTGTCTCTTCAGATATTTTTTTTGTTTCTTTGGTGTTACATATTTGTGCCACCACTTTTATATGCCTTCCACAGATTATCACATATATTTGCTGTCTTCTTGAGAAAAGATATTTATGAATTAATCATGGAATCAGATATTATTGCTGAACTATCCATAGTAATATATTTATGCTCGTGACACTACATGAATTTGCCGTGTTAAAATAACAATTTCAAACAACTGTTAAAGAATGACCGTTATGATTTGAATATACGAACAATATAAGTTGGCTTTCGGCTGATGATAAGTTGGTAGTAAATGTGCTTAACAATGAATTTCCTTGACTGTATAACGACGTAGCCGTCATCACCATCAACCCCAACTTTACCAAAATACAATATTAGAAAATGTTTTGCATGATTCACCATGTAATTATCTACCTACTTACATTATTCGTTCAATCACCAACAGATGCTACATTAGTGGTGAAGTTCACATACGTCATCACGCACCCGACGAACGCGGTGCCAAACCCGCCGACCATAGAAAAAGATAACGAGGTCCCCATCGAAGCGTTCATAAATGGCCGGCCGAACCCCCAGAGGGAAGTACTCAGGAAGCTGTTAGACGGCACCACCGATCCAGATACCTGGTGAGTCAATCGTTCATAGTTTCACACGCCAAGGCTCAAACTATATTCATGCATGTGCAGTTTAAGGTTTAAACAATAGGCTAGCTGACAGTAAGAAAAATACCTTGAGAGATTGTAATGTAGAATGGTTGTGAGCTAAAAATTAATAAAACCAACTTAATTTTGTAAACGATTTTAGATTCATATTTTTGGGATAAATTTGCGTATAAATAAACGTATTGGTTACGTGACATTGAACGCGAATCAGAGCGTAAGCGTCAATAGTTCCAGACGACAGTTTCAAACTGTAAATAGAAACAAACTTTATGCGTCAGGCTAAAAGTTTCTATTGCATTAACAATAGACGTACGAAAGCAATGAATAGAAATGAAAGATTTGTTTGGTTAATGTTACTATTTTGCTGAAATATTCCTTATTTTGAGGGAAATAAGACCACAAGGAACTTTTTTAATTGGTTTCTCAAAAACGGTCAACTAGCTTATTAACTTTTTCTCAAATAGTAAATTGTTTTTTTTTAATTTATAACAATTCGTCAGACGTTGCTTTTAAACATTAAAACCGTATTCTTATTTCCTTATTAATATGCTATTACAATTAATCGACAGGTTAAACGTACCAGACTTGTTCCCGAAATTTTTGAAAGTATTCAATAAGGGTACTACAAAACCGGCGTACCAACTAATTCCGTCGTCATTAGACCCAGTCGAAAAAACACCATTTGGTGAGTTTTCTTGTAAAGTTTACTTGGCTCTAAATAATAAGCTCAGTTTTCAATTAAACATTGTGTTATTTCAGATGAGGAATCACTTGTGTTCCGGGACGTACTACTTCGATTGGAGAGAGAAAAAGGTACAGACGTAATGTACTGGCGCGTTCGAGAGTCTTGTTCTCTGCGGGTAAGTTGGGATACTTTTCATTTTTAAGTTAGCAAATAGGCCTACCGGCCTCCGGATTGTACTGTGTATAAAAATTAACATAAAGCACGCATTTTAATTTGTGACAGAACTGAAAACGTTTTTGTCACATAATTGTCACGAAAATCTAAAACTACAATCTGGCAGTCGTAAAACATTCGGTGTTGCAATATACAACAAAAACTCGGTTTCTAAAAAACCGATTCTCGAAACCAAGTAATATAATTAGTATTATTATATTTCCAGGATCCACTGTTGTCGATTCCGCTCAACAACTGCGACATGCTCGTGATGTACACTTTTAACGATAAACTGTTCCCAGAAACACTTAACTTTATATCTGGCAGTGGGTAAGTATTACAATTACTTTGGAGTCACTCCATAAAATGGCTAAAGGTCAGACGGATATGAAGGTATTACTGACAATGTACAGAAGCCATTATACTAATTCTAAAACATCCTAATAATTATGTGTATTTTAACATTTATGTGAATGTTTGTAGCATCATCGGATTGTACACCACATTCGTGTTCTTGGCGTCTCGAGTGCTGCGAGGATTCTTCTCCGGCATTTACACAAGGATCATGTTCGACGATCTACCGAATGCTGATAGACTGCTGCAACTCTGCCTTGACATTTATCTGGTAAGTTTGGTTCGTCTTACCAATTTTGGGCATATAAAATGCCAGTGCTGATTACAGCCTCTAATGTTTCCTTTTTTAGGGTTCCGTACCCAAAGGGTAAAAACGGGACCCTATTACTAAGACTTCGCTGTCTGTCCGTCTGTCCGTCTGTCCGTCTGTCCGTCTGTCTGTCACCAGGCTGTATCTCAATAACCGCGATAGCTAGACAGTTGAAATTTTCATAGATGATGTATTTCTGTTGCCGCTATAACAACAAATACTAAAAATAAAATATAATAAATATTTAAGGGGGGCTCCCATACAACAAACGCGATTTTTTTGCCCTTTTTTGCTCGATATCAAAAATTACAACAGGTAGGCACTTGAAATATTCACAAAATACTCAGTTGTATTTTAACTTTAATAATAAATAATAAAATTAAAATAAAATTAATATTTAAGGGGGGCTCCCATACAACAGACATGTTTTTTTCGGCGTTTTTGCCTTGTGGTACGGAACCCTTCGTGTGCGAGTCCGACTCGCACTTGGCCAGTTTTTTTTAATATAATGAAAAAGGTATAAATAAAGAAAAATGATTTTACCTTTTATCATATTACAGGTACGCGAAGCACTCGAGCTGGCCTTAGAAGAGGATCTATTTGCTAAATTAGTATTCCTGTACCGATCCCCTGAAACCATGATAAAATGGAGTCGACCCAAGGATGAAGAAAACATGGAACAGCAGGCGCTGCCACCTTCGCGCTGAGTTCATTAATTTCAAGTAGCTTTACACATAAATATTGTAGGACGTGAAATCTACTTCTATACAAAAGTAATGCTAAGCCAATCATGGCATCTGAATTGTCGTCGTATGTATAGTCGACCACGTAAGTACTCTACCACCCTAAGGTCAATGTCAGTTGCACGTCATAACACGTCAAGGTCTATTTATGCTTTATGACCAATGTGGCAATTAGGTTCATCCTCAATGAAGTTTTAATTTACCGGGAGTTTTTGTCAAAAGCGAGAATGCAATTACGAGATCGACAATAACTATACTTAGCCACAACATTCAGCATAGTTAGTTTGGAAGTAGCTTTATTTTTTATACTCTAGTAGGTACATAATTATGCCAATTTCTGTAGTTATTTTTACGCAGGTAATCAGATGTAGAAGAATGTGTATCATAAAACAATTAAAAAATCATAGATCCAATATGAAAATTAGAAGGCAGGAAAGTACAAGGTTTTAGCCGATGTTCTGTTATTTTTAATACTGTCTTGAATGCCCATATATTGTAATTATTTATAATTGAATTACGACTGCCTACAGCATGCAGCACACACGGCATTACATCGATCATAGATACGTAAGTTGTACAGTAAAATAGTTATAATTTAAGAATAATCATGGTGCATATTTTATTAACTCGATTCAGGAAGTTTCTGAAATTGGCGAAATCTTGCTATGATGTTCCTACCTTACCTACCAATTCAATTAGTCTGAGAGACAAAGTACCCTGCAAGATAACGTCATGTTTTCGATTATTATTAATTTACATCCATTAAGTTAAACGGCATTACCTAATGATTATGCTACTAATTATTTTTTCCACTAAACTAATTTCCATCAAGCGCACAAACAGGCTGTTGTTGTACTTAAGGATTAAATTGTGCAGGAACACACAATTAAATGTAAATCAAGTCAAAAGCTCTCTTATCTAAAATTTTAGAGACAGTGTTATCCTATCTATACATATTGTTATTTTATTTGCTGTTTAGAATTTATAGGTATTCGCTTATAACCAGATGTTTATGTTTAAAATATTTTAGTCTATGTGAAAGTTACCAGTAAAATAAGGTACAAGGTGATATTACCCACTTTGTACTGATAATTTAAAAATGTTTTATGTGCAATGTCTAAGTATAGGGATTTCGTTATTTGTAATAAATAAAGGGTTGCACTTTACATTGTAATATATAAATAACTGCACAAAATATATTATTATGTATTATCTAGTACATTCATATAGTTATGTCTTTCATATAGTGACATCAAATAAACCACAAGTTTATTTTCAACACACTTGCTCGTAAAGTGGCTCTTATTGAACCGCTTTTAGGTCCATAATGCAGTGTATTAAAAACGCGTGCTTTTTCTTTACTTTAATCCACATGTGCTTTATTTCCACAGATAACTATTTACTAGTCGGAGATGCGCGCTTTTTTAATCTCATCAATTCACTTTTTTTTTTAATAGTATGTATTGTCCTTGGTCCCAAAATTAACTAATATTTACCTTAAGGTGAATGCGCAGGGACCTCGGACAATTTAAGGTGAATGCGCAGTGGTCTACCGAAAAAACCTAAGAAAATTTGAATTTCGCGGTCTACCGCGAAATTCAAATTTTCTTAGGTTTTTGCAATTTTCAGGTCAGTGTCAGGTTTGTATCTTGATCAAAATATGATTTGCGACTCTAACAGGTTCATGACTACTAACTCCCCTCAAAGTATGTCCCTCGTTTAACCTAACGCTCTGTATATTATAGTCGCGAATCATATTTGATCAAGATGCAACCTGATACTGACCTGCAAATTACAAAAAACGTAAGAAAATTTTAATTATCCACCTTAAATTGTCCGTGGTCCCTACCCGAAACCAAACGGAAAGACCCTGACTGGTGTTCTATCATTGCGGATTCTCACTGAACTAATGTAGGTATATTTCTCTATGCCAATAGTACTTTCTAATTCCATACTAACTAAACTACAATTGTTTTTTTTTTTTTACAATATTTTTTACATGCTCTGTGGTCAATGCTTTTATTTACACTTGCGCGCGCATTGCTAGTGCTGGCTATGCGGAAAGACAAAACCAGCGCGCCATTTTCCATACAAGTTAATATTTAACAATACAAGTCTGTTTTTTTCCTCGCAAGTGTGTTGAAAAACGTCGTATGAAACGCGTGTGCATCGATCATTAGACTCTCGGCTTTCTTATCGCACTCGCCTGCGGCTCGCGCGAATAATACCGCCTCGAGCATAATGATCAACATAGCACACATGTATCATAATGTACTATTATAGGTACCTCAATTTATAAAACCTTATTGCATTTGATATTACTTAATTAAATTATTGGAGTAAGAGAATTATACATATTGTACACTTTTGTATTACGGTTGTTGTGTTTAAGCTGCATTTAATGTTGTCTCGATTTTTGTGATAATAAAAGTCATATGAAATGTTGTATGTATTTTTATTAATTGTATGAATACATTAAACAAATCCATAATTGAAGTTTACAACCTTCATTAGCATTTAATTTTACTTAAATAAAGGGAACTTTATTCTTAATTTACTACCATTAATCTTGGTGATATATTCATAGACATCAGCTCCTGGAACAGTAGTTTGGCAGCATATGGCAATCGTATTTGCGAAATTTGTGTCTTGTTCTTGCAACCTTTGCATTCAAAAGTATTATTTCGTAAGTTTGCAATTGCTATCAATCCGCAGAAATTGCAAACATGTATACGATAGGGATCAGATACTTCAAAAAGACGCTCACGCAAAAATTGTGCAGCACCATGAGCAATTTGACAATCCCGTTCCATTTCTCCAAAACGTAATCCACCATCTCTAGCTCTGCCCTCCATAGGTTGTCTTACTAAAATTTGTACAGGTCCTCGAGCCCTGGAGTGAATTTTGTCATCCACCATGTGCTTCAAACGTTGATAATATGTGGGGCCTAAGAAAACTTGGGCATTTATCTTTCGTCCTGTGTGTCCATTATACATGACTTCATTTCCACGAAGATGATAGCCGTACTCTTGTAACAGAGAAGAAATTTTCTGCACATTTACAGCATCATTGAATGGTGTAGCATCACCAATTTCTCCTTTATTAGAAGAGACTTTGCCTTGAATGCACTCAATCAAGTGACCAATTGTCATACGAGATGGGATAGCATGTGGATTAATAATAATGTCAGGAGTTAATCCCTCACAAGTAAATGGCATATCTTCTTGCCTATACTGAATTCCACAAGTTCCTTTTTGTCCATGACGTGAAGCAAACTTATCTCCAATCTGAGGAATACGCACAGATCTGACGCGAATTTTGCAAAACTTGTATCCCTCACTGTTTAATGTTAACATTACCTGGTCGACGATACCGGTTTCGCTGTTACGTAAAAATGTTGACGCATCACGCTTCGTGTAACGTTTTGTTGTGCCTTCTAATTCATCGTCATTTTCAGGCAATGTAATTGTTTTTCCAATAACAACATCATCACCAGAAACTCTTATACCAGGTGCGATAATGCCGTCATCATCTAATTTATCATATAAAGCATTTCTCATGCCTTGACATGTTTGTCTGGTTGGTTTCTCAAACTGCTCCTCTTGGTCTCCAATTCTTTTGGACTCAGCATCTTTATAAGACCGATAAAACACAGACCGGAAGAAACCTCTTTCTACTGCAGAAGCATTCAAAATGACACTGTCTTCTTGATTGTAACCAGTATAGCACAGGATTGCAACTATTGAATTAATACCTGCTGGCAATTCTCGAAACCGTAGATATTCCATAGACCTTGTAGTCACCAACGGTTTGTGCGGATAGTATAACACATGAGCCAGTGTGTCCATTCTTACATGGAAGTTGGTAATGTAAGTTCCCATAGCTTGTTTACCCATGGCACTTTGATAAGTATTCCTAGGGCTCTGGTTGTGATCAGGGAATGGGATAATAGAAGCACACACACCCAAGATCATGGCAGGATGAATTTCACAGTGAGTGTATGTAGTACAGTATGCATATTCTTTTACTTGAGCTAAGTCATCTGGGCTCATTGCTATCATTACAGTCTCCTCTTCCAAGGTATCTATATATTCGACAACCCCACTTGCTACCAAATTTTGCCAACCATAATTATTGAAGTCACGCTCTTTAAGGTCATCAATATGCTTCTTCTTTAACAACAAAGCTCCATTTTCTACAATCAGCAAGGGGCGACATATTCTACCAGCATCTGTGTAAATTCTGATTTCTCTGTCTCTGATATCGCGGATCATGCTCACTTCAGATACAATGATGTCCATTTGGCGTCTCAGTTTCCTCAAGGTGGCCATCAATTGTTCTGGATCTCTATGAATACCAACCCAACAACCATTTACAAATATTTTTGTAGCATCAGCTATAGCTGAAGGTGCAATTTCTTCCAAATTTTCCATGGACCATTCTTCCAAGAATTCTAGAATTGGAGATGGCTGACTGCCTACAGAGATATATGCCATTAAGGCAAGATTTTTCACCAAACCGACAGCGGCACCTTCAGGTGTTTCAGCAGGACAAATCATACCCCACAAGGTATTGTGTAATTGTCGAGGTTTGGCTAGTTTACCATCACGGCCAATTGGAGAGTTGACACGTCTCAAATGTGATAATGTTGAAGCAAAAGTTAATCTATTCAATACTTGTGACACACCAGCTCTAGCCTGATGAGCTTTCTTTTGATCACCCCAATTTCCAGTAGCAAGGGAGTATCTGAGACCATCTGTTATTATTTTAGTCTTAATAGCTAATTCCAAATTGAAGTCCTTTCCTCTGTCAATGAATTTCTGAGCATACATTCGGACTTCTTTCAATAGATTTTTAAATAAACCCCTGAATAAAAATGCCAGAAGAGGGCCAGCTAAATCCAACCGTTTGTTGCCATAGTGATCTCTGTCATCTAGTTCACGACGACCCAAAGCAGCCAGTAACAATCTGTGTACCATATAACCCAAAAAGTATGCTTTTTTAGTTTCACAAAAATCTGACACACCGACATGTGGCAACATTTCTTTTTGTAAAATTTCTCTAGCATATTTAATACGCTTTTCCTTTGTTACACCAGGACGAGCTCCACGGGCACCAATGAAATTAAGAGCCACATTTTGTTCTTGAATTACAAAAGCTTCATCAAGGGAGGGTTTTACCATTTCCATCATTTCTGGATCATCAAAATCATAAATAATGTGTTCCAGTATATCTCTATCAGCTACAAAACCAAGAGCTCTGAACACAATCATGATTGGAATTTCTTGTTTGATGTATGGGACAATTGCAATAATTCTTTGCCCAATTGCGGATTTTTTTATGTTTTGCCCGCCACGAGCCATCATATTAACCCATAAAGTAGAAGTGGGCCTAGAACTATGTTCCAGACAAGATCGGATTTCTGTTTTGTAAGCAAATTTACCGTCTTTCATACTGAATACATATACAGTATTTGTTGCCATTTTTTCCTGTGCAATTAATACTTTTTCAGATCCATTGATGATAAAATAGCCACCAGGGTCAAGTGGGCATTCATTCAATTCAGACAAATCTCTGTCAGTCAAATTATTTAAAAGGCAATAGGTAGATCTAAGCATTATAGGAATTTTCCCAATAAATGTTTTTTGATGCTGTGTTTCAACAGGGTCTTCATGTTCTTTTACGATCGTTTTAGTTATATCTACATAGAGTGGTGCAGAATAAGTTAAGTTTCGAAGACGGGCTTCGTTAGGCATCATAGGTGACGGAGCACCATCTTTTTCCCAATGCGTAGGTTTAGATAAATAAATTTGATCGAATTTCAGAAGATACCTCGGCGGAGTTTCAATTTCACCTGATGAATGTTGAGCTTCCGCTTGCAATTCTATAGGTGGCGAATCTTCTACGATACGCTGGACAGACATTTGGATGAATTCATCAAAACTGTCCAATTGTTGGCGTACCAAACCTTTTTCATCAAAGTAAGCGTTGATGACAATCCAACAAGCTTCCTGCCAGAGTTCAGAAGAAATTTCTTCCACGTCAATTTCTTCATATTGATCTTCTTCAGTATCGTACATAATCAAAGAGGAGAACTAGAAGTTCCCCTCAATTATGTTTTAGAGAAATAGCACGCACAAACTCGTAGTACTTCGCCTCAGTTTCGCCTTTCGCACAGAACACACTATTACTCCTAGCCACAGAGTACTTTTTGATAGCTCCTAGCAGTTTCGTCACTAACACAGACTAAAATACAATAGTCACCACAGACTATTATAAGAAGAGAAGTTATCTATGGTCACTAAGTAGCCACCATAGTTCTAACCTTTTACATTTTAGTAGGCACCACAGTGGTTCAACAGATTACCACAGACTACAACTGTATGGCCTTAAAAACGAAAAAAATATAAACGACGTCAATACGTTGGCGGTGGCGCCAACTGTCGCTGAAAACCAGCGCTGGGGCTCTGTCTGGTTGCAGCATAATGCTGAGCGATAGCCGTTTTGCGTGGATGTGACGCATGTTTCCCCCAACCCTTTCTTATTTTTTTTGTCTAAGTTCTTTATTGCGTCATGTTTACCGCAAATAAACGTATCTTCTTTCTTTCTTTCATAAAAAACACAATAATTGAATAAATAAATCCCGATATTTTTGGTGTCCTAATATTATTTTTGCACATTGAAACAAAGAAAAATGGTTAAATATCATTTTTAAAAGCAAATTATACCTTATTGTTATTTAAAATATTCTGAAACAATATTAGATGGCTTTAAATAAAACCAAGAGATTGACAACATGGGATTGACATTCATTCAATAGCAAGGCTGTAGTCAGAAGTAGTGACTACAGCCTTGCTATTGATGACAATATAATTAAATCAGATTCTCAAGTCGCCGCGGCCTTTGAAAATTTCTTTGCAGAGATTCCAGTATCAACTACTAAATCTCTTAACTCATCACCCGCTGCCGCAGAGTCTTTACTTAAAGAAAACGTTTCAGTTTGTGATTCTGAATTTCACTTTGAATATGTAACCTGTAACGATATAATTAAAACCTTTCACACGTTAAAATTAAAAAGACCGCAGATCTATGGGGTAATTCTGTGGATGTTGCTAAGTCGATTATAAACATTGTAGCACCTACTTTAGCTGTTATATTATTTTAATAATTGTATTGACCGTGGTGAGTTTCCTGATCTTATGAAAAACAGTAAAATAATACCGTTGTTTAAATCGGGTAGTACATCAGACCCTACTAATTATCGACCTATTTCAGTACTACCTACCTTTAGTAAAATTTTTGAAAAACTTATTTTGAATCAATTGCAAAGATTTTTTAATAAAAATAAATTACTGCATAATAAACAGTTCGGTTTTACAAGGGGTCGTTCGACTACCGATTCAGGAGTTGAACTTTTAGGACATATTTATAATGCATGGGAGGACAAATGCGATGCCTTGGGCGTCTTTTGCGATTTGTCCAAGGCATTCGATTGTGTTCTTCATGAAACATTAATCAGGAAACTGCACCACTACGGAATCCGGAACGCCTCTCTGGATCTTCTTACTTCTTACTTGAGTGATAGGATTCAGAGAGTTGATGTTAACGGAAAAAGGTCACCCGGATCTGTAGTAAGAATGGGGGTCCCCCAGGGCTCAATTCTTGGTCCTTTCTTGTTCCTTATTTATATCAATGACTTGCCGTACCTCATAAAGGATAATCATGATATAGTGTTGTTTGCAGATGACACTTCTCTTTTGTTTAAAATCAAACGTCAGCAGCTGGTTACTGACAATGTAAATAACGCCCTTGCAAAAGTAGTTAACTGGTTTAATGTCAATAACCTACTTCTTAACGGAAAAAAAACGAAATGTATTAAGTTTACGATACCCCACGTTAGACAAGTAGAAACTAGTGTTCTCATTAAGGATGAAGAGTTAAAACCCGAAGATACCACAGTATTCTTAGGCATAACGTTGGATGCCAAGCATCAATGGGGCCCCCATATAGATAAATTGTCAAAAAAGCTTAGCTCTGCAGCATACGCAGTTAGGAAAATTCGTGATTTGACTGATTTAGAGACAGCCCGTTTAGTTTACTTTAGTTATTTTCATAGTGTGATGTCGTACGGTATTCTGTTGTGGGGAAATGCCGCCGATATTCAGACAATTTTTATTTTACAAAAAAGGGCAATTCGTTCTATTTATAAATTAAGTCCTAGACACTCCCTCAGAGACAAATTTAAAGAGATTAATATAATGACTGTGCCTTCTCAGTACATTTATGATAATCTTTTGTATGCACATAAAAATATTAATCTGTTTAAAAAATACAGTGATATCCATAACATAAATACTAGGAACAAACACAAATTTGTTGTTCCTACAACAAGGCTCAAGAAAATAGGTGGCTCGTTTAGATGCCAATGTATACATTTTTATAATAAACTTCCTAGCCACATTCAAGAACTAAGCCTAAATAAATTCAAAGCTTTTATAAAGCGAAAACTATGCCAGAAAGCCTATTATACTGTAAAAGACTATATTGAGGACAAAAAGGCTTGAGATTGAGCTGCTCCAATAGGTTTAGACAGTGAATGTTATTTTGCAATTTTTACACTTTATATTTTCTTTTTTTTTTTTTTTAAGTATCTATTTACTTACACAATGACATGTACATTTACTGTATAAAGTATTATATTATTTTAATTATTGTGAATGTGAGGACTATGTGGGTCATTGTTTACATTTTAATCGTGGTCTGGCAGTTTGAGTAGTTTATGCGGCCTACCCAAATGTCCTGTCTTTGGTATTGTTCGTCGAATCGTTGAGCTCCTGAAGTTCTGAGTTGAGCTGCACGGTTACTGACAAATGCGTGCACTGACTGAACAGGTCCACTCAATCTGTGTGGTTCTTTCCTCAAAAGATCTTTTCAGACACTAATCTACATGGTCCTCAAAGATTATGTCCGGATTTTTATATACACATTGACATTGATGAATTTTATTTAGACAATGACATGAATATTTACTTTGTAAAGTATTTTTTTTTTTTTCTTTTCATTTAATTATTGTGAATGTGAGGACTATGTGGGTCATTTTTTTTTTTCTGTGTTCCTTCTTAGTTTTAATCATGATCTGGCAGTTTGAGTAATTTACGCGGCCTACCCAAATGTCCTTTCTTTGGTATTGTTCGTCGAATCGTTGAGCTCCTCATTTCTGAGTCGAGCTGCACGATTTTTGACAAATGCGTGCACTGATTGGACAGGTCCGCTCAATCTGTGTGGTTCTTTCCTCAAAAGACCATTTCAGACATCAATCTACATGGTCTTCACACGATCTGACCAAGATTTTGTCTGGACTTTAAAAGAGACTGTGACCTCTGAGTTTGTTTCGGCCTTTCTTCTCAGAGTAGTCAGATAGGAAACGCCGACCACATCTAGTTTTAAAAAATATGATGACGTGTAAAAGTGTTTGTAAAAACCTACTTACAGAAAATAAATCATTTATCATTTATCATTCTGTAGGGTACATACCTTAGACAAAGAAAAGTATAGACGGCGGGTATCTCCATTTCATTTCCACAAGAAAGGGATAAAGTATTGAGTTATTATAAGTAACAGAAAAGGATAAAGCTATACTATTTCCGTCTCTCAGTGCGTGCCAGTTTTTTCAAGGCAGCTACTCATGTAGCCTATGTTAGTTAAGTTAGTTTTTGTCTCATGTGTGGCTTAGACAAAGAAAAGTATAGACGGCGGGTAGCTCCATTTCATTTTCACAAGAAAGGGATAAAGTATTGAGTTATTATAAGTAACAGAAAAGGATAAAGCTATACTATTTCCGTCTCTCAGTGCGTGCCCGTTTTTTCAAGGCAGCTACTTATGTAGCCTATGTTAGTTAAGTTAGTTTTTTGTCTCATGTGCGGCCACGCTACCCGATGCTCTATAGCTTTCTTAATCTAAGCATGTGTGGCCACGCTACAACAATTTTAATCTGTATCTGGCACAGACTACCTAGAGATACTACGTATGTATCTGGGTTTCCATGGTGATCAGCTTATTGACGACAACGTCAGACTTAGAAAAATTATGTTTTAGTTTCATAAAAGTTTATTTTAATTTGTATTGATTAACTGTGAGTAAAAATTCTCCTTCTGTTTGTTTTCCTATAAATGAGGGATTTTCTTTTTCTTTTTTTTTAACGCTTCCCTATTCGCTGGATAGATGGCGCTGAACTTGGTAAGTTACTGCAAGGAACGGAAGTCACATAATTTTTTTATTAATTCACTTGGATGTAATTTTGAGATCGTAAAACGAAAGCAAACGAAACTGTCACTCAACGAGCGTATATGACGTGACGCAATGTTTTTTTTTCAAGCGTTTTGACTTCGGCATCTAGTAACGTAGTCAGTTCAACGCCATCTTCAGGGTTCTTGGGAACTGTTTTTTTTTTTAAATACTGAAAAGGAAAACCTCTCATTACTAAAATTCCTTTGTCTCATGATGGAATCTATGAAAACATTACCTGTGCCAGTAAGGTTGTCGCACTTGTCAGCTGTCAGTTGAAAATTGAATTGAATTTGACACTTGATTGACGTTCACATTTCACAATGACAGTAATGACTGGGTTGCAATTTATTTTTTAATAATAATTATTAAAAAATATAATAATTAAGTAAGGGTGCGTTTAAAAAAAATATACAAAGTCTCCATAATTTATGTACTTTCATAAAAATATAATCTTTTCCCTGTTCACAGCAGAAGCCCAGCCTCCATACAAAAACCTTATAACAATCATGTCCTTTGACAGATTGTAGTAGCTTGCTGTGCTGGCGCGTCGTCTGTTACATACGAATTCCATGTCAACAGTCCACTTCTATTAGGGGGGTCTTAGACGAACATAGTTCAATCCGGATTTTGATTAGATTGATGTAAAGATGATTGATGTTGTCTTGATACATTGCTCCTTAAAAAAGGCTCCATTCATTCTCATGTGTCCTTGCTACCAGATTTTTTTTGCGTTTCTTCATAGCCCGGAACGACACTGCGATTTTTTTAACCCGCACAGTAATCTCAAAACTGCTAAGGCTCAAATCACACCGAGATGGCAGCGAAGCGGGGAGCAGTTTCAGTGTCATATAATTTTAAACTTTATCGTCATTACTATAACACATAGTATCGCTTGAGAAACTTGAAAAGGACGCGCGGCCGCCCGCGGCGCCGCGAGCACTCCGACGACTCCAGTTTCTTAAGTGATATATGTATTATAGTAATGAATATAAAGTTTAAAATTATATGACACTGAAACTGCTCGCCGCTTCGCTGCCATCTCGGTGTCATTTGACCCTAATGTGCACGCATTGCAGTTCAAAAATCTGTGGCGGCACAAAACCACCCCTGAGAGTGCTTGCATTGTTTTGGCTGCTGCTGGTTACGGTTGCGCCACAAGTTTTACCCGCATGATTTTGTGATATACTTTTCTTGTTACAGTTTCGCGGCTACCGCATGTGGTAAAAGATAGTGCACTCAGTGCCTAGGCTACGGCTAAATGAAAATCAAAGAATCATACTTTTGTACATATATTTTTAATAACATAAGCATGCTACACCTAAGAGCTGGTTCACATTAGGTCGGACCGACAGTTTTACCGGCCCGACAAACGTGTCGGATCCATATTGGCGTATGTATGTTAATAGCGCCGTTCACGTTAGGGCGACCCGACCAAACTGTCGGAGCCGACACTTTTACTGTACGTCCAGCCACGATTTCTGTCGGATCGGACATAATATTGGCGTACTAGCAAGTATGGCGCCGTTCACATTTGTCGGCGCGAAGCGGCGGCGACACCCGCCTGCCACCCTCCCACCCGCCCTTACCCCGCTCTCGGCAGTCGCGCAAGCAGTTTCGTCGACGTGTATGCAGAGAAGACACGATTCAATATGGAGGGCGAAATTAATGTGAAAGTTTTGATTTCTCTTGTGGAAGAGAGGAGTTTACTGTGGGATAAAACTTGTGAACAGTACAAAAATAAAAGTTTAAAACTAGCGGCATGGCGTGAAATTTGTTGCATATTAAAGCCTGATTTTATAGAATTAAATGAAAGAGAAAGACAAAATTAAGTCATCAAAGGAACGAATAGACACTATAAAGTAATTATAAAACTTTAGCTCGTCACTTCTTAATTTGCTTATTAAAGTTTGAAAAGTTCCAACTTCATTTCGCTCGGCAATTATTGGATGCACCCAATATTTCCTTTTTCTTTTTTTCTGCCTTTTATTTAAATACCACATTGCAATGAAAACGTCGTCGTCGTCCATCCTATACGAAAGCCAACTCACAACTGTTTTGTGACGACCCAGGCCGGGCAGTAAAACGACCGTACCGACAGTTATATTCACATTAGGTCGGGTCGGCGGCGTCTAGTGTGAACTGCAACACCCGGCAGTCGGTGAACGGATAACTGTCGGTCCGACCTAATGTGAACCAGCTCTAAGGGTATAGTATGTACATCGTCTCAAATCGTCTGTGCAGAACACTATTACTCCCACAGAACACATATAGGTACTTGATTACTCCTAGCGGAAATCGTTATAGACAAGTGGCTTTTAGGTCTCCGTTAAAAAAAGTACTAATACTATGCTAATATTAATCAATTATCGATCTGTATCGTTAGATCATCCCTAGTGGATGTTTTGTTTGAGAACACAATTTGAGAGTTCGACGCACAGTTCGACGATTTTTGAGATGATTCATTCGAACTCGGGTTGAAGTGCTTAGAACTAAAGTTTACTTTATTTAATTTTTAGTAGTTGCATTTATACCGTACATAACATAGTGGTTATATACTCTCTGAAACATAACATGGATTCATCACGCAGAAGTAACTCAGACGAACAACGGTGTATTATTGGTCTTCAAGATTTAAAACTATCCAATAAAGTTGAAGATGTTACTGAGCAAGCGCACGGCGCCGTAACATCGAACACTAGTTCTCTCGCCAAAACCCGACCTGTGGGCGCAATAGAGAGCTTTGTACTGGATAATAGCCAAAACAGTCGTCAAGATTATAGTTTTTACGAGCGATCGAATGTCATAGCTGCTTCAAAGTTTGCTACGCCTAAACGAGTTGAAACTATTGCGTCGATCAATAAACGTGATATAAACACTGCTGCTCTGCCTTCAAGTCCTACACGTTCCATCGATTCTATATCGCAAAGGTCGCTCAGTTATCAAACTGACGACCTATACGAAATTCCAGCCATTCCGAATGCTCAATACCCACCACCAGTTTATGAAAATATAGATTATTACGGTGAGCAGCGGTCGCCGCAGCCGCCCTATTACCACCAGCTGTACCAGCAGGCGCCGCCGCCGCCAGTGTCCGACGGTTATTACGACACACGCTACAGCAAAGCCCAACCTCAAGTGCCAGTTAATTCCAAGACTAAAGTAAATCCAATAGTGTATGAAAATATGTTGTGTTCAGATAACGATAAGAAAAGTGAATTTAAGCCTCAACAAAATCATGATCAGCGATTTATACAACAGGGCTCAGTTCCTGGTCCACAAGTGCCAAACACTGGTGTTACTAGGAATTTGGCGCAAATGATAACAAGTGAGAAAGTAAAAATAGACAAGGCCCCACCTCCACCTCCATACAACACATCTCATGAGAACCCCGGCAGTGACTACACAGTGATGAAGTCCGCCCCTCCCAAGTATACAGATGTGAGTGCTCTCCTGAAGAATGATAACAGTATTAGTTTTGATGATAAAATTGTGACTATACCATCTACAGCAATATATGCATCTATAGCTCCAAGTGCCCAAAGACCTAAAGCCAACATTGCTACTGAAGTACAAACAGCTACAGCAAGTCCTAAATTCTTTCATCCCAAACCAAACATTGGGAATAATATTGCGAAAGAGAAACCATTAATTAATGGAGGGTTTAATTCAAAGTCCACAGTTGGTAGTAGAATGCAGATAGTGGAAGATACTAATGGTTCAGACTATGTGTGCATGACTGGTGGTTCCCCTGCTGCAGCGGTGGCAGCAGCTAACAGAGACAATGTCTCCCTTGCTTCCGAATCTATTGCTTCTAGGAATTTAGTATCAGGACTGACATCATTGTGTTCTCCGGCTCAGTCCCCAGCTCCCAGTCCTACTCCAAGCTCTGTGTCCCAAGTGTCAGGTGGTTCTCGAGGGTCTGGAGGCCGAGGCAAAAGCTTGCTGCCATACAGTATCACACCGCCACGTCCACCTGGCCCCAGTGAGGCTCAACGTAAGATAGAAGAACTCACTAGACAACTTGAAGAGGAAATGGAAAGGCAAGATGAGGAGGGTGAATATTTTGGTAAGACAACATCATCTTTTTCTTAACCAATGAAATCCCTAGTAACTTGCTTTAAAAATGTATGTGTTTAGTTCAATTCAATTAAAACTTTAAAAGAACATGGGTCTATCTATAAAACTTTAAAAGAATATGGGTCTATCGTATGAGATGGTTTTGGTCAGTCTTCAATTAATATACCTGTTAGTTCACTTTATAATATTGAATTCAGATTTACACTTGTCACCTAGGCATCTGCCATACATGCGGTGCAGGAGTAACGGGGGCAGGCCAAGCTTGCCAAGCAATGGGCAACCTTTACCACACAAACTGTTTCATCTGTTGCTCATGTGGTCGTGCATTACGAGGCAAGGCTTTCTACAATGTACATGGCAAGGTTTACTGTGAAGAAGACTATTTGGTGCGTACTCAATGTTATAAACATATATTCTGTGTTATGTATATACCTAAGAAAACATTGCATTGTCATTGTTGAAAATAATGAGGTAACTTTTTTGTATCTCAATGTTACAGTACTCCGGATTTCAACAAACTGCTGAGAAGTGCGCAATATGTGGGCACCTTATTATGGAAATGGTAAGGCATTTTTTTGTTGTTGCATATTTTTGTTTTTTGTAACGCATACTACATTGGTACTTATTGTTTACAGATCTTGCAAGCAATGGGGAAATCATATCACCCAGGGTGTTTCCGTTGCTGTGTGTGTAATGAGTGCCTTGATGGGGTACCCTTCACTGTGGATGTTGACAACAAGATTTACTGTGTCAATGATTACCATCGAATGTTTGCTCCTAAATGTGCTAGCTGTGGAAAGGGTAAGGACCTCCTCTTATTTCTAAAATTGTACTATTAAATCCCAATAATGATAAATTAATCAAAATCTTTGATTACAGGTATTACACCAGTTGAAGGGACCGATGAGACAGTGAGGGTTGTGTCAATGGACCGGGACTTCCATGTTGACTGTTATATGTGTTGCCTATGTGGAATGCAACTGACTGACGAACCTGATAAACGCTGCTACCCCCTAGCTGGTAAGTTGTGCATTTAAAAGTCAGATGGCCCCAAAACATTTCTGAATGGAGCAGGATCTGAATATGGCGCCCTTTCTTTTCTCATTATGTTACTGTATGCAATTAAGTAGCCCTGAAGAGCCATTTCTTAAGATAAAAACCGGCCGAGAGCGAGTTGGGCTCACACAATTAAGGTTCCGAACTAAACTATACTGAGCAGTCTGTAGAATGGTTACTGGTGTGCCGTAATTAATAAACTAGCTCCTAAACTATTCATCCAATTGACATAATAAAGAAAATACGTTTATTTACGGAAAACATGACGCAGGGAAAGAACACAAATGCAAACTTGGTGGAAAATATATGTGACTCAGGCTGGCTGGACAAATCTTCAAAATAGCTCGCATTTAACTAGGTCAATAGGGCACTTTATGTGACGGCTAAACACCCTTATTTCAGAATTTGTGACGCTACAGAATCTTAGATAATTGATCGAAAACGTGTCCAGCCAGCTTGAAAAAGCACTTTTCGCTGGTCTCTCAATCTCGGTAACGGAAGTGATTTTGACGATTGCTTGCATATCAACGGGCGTCACATAAATTTGTGACAGGCATCGAGCTAAAAGTTTTGTGATACGTACAGCGGTTTAGTAGAAAAATGCAAAAATCTATGTCCAGCCAGCTTGAATTTACGTAGTATAAAACTTCTGGCTAGTACTTCCGAATCTCAATAACGGGAGCGTTTTCGAATATGGTTCCTTTACTAACATTTAGTGGTGCAATGTGTGACAGTAATAACGTTTGATTTATGGCGTCACATGTAAGGGTTTACGAGAAATCAATAATCTGCACTGTCGCAAACCGCTATGAAATTTCTTTAAAATATAAAAAAAACCCTATAAAATAAGAAATCTTTTTTTTTGTAATTTTTGAGCTACATCTTCGAGTCACTAAATAAAATAATAATTTTAGAATTCCTAAAGAAACCTCTTTTAAACGATACCTAATTATCATTCCGTATGTTAATTTAAATGTTTTAGAAACGGTATGATAATTAGGTATCGTTTAAAAGAGGTTTCTTTACTATGCCAAAATTCTAATTCATAAGTTGCATTTTTTTTAAGTTCAGAACCTTGGCAATATTTCGTCGTCGTCGTCGTTTCAGCCGATAGACGTCCACTGCTGGACATAGGCCTCCCCCAATTTTGGGGGGGTTTGCCATAATCGCCACGCTTGGCAGGCGGGTTGGCGATCGCAGTATGGTATGATGGTGGAATACATGGAGAACGCTGCTGCCCATTCTCCGGTACGATCCTTAGTCGCCTTTTACGACACCCACGGGAAGTAAGGGGTGGTGGTATTCTTTAAGTCCGGCACCACACAGACGCCCGGCACCACACAGACGAATATTGGCAATATTTAAATATTTGTAAACCCTCAGAAATTGGAACGTATGATATACCCCTTTTTTCTTTCTTTATGGATTTTCCACTAACAGTTTCTTAGTAGCAGCCCAGTCTAGATTAGAACTCAAATAAGGGCCCATTTGTTATTGCCTTAGTAAAAAAATCATCTGACTACCTTTGAGGGCCATACAGGCATAATGTATTGTTATTCAGGATAATTATGGTTTAACAAAAAAAAAAAAACTTTTATGATATGATCAAGTTACCATTTTCAATATTGTATTTATAAATATTACTTTACACTCTGGTTATACAAAATATATATAATATAATGTGAAATATAAAATACTATGTATGTTTAATAACAATGAATATTATTTCAGGTAAGTTAATGTGTCGCGCTTGTCATTTGGCCACGATCGGGGCAGCGTCGGGGCCGGGCCAGTCGCCAGCGCCTCATCTCTCCCCCGCTTCTTACCAGTACATGGGCTGAACTTCATTCTTTCGGCGGCGTCTAGTGTTAAAACAATTACATTACATCAGAATGTGTAGTTGACAGCAATGATATTATATTAAAGAGGTGGATATCGCACTTGCGCGCGCAAATTGTTGCAGACAATTGTTGTAGTTTCATTTAGTCTGCTAATAGCAGCGAGCAACACACTACAGATAGCTATCTCTTTCTGTCATACGTTCCGTATTATCTATCGCAGTAAGTACGTTGTAATAACAACGCAACAATACAGAACGTCGCGCGTCGCTCAGTATGAACGTAGCGTATCTTTCCTTTATAATATCATTGGTTGACAGGCTAATATTACTATTAGGTATCCAAGTATGTGCTCAAAATGATTTTGTATAGCCAATGTTGCATCTATTAGCATTTAATATAATTAGCTTTAATATGCGTATCTTAAGTTATGATGATAAACTCAAGTAAAACATTTTTACATGTGTTGTTACTATTATAAGATAATCAAGGTATATGTGAGTATATGTAAATGTAATGTTACAATATTGTACCTACTTGATGAGCATACACGAAGAGTTCATTATTTAATGATATTCTGCATAGGTATTTGTTAGAGGTTAGTAAGATGTATGGTTACATTACATTTTGTAAGAAAACTATATTTTTTAGCAACAAATAATAATTAAGAAGTTAATGAGAAATGTGATTTGTTTTAGCCAAGAACAGGTTTGCCTATTATATTTTGTGATATCCAATAATTTTATTCATAAAGTGATAATATTTCAATAATTATGAGAACACTATCAAAGGAATTGATTTATTATGGAAAGTGATAAAAATACATCTCATGGAATTGGTTTTTAATAAATTATTAAGCTTGTCTGGTTTCATAACTGCATTTGAAGTATCTATATTTCTGTTATCATGTATGTACCTACAACTAATTGGTATACAGACAAGAATATTCATGTTTTCACTACACTGCCAATAAAAATGAATATTGTGTGCTAAATAAATTTGTGGCACAGACCAATTAGCATACTCACAACATTGTTAAAGAATAATTGCATTAGCTGCCTGTATACCAAATAGCTTCTTCAACTGTTTATACGCAATGTGTATTGGAAAGATTATTTGACCTAAACTATGAATAGAGATTGTTTACTTTATGCTATTCACATTTGTACAGTTAACTATTTCCCATTACACATTGTATATGATATAAGAAATAATGCACGTTAAAACCGCCTAGTATTATGGCTGCTAGTAGTTCTGCCATCAATGTGAAATGCATTTATTAATTTAACGCACTAGACTGGACAGCACTCCTGGTTGGTGTGTATACTATAAATAACATTGTGCAACAGGCCCCCTGATATTAACAATAATAAATATATAATAATAACATTATATATTATATTAATTGTTTTTGGTAAAAAATTTAGAAATATTTTAGGATGAAAGGCGCAATAAAACATTCCAGTAATGTGCTGTCTTGTTTTGTACTTAATATAATTAGATTAAGCTGTTTTTATATGTACATTTTGATGAAAAATGATGTGATTATTATGTAGCTACTTTATATGAAATAAACATTTTGTTGTGTAGTTCTTTTTATATATATGTAAGTAATAAATACTACAAAATTTAGAACTGTATATAATTTAATTTACAACCTACGGCTTTTTTCATCATTACTAGCAGGTGCTTTGGTTTCCAGCTAAGCAAGCCAAAGTCAGCCATGAAAAAGGCATTTAATCATCATGTTATAAATTTAACAACCTTAGCTATATATGGGATCTTTGAAAATATCACATTTTCTTCACCTTATTTTTCAAATTCCTCATTTCAGTTTTGTAACGTTTCATTTCCCTCATGACCTGAGAATGTTTTTCTTTCATTTGTGCTTGACTCTCCTTGAAGGCGTCTTGAAGATTGTCTTTTTTCTCTTGGAATATTTCTTTCATTCGTTCCCTGGAAGGAACTGGTTTAATGAAACCTATTCCTTTTAATTTTCTAATAGCAACTGTAGTCCCTCCTAGAAAGATATTAAATTTTATAATCATATTTTATTCAGCATAATAAGCATTACAATTCATTTGAGTCCTTGTGTTACAGCTTGGAACTAGGAAAATTTAACACTGTTTTGCAGAAATACATAATATTTTAAATAAGTATTCTACATAATTGGTCAGTGGATACGAAACGGGGCACTATGAAAAAAAGACAGAAAAATTTCACCAAAATCCGTCGCCTAATCAAGCCTTCGGGCACATCTCACCGGGTGGTGGGATGTGGGAGTAGTAGGGTGCGGGAACACCATGGTATACCTCAAGGTCATTGACCTTGACCTCAAGGTCATTGACTTAGAGGTCAAGGTCAAAACTCCAAAAGTCGAACTCCTCAATTCTCACTAACCTCATGGTCATTGACCTTGAAGTCAAGGTCGAATTTCTGAAGGTCAAAATAAGCTATTCTCTTGAAGTTGCCAACCTTGACGTCACTGTCTTTGAGCTTGAGGTCAAGGTCAAAATTCCTAAAGTAAAAATCCGCGATTCTCCTAAGGTCACTGACCTTGTCCTCATGGTCCTTGATCTTGAGATCAAGGTTGAAATTCCGAAAACGAAGATCCGTGATTCTCAGGAGCAGTAATAGGTCAATATTCATGGTGTCCTTGATTTCAAGGTCAAATGACATAAGGGTCAAGTTCAAGTGACTTTGAGGTCAAGGTGAAGTGATTCCGGAGGTTAAATCGACGTAGCCCCGTTTTGCAGGGCTCCCACTTCTGGGTGGTTTAAAAAAAATAACCACGAAGGGAATGGCGGGGTCTTCCAGACCCCGCCATCCCCTTCTAACCCAACCTATCCGAGTCGGGATGCCCCATGTCCCGAGCTCGCTTCGCTCGCTCTTGCATCCTAAATTCTCCTGGTACAGGAATATTGCATTATGTAACCGATCCTTTCGCCTTCGACATCGGTTTTACGACAAACAGTTGGTCGGAGACAAAAATCACCCAGATGTTTTTCGCCTTATTTTCAGGTGTCCTATACGATAGAACCACGAAACCAACGATTTGTAAAAAATAATTAAAAAAAAAAGTTTTTTTCTGTCCCTGACGCCTTTATAATGGAATCCCTTCGACATCGTTTTTACGACAAACGGTTGGTCGGAGACAAAAATCACCCAGATGCTTTTCGCCTTATTTTTAGGTGTTCTATACGATAGGATCGAGAAAATAAACAATTTACAAAAAAAAAATTTTATTGCAAAAATTTTATTTTTTCCTCAGTGCCCCGTTACGTATACTCCAACCGCATCTTTTTTATGCATCATGTGATTGTATCATCATATTTTTTATTTATTTACTTCATGAGCAGTAGTGGTACATAGGTTATCAACTTATTCTCATTTGACAATGGTTATTATATTCAGATTTTTTAGTTGTAGTAAAATCTTATATATCTACCATCACCATCATTAAAAGTCTATTAAAAGACCATTAAAAGTACAGTCAGAACATGATATGCTTAGCAAAGTAATTATATGAAGTGGACTTTAAACCCAGTTGATCTGGCCAAGTTTCTTACAAACTGCATTAGTGTTAGGTACTTCATGTTATATTGCATACAGGTATTACCTATTGTGACAGCGTACCGTAGAGGCGTTACTAACTTGTACATTGCTAATGCAATGGCAAAATATCCTGCTTGTGAATCTCGTAGGGGGCCGATTATTGATTCACTGACACCTATTGACTGTAATGCTGCTAAAACATCAACACCACTGCAATAAAGTTAAAATATAATTTAAGGGTAAGTATAATAAAAATGATTAACTTAATATTATTATTTTAAATATATACATATACCTTCTGACAACATAGTAAAAACTTCCAAACCAAACGATAGATGTAGCGACGTGGACAGGTATTAATACATACCAGTAATCCCTGTACATTACTTTAAACTTTTGTATAAGCCCCAGCTTACTCTTCGGTGGATTTTCGGGTGGCGCGGCATTAGGGGGAGAGCTTGGAGTAGAATATAGTCTTAAGTTTTTTGATTGGAAAGATATCACTTTTGAGTCAATCACGGGTCTTTGAGCGTATGGATTTTGATAGCAAATACCACTTGTCAGAGTTCTTATTTGATATTTATCCCCAACACTCCATTTCACCGATTTGGTTATATTTTGCAGGTAATGATATTTGTTAAACAAAGTCCTGTATGTAAAGGCCATGTTTATTTATGTCGTTTTTATTGCACAAAAATCTTATGAACTATGACATTTTTTAAACTATTCGGAAAAAATGTGTATCGAGCTAGGATTATTCATTATTGTTGACAGTTGACAGGTTAGGTTGAGGTGACACTGACACTTGACAGTGAGAATTTGACAATTTAGGGCAGGGCAAAGACTACAATATAATGCGGTGTAAAGGGCTACCAGAGGAGCTCGCTTAGACTGCTGGATCTCAGAAATTATACAAAATGAAATCTAGGAAAGTTTATCTCATACTTATATAATTGTAAAACACAGCTTAAGGGCACAAACAAGTAATATGGATAAAATATATATTATGTTGGAAGATGATGTAGTTGATAAAAAGGAAGTGGAAGCGTGCTGGGCCCATAACCTATTATGTTGGAAGCAGCCTGCCAGCCTTTAAATTAAACAATTTCAACATTAGCTAGAAAGAATATAATTTTCATTTCCTATGACATCTTTCTAAAAATGACAAACTACAAGAAGTAGAAGCACACTTCTTTTTAATATAATTATGTCACAGACAATTTTATCCATAACAATATATAAAAACAATCGGAAGTATTATAAGGGGGTCGCGAGCGTGGCGTACAGACTCGCGTTCCTTCGTCCACTGCAGTTACTATACTCTATGGTCCACTGTCGGTTAGCGCGGGAGCGCGGCCGAAGGTGTATGCTCCCAGTTGCCGCGCATAACGGCCTTGTTACATCCTCTTCCTCTGACTTAGACATGCGCCCGCGCATCTGGGTCAGGACAAAAAAACGCTTATGTACGTCTTCCGCGCCTATGCATCTCATTGACCGGGGCTGGTAGTACGTCGCCTACGAATGGGGTCAACTGAGATGTGCACGGTTCATCCTTGTTCGCCAGTATGCTTTCAATGAGAATGCGATTTGCTTCCGCCTGGTTTCTTGTTATATTGCACATAAGGGTCTGAAGCATCTCCTCAGACATGGTGATCTTCGGAGACGATGATGATGATGCGACCACCGTCCTATTTTGCTTCGCGTCCGTGTCGGATTCCGACCCACCATCTCTTCCGGTACCTACGTTTTTTCGTTGGCTTCGGCGGCATGGCTACAGGGCACTTCCTCTGCTGTTACTCGCTCGAACAACACGGGTGATGGTTTTAAGGGTGGTAATGAGTAACGAAAAACGTATTCGTTACTAATTCCGTTGCACGAAATGAAAACGTTGATGTAACTTTTCTTGTTCGCGCCAAAACACTACGCGCGGTAAACTCCCTCGCGCGCGCGTCTTTTAAAATTTTTGGCGGGAAGGATGAATACGTTGATGTACAGTGGCGTTCATAAGTGGATTAGCAATCTGACAAAGCAATAGATTGACGCTTCGTTTCGACTTACGAGCTTATTTTATAAGTTGTTTCTATACTATAGACACGCACACACACTCACATTAGTTCGATAAATAATCATTAGTCTTTTGTCTCGTTCGTCTTGTTCACACAAATAATAAAGTTAGTAGGTGGACCACAGAAAACCAACTAAATTATTTCGTTTCTGTGAGGTAGACAGATTATGCTGTTCGTTACGACTATTCACCTATTCTATTCACCAAAGAACGTTGTTGGTGCGTGGATATTGATGATTAGTGACGAGGTGTTTAAATCTATTAGCGGTGTTATAGTTATTATTTTCAAAATGCAGTCAAATATAAATATTGAAGTGAGGGCTAATATTATTGCGCTGCATAAAATTGGATATAACAAAACCCAAATAGTGAATGAAACCGGACTAAGTGTAAGTGTATCATTTAAATGATTCCTAATTTACTCTGAAATGGCTTTGCAGTTCAAAAATCCAGAAGATTGAACTACTGCAGGAATACAACTTCGAGGTCGCACATCGCAGCAGGAAATCTCATGGCAACGCAGATGCATTGTCAAGAAGACCTTGTCCTGAAAACTGCAAGCATTGTACTAGGCAAGAAAGTAAAGAAGTCGTACCTGTGAGGATGCTCAAGATAGACCTCAGCAACGAGTGGAAGGAAAGCCTACAGCGTTCACAGCAGGAAGATTCGGACATCAAGCCGATTCTGGAGTGGATGAAGGCCAGAGCTCCTAAGCCCAGGTGGAGCGACGTTTCAGCAATGAGTTCGATCACAAAAAGCTATTGGGCCCAATGGGACAGCTTGGTGATTCAGGATGGAGTCCTGTACCGTAAATGGGAAAACGCTCGGGGAGACAGCTGTCATTTGCAAATGGTTGTCCCTAAAGCTCAAGTACCGAATGTTCTACAGCTGTACCATAATGGTTGTTCAGGAGGTCATCTGGGAGTAAAACGGACTCTACTGAAGATACGAGAACGGTTTTACGGGGTCCACTGTCGGGACGATGTCGAGGACTGGTGTCGCAAATGTACAAATTGTGCAGCTGTAAAGTGACCTCAGACTCGTAAGAGGTGCATTGAAATTGTACAATATTGGTGCACCATGGGAGAGGATAGCCCTTGACGTCGCGGGGCCGGAAAGTGAAAGTGGTAACAAGTATTTCATGGTTGTGATGAATTACTTCACTAAGTGGCCGAAAGTCTTCGCCATTCCAAACCAAGAAGCTTTAACAGTTGCAGATAAACTGGTTCATGAAGTCTTCTGCCGTTTTGGAGTACCCTTGGAGATTCACAGCGATCAGGGAAGGAATTTTGAGTCCCAAATATTTCAGGAAACTTGTCGAGTAATGGGTACTCATAAAACGAGAAAACTTCTTTACCACCCACAATCGGATGGAATGGTCGAACGATTTAATCAGATACTGGAGAGGTGCCTAGCCAAAGTTGTGGAAAATCGGCAACGACATAGGGACAAGCACATTCAACCGTTTTTGTTGTCATATCGAAGCGCTGTTCACGAAAGTACATCGGTGACACCAGCTTTCGCAAACTTTGGAAGAGAATTACGACTGCCTGCAGACCTGATCACTGGAATACCACCTGATGCCCCACGCAGTATAACCAGTATAGATTATGCGAATGACTTGCGGAACAAAATGAATGACATTTATGAGCACGTCAGACAATCGGGCCAGCACATGTCTGAAAAGATGAAAACCCGTTATGACCGTAAAATGATCAATAAAGGGTTCGACGAAGGTTCACTAGTGTGTTTGCACAATCCAGTCCGCAGCAAAGGAAAATCACCTAAGCTTCAGGCTAAATGGGACGGACCGTACCGGATTGTGACAAAGATCAATGACGTAACCTACCGCGTATACAGAAAGGTGCAAGAGGTACTCTTAAGATCGTCCACGTGGATCGACTGGCGCGTTATTATGGGGCCGATAATGACGGTTGAGAGAACTCAACCGTCTCGCGGTGAAGGTTAAGGCCGAGTTACAGGCGCTTACCACCGCGGGCTGGGAGGACAGGTTAGACGCCACGGCGGACAGCGGCCGTCATTATACAAGCTCTGCGGCCAGCTGACGAACACCCCAGCTCCGGTGCGGCCCCTGCTCAACAGCGACTGGGCGCTAAGGTATGTAGCAGAGGATCGGGCGGAGGTCTTCGCCGACCACCTGGAGCGTCAATTCCGCCCAAACCCGACTAGCGACACCGACCATGTCACAGCAGTCGAGCAACACCTGGGAGACTACTTCGCAACGCCGATAGCCAGATAGAAGACCCGGTCTTTTTCTCGCCGGGCGCGGTCAGACGCGCCATTCTAAGAACGAAGCCTAGGAAGGCCCCCGGTGCTGACGGTATCACCAACGCAGTGCTGCGCCACCTGCCGTACGGTATGGTAGCGGCGCTGGCGCGCCTGTTCACGGGGATACTGCGCACGGGGGCCTTTCCCGCCTCGTGGAAGGAGGGGCGCGTCATCATGCTGCCCAAGGCGGGAAAAGACATCCTGAAGCCGGAGAGCTATCGGCCGATCACTCTGTTGCCGACAGTCTCCAAGGTGTTCGAAGCACTCCTGCTGCGACATCTCCAGCCACACATCGCGCCACGCTCGGAGCAGTTTGGGTTTCGGGCGGAGCACAACACGACGCTCCAGCTGTCGAGGGTACTGCACCACCTCACAGCCGCGCTCAATAAGAAGGAGTACTCGGTGGCAGTATTCCTCGACATGGAGAAGGCCTTCGACCGCGTATGGCACGACGGCCTGATATTCAAGTTGGCCACTTCAGGCGCGCCCCGTCGCGTCGTTATGGTGGTCTCTACTTTTCTCACCAACAGGACATTTAGGGTGGTGGTCGACGGGGCGCTCTCTAGCGCCCGCCCGGTGCTCGCGGGTGTGCCGCAGGGCAGATGTGTGTCGCCGGCGTGTTACTCACGTTACACCGACGACATCCCCACCACTTCGGACGCCATGCTCGCGCTGTATGCCGACGACGCTGCGTACATTACCACATCGCTCAATGCGAAGTACGCGGCCGTCAAGATGCAGCGCGCGCTCGACCTGCTGCCGGAATGGCTGTCCAGGTGGCGGCTGTAGGTTAACGTGGGTAAGACGCAGGCCATGGTCACCGGCTTTGCGCCCCTCCCACCACCCTTGAAGCTGCAGGGAGCGGACATCGCGTGGTCGCCCCGGGTCAAGTACCTGGGGGTAACCATCGATCGTCGGCTCACGATGGGGCCACACGTCCGCTCGGTCGCCGCAAAAGGTAGGGTCGCCCGCAACCTCCTTAAACCGGTGCTCTCGTCCCGAATACCGGCGCGCGTCAAATTGGGCGTGTACAAGCTGTATGTGCTTCCAATATTGACGTACGCCGCCCCGGCATGGTTCGCCCTCACGTGCGCGTCGAGCCGAAAGCTGCTCCGCGCGCAGCAGAGTCTGGCGCTGCGGACCATTACCGACGCTCCTCGCTACGTGAGGAACGATGTCCTTGAACGGGACCTCGGGATTGAGAGCCTGGACGAGTTTGTGCGGCGCCTCGCGACGGGAATGTTCGCGCGTGCCGACGCATCCGCCTGGCCGCATGTCCAGGACATTGCGCCCTGGCACGCGCGCCCCCCCGACGCGAGACCCCTGCCCTGCGACCTGGTAGCGGACGACGACCCCATCGCACCGGATTGACGCCTCGAGTGAGCCGCACCCAGGTTACACGCGGCTCACCCGATTCAATTAGACTTCACACATTACATACATTCGTTGCGTGGCGTGTGCTAGGTTAATATAGGCACGTCACGCGGCGAACTCAGACATCCACCACTACACAGACGCCTAAACTCACGCGCGTACGCGCAGCGCGGGCCGCGGTACGCGTTGACACTGAGCGGTGTCACACAATACAATACCGCTCACACACACACATGACTGCTCCTCAGCCCGGACCGTGCCCGGCTAGCTCTGGAAGCGGGACGGGCGGGAGCAATTCACCTAATTCTGTAGGAGCGTCGAGTCGGCACCTCCGTCGCTGGTCTTCCCCCGCCGGGCCTCCCCCAGGTAACTGGGGGTCTCACCTGGCGGGGACAGACCGCCGAGGTGTCGTGAAGAAAGCGGCGCTGTGAGTCAGCGTCGCGGCGCGCCTACAGAAAAACAACATGCAATCACTCACATAGGCGCGCGTAACTTACGCGTGCCTAACAACTGCCGCAGGCAGGCCAATGTAGCCGATCGAGTGAAGGGCCTGTATTGGCAGGCCACCGCATGGCCTCCGCGACCGGGGGGCGAAGCCCCGGAAACGCTCGCCACGCCCTCTGACGGGGGCGTCGCGATATCTCCGAGCTGACCGACTCAGTGTTAGATAAGTGACACGAGCGAACACATCGAAGTGATCTTCAAGTGCGACTTAGAGCGATCAGTAGTGCAATATTGTGTGTTATAATTAGTGTGTTTGAGTTGTAATTTGTGTTGTTGATTAAAGTGTAATTTTTTTGGTTATTAAATCGGCAGTTTTTATTGTCACGAACCCGAAGCTCGTAACAATAAATAAACGTTACCTTTTCAATGGAAAAATAAACAATAATAGCGTGTGATAGTAAAAAGAGAAATGGAAACCCCCAAGACTCAAAGATTATCGCCCGAGCGCGCTCGGGCCCGCCGTCGACGTCGCTCGTCACTCGAGCGCTCCGTTAGGAATAATATGCCTCGGCCAAGAAAGTAATGCCACGCTTGAGGCGTCAATTCGCTACAAGCGTCATTTCTAGAGCCAAAAGCAAGGCCACGAACTTCAAATGTTCGCCTGTAGTGTGTACGTCGGTGGGGGATAAATCAGTTCAGTACTGTGTATGTACACGCGTCGACATTACACGTGAAAATGTCGCTGTCAAAAATACCTAACTATTGTTTTGAAATAACGAACGAAGTCATTAATGGGTCCGTTCCGCTCGCGGTGGAAACCGGGCTTAAAAGCTTTCAGTGTGGCCCTCGTAACAGAACTTAACTTATGTAAGTAGGTAACAACTTTTTGTATGGAACCAACTCTGAAACATAAAAAAAAAAACCAAATGTTCCATACATTTTGATCCTGTTATTGCACTTTCTTTTAGGTATGTAAACAGGGGATCCCTTCTTTTCGCATAATGTTCTTTGTCCTAATATACTTCGGCATAACGATTTTGGCACAATTTGTTTTGGCATAATAATACTTCGGCATAATTTTTTTAGGCATACATTTTATGTTGGCATAAGACTAATTTGTTTTGGCATAAATTTGATTCGCATAACGTTAGTAGGCCTAATGACTATTAGCATAATAATATTTAGGCATACAATTAATTAATTTTAATATGCTGTGCAACAAAAGTTAGTGACAGAACCGAATTGCTGCAAAACCGACTCCACGTAGTCTTGTTTGTCCTACCCCTAGACTGCCCTAGAGTGTAATTTAAAATCGCGTAGGCGCGTAGGGGCGAGGCGGCCCACGGGCTGAGGAGCAGGCGAAGCCGAAGCTGTGGTGGTGAGCGAAAGCCGTCTGCGACGATAAGCACGCGTGGGGCCGCCGGAGGCCTGCAGCGCCGGAGCCGTGACAGAAACCCTGCCTGCTGCATGTTGCATGCTCGCTTGAATGCTGCATGCTTGCTTGCATGCTGCATGCTTGCTTGCATGCTGCATGCTTGCTTGTTTGCTGCATGCTTGCTTGCATGCTGCATGCTTGCTTGTTTGCTGCATGCTTGCTTGTTTGCTGAATGCTTGCTTGCATGCTGTATGCTTGCTTGTTTGCTGCATGCTTGCTTGCATGCTGTATGCTTGCTTGCATGCTGTATGCTTGCTTGCTTCATGCTTCCTACAGCGAAAAAAAAACCCACAAAATTGTTCAATACGTTATATTATGTTAATATGTTATACATATATTACCTGATTCAGGAGATATGGCTTTTTTCCAATCGTCGAAATAAATTGGTATATCCTCTTCGGTCAAATTTATGCTTTAGGATATTATGCTTAAAAAAGTTATGCTTTAGAACTTTATGCTTTAGAATATTATGCTTAATCATTATTATGGTTAGAGAAATTATGCTTAAACAAATTATGCGTAAGCTGTTATGCGTAATTATATTATGCGAAAATATAATTATGCCAAACAAAATTATGCTAAGTTATTAGTTAATAGTTAATTATGCTAAGGTCTTAAAATTTTATGCAAATGGATAGGGAACCATGTAACAGCTGTCTGTAATAGCAGATTATTAACCAAGGGGATAAAGCAGTGTCTTCTGTCGCGGGTGACGATTTAAATCGCGAGCGTAACGAAGGACTCGAGGTTTACTCCCGAGCGTAGCGAGGGTGTTAAAAACTTAAATCACGAGCGAAGCGAGGGATTTAAGACGAGTCCTGAGTGTAGCGAGAGGGATTTAAGTTCACCCAAGACTAAGACAGCTTTATCACCGAGGAAAATACTCTACTTTTCCTACCGTTTGCGAAAAAATTTAACACAATAATAATATGAGATAAGCCTTTATTAAAAATAATGACAATTAAAAGTAAAAGTTATCATTCGAAACATTGGTTCAATTATTGATAGAGAGAGTGTTCCCGCAAGCGCCTACAGAAATTCGCATACCTACAGTTTTATGTTGAGGCTATGTAGATTATAGCTAATCGTTTTAATTTTCTAACTTTTTCGACTGGCTACCTACATCTGTGATATTGTCACAATAAATTTGCACGTTCACATCAAGCAACGTATTTTTTCTTTATTCCCGTAATTATACCTGGATCAATCCCGCACATGGTCCTTCGAGCCGGATTAGGAGATTTGAAGAATATTTACTCCGATCAGCGAATTGTTACAAAGGGATTGAAGAGAATTGGTGGACATCAAGAAATCATAGTCGACGCCCGGTGCGGCCGGTGAATTCTGCTACGCCCTTCAAAAGGTCATTGGAATTTGCGTGGTCTGGATACATAATAGCTGAGAAAAGGCGTATTTATCATTAAATTGGTGCACCCAACACTCTATTTAACAGGTATAATTAGTGTAAGTCAGCCGTCAATAGCCAGGTTAGTACGAAATACCTATTGTCATTTTTCTTTGTTCTGTGAGTGGTTACAAATTGTATTACAATTATTAACTGATCAGTAATTATAGTTCATTTTTGTTATTTTCACATTGTTAAAGAGTAGTTCTTTGTAGTAACTACATTATTTTGCTTTACGGTGTAATAATTTTATAGTTATTGAGACAGTCGGGTAATCACATTAGTTAACACAGATAGACAATAGAAATCATTGCAATTGCAGTGTTATTATAAAACTTTAGTACAATATAACCGTCAATACGCATAGTTTATTATAAATTCTAAATTATTATTTATGTAAATTCACTCGAAAGTTAGTGTATTTAAATCTTGTACGTATTTCAGGCTGCATCATTTGTAATTGTAATTTAAACGTTGCAATAACTTTATTTATATACATTCCAGGTTGATCACACCAGCTTACGCAATGCCAGAGGATAAGGAATTAAAAGAACTCGTTAGGAAACGAGCGAGTTGCAAAGGAAAGGTGACAGTGTTCTCGAACTATTTAAATTCTTTGAATCCCTCTTCTTTGAGCCCTACTGAGGTAAGCGAGTTGCAATTACGTTTTACTCGACTTGTGGCATTGTATGCCCAATATGATGAGGTGCAATTATTGCTGGAGTGTAGTACTGATGAGTTAAGTGGTCAGATGTCGGAACGCGAAGAATTTGAATCTCTTTATTACAAAACCCTAGCTAAAGCTCAACAAATGTTGGATGATAATAGGAAAAGAGATTCTAATGATAACTGTGACGTAATGTCGCGTTCTAGCAATCATAAGTTTGTTAAATTACCGACTATTCAGTTGCCGAAATTCAGTGGTTCCTATACAAACTGGTTAGAGTTTCACGACACATTTGTCAGTCTCATCCATTCAAACGATGATATGGACGAAATAAATAAATTTCATTATTTGAGGTCATCCCTAGAAGGGTCTGCTGCTGTGGTGATCAACACAATTCAGTTTTCATCTGCAAATTATTCGGTAGCGTGGAATCTTCTCTGCGAGCGGTTTGATAACAAACACCTGCTTATTCAACATCATGTTTCTGCATTATTTCAAATAGACACCCTTCAAAAGGAATCGTCCGTTAATTTAAAAGGTTTAATTGATGCTGTTAACAAAAACATACGTGCCCTAGAATCCTTAGATGAACCTGTTAATCACTGGGATACATTGTTAATTTATATTGTCACACACAAATTAGATAGTAAAACTTATCGTGAATGGGGTGAGTATAAGGGCCGCCTGGACAAGAATTCTAAAGTTACGTTTGAGTTATTTATTACTTTTATTAAAAACCGTGCTGAGATATTAGAAACGTTCGAATTGGAAGCTTCTACGAATACTAAACACTCACACACAGGTAAAAATTCAAACAAGGTTAGGTCAATGTTGGTACAGGATTCTAATAAAAATAATTCAGGTGAAAGTTCAAGTAAACAGGATGATGGTGATTCAAATAAGCCTAAGAATTGTGTTATGTGTAACGGTGCTCATAAGTTAAGTAGTTGTCCTCAGTTTTTATCGTTGAGCAATGAAGCTCGATTGCAGTTATTACCTAAATACAAAGTTTGTTACAACTGTTTTAATCTGGGACATTATGCAAACAACTGCAAAAAGCCAAGTTGTAAAATATGCCGTCGTAAACACAACACTATTGTTCACGTTGATAAATCCTTGAAGTCAGACTCAAATGGTACTTCTGCTAGCAGTGTTGTTGTCGACACAAATGGCAGTGCGACTGTCTCCACTCAGCCCACTACTACAGGTGTAGGTACCGGTGTGTCGCTGTCCGCGAGTGTTGAACATGGTGAAGTGTTATTGGCCACTGCACTCGTCAAGGTCGTGAGTATTAATGGTCAGCAATATGTTGCTCGTGCTGTGCTTGACAGTGGCAGCACGTCATGTCTCATGACTGAGAGGTTATACCACCAGCTGGGTTTGACTGCCAAGACTGTAAACAATTCTATCATAGGTATCAACAACTCGTCATCTTCTATCAATAAAATGTGTTCTGTATCAATAGAATCTTTAAATAATAATTTTAGTATGGATATTAATTGTTTTGTTCTCCCATCCATCACAGATAAAATTCCAAGTAAATATGTTAATTTGTTAAAAATTCAAATTCCTTCTGATGTTTGTCTCGCAGATCCCAACTTTTACTCACCGGCGCCTGTCGATATGTTGCTGGGTGCTGACATCTTTTGGGATTTATTGGAATCTCAACGAATTAAATTGGGTGATGGGCAACCAATTCTTTGTGAGACTAAATTGGGTTGGTTGGTCTCAGGCCCAATTAACAGTTGTCTTCCCTCCAAAGTTTTAAAATGTAATTTTATAAAGGTGCGTTCAGACTGTGATGATGAATTTAATTTCAATCTTGATCAACAACTCGCAAAGTTTTGGCAACTTGAAGAAGTGTATACGTCGTCTCCGTATTCCTCAGAGGAGAAGCTATGCGAGGAGCATTTTATGAAAAACACTACTCGTTTGGAAAATGGTCAATTTTGTGTTAGGATTCCTTTAAAATGTTCCCCGGACAATTTAGGCGAATCTTTGTCAAGAGCCAAACATTGTTTTGCTTCTCTGGAACGTAGATTAAAATCTAAAACTCAATTCTGCATTATGTACAAAGAGTTCATGATGGAATATGAAACTTTAGGTCATATGTCTAGATGTAAAACTATTGATGATCAAGCGTTTTACATCCCGCATCACGGAGTTCTGCGCGAAAGCAGCGCCACCACTAAGTTAAGGGTGGTTTTTAATGCAAGTAGTTTAACTAATACTGGTATTTCTATTAATAATATTCAGATGATTGGACCCGTGGTACAGTATGATCTTTTATCAATCCTGTTGCGTTTTAGACAACATAAGTACATCCTAGCTGCTGATGTGGAGAAAATGTACCGGCAGATAGTTGTTCATCCAAATGATAGGTATCTTCAACAAATTATTTGGCGTGATAATCCGTCAACTCCATTACACGCTTATCAACTTAATACCGTGACCTATGGCACGGCCAGCGCTCCTTACCTAGCAACCCGGTGTCTTCGGCAGTTAGGGCTAGAGTGTATTGATAAGGAGATTGGTGACGTCATCCTCCACGACTTTTACGTGGATGACTTGCTCACCGGAGGAGATGACATCAATGAGGTCAAAGAGTTGCGTCATAAAGTTACTTCAATTCTCGCTTCAGCGCAGATGAATCTAAGAAAGTGGAAGTCGAATGACATGCAATTGGTAATTGGTTCTGACTTTCCCCAATCTTCATTGGATTTGAATGTTGGTGGATTTGAGTCAACCAAAACCTTAGGCCTAGGTTGGCAGCCACTGTCAGATTACCTTTGTTTTCCAATTAGTCAGTCAGTTCATTTTAATAACACAAAACGTGACATGCTCTCGATTGTTTCACAAGTTTTTGATCCGCTTGGATTATTGGCTCCGTGTGTAATTGTTATGAAAATGTTACTGCAGAACTTATGGTTGAAGAAACTGTCTTGGGATGAACAGCTATCACCGGACATTAGTGCGCTTTGGAATGAACTGATTATTAATTTACCTAAATTAAATGAAATTCATGTTCCACGTCGAGTTTTAATTGATTGTTATGAGTTTTTAGAATTTCACATTTTTACTGATGCGTCTGAACGCGCGTACGGCGCTTGTCTGTATGTACGAAGCGTTAATAAGCAGGGACAGGTTTTAGTGCGTTTATTGTTAGCTAAAAGCAGAGTTGCGCCACTCAAGCCGACGACCATACCCAGACTTGAGCTGTGCGGTGCTCTTGTAGGTGTTCGCATCTTTGAAAAGGTTGTGGCAGCCTTACGAGTCAGCGCGCGGCGCACTTTCTTTTGGACTGACTCCACTATTGTTTTGGGGTGGCTAAAAATGTTACCAAATAAGTTACAGCCGTTCGTTCGTAACAGGGTTGCCGAGATTTTAGATAAGACTGGTGGCTGTGAGTGGAGACATGTTCCGACTGACCAAAACCCTGCTGATCATTTATCTCGTGGAGTAGACATTAATTTATTACCTAGTTTAGATGATTGGTGGTCCGGTCCTAGTTTTTTAATTAATGAAATGTCTTATTGGCCTTCTAAATTAATGAATTTTAATGATGAAATTTTGCCTGAAATGAAATTAGATGTCTCCTTGCATATTTTATTCAATAACAATGAATTTGATGAATTGATTGATTTTACACGGTTTTCAAACTTTTTAAGACTTCAGCGAACAGTCGCCTATGTTTTACGTTTTATTGACGCATGTAAAAAAAAACTATTCGCGGGTTTCTTTCTGTGCATGAACTAGAAAGGGCTCTAAACTTGATTATATGTTTATCTCAACGTCAATCTTTTAAAGACTATAAATTACTACTTAAAAACAAACCATTACCCAAGAAAAGTGAGTTAAATAAGTTTAACGTTTTTCTAGACGAGAATAATATAATGCGGATTCGAGGTAGGTTACAACATTCGAATTTTCCTTATAATAAAAGGCACCCTATTCTTATTCAATCTAGTCATCCTTTTTCTAAGTTACTTTTTAATTATGAACATAAAAAATTGTTTCACGCTGGACCCCAGTTATTGTTGGCGTCTATACGAGATACGTACTGGCCCATTCGAGGTCGCAATTTAGCTAGAATGTGCTGTAAACAATGTGTTCGTTGTTGCCGATTTAGAGGTGAAACAGTAAGTCCTATTATGGGAGATTTACCACAGCAGCGACTTCTAGCAGGTTTTCCTTTTGAAAATATAGGTTTGGACTATGCAGGTCCTATTCAGTCAGCTGTTCGTCAAGGTCGTGGCTGTAAATTAGTAAAAGTTTATATAGCTATTTTCGTTTGTTTTTCTACGAAATCAATTCATCTTGAACTAGTCGGTGATTTAACAAGCAATACTTTCATTATGGCCTTAAAGAGGTTCATCTCACGTAGAGGAAAGCCGAGAAATATTTACTCGGATAATGGCACCTCATTTGTTGGTGCATCTAATGACCTTTCTAGGTTTCTTAGTGCGAATTGCGATTCGCTGTCCGAGGAAATGGCTAAGGAAAGAATTAACTTTCACTTCATTCCTGCCTATTCTCCTCATTTCGCTGGCCTTGCGGAAGCTGGTGTTAAATCAACCAAGCATCACTTAGTCAGAGTGCTGGGCCTTTGTAACCTTACCTACGAAGAGCTATACACCATGATGGTTCAGGTTGAAGCCATTTTAAACTCCAGACCACTGACGCCGTTATCATCGAACCCCGAGGATCTGACGCCGCTCACACCCGGACATTTTTTGATTGGACGTCCTATGACATCGCTGCCGTCACCTGATTATCAAGACCAGTCCATCAATTCTCTGACTCGATTTGAGCGTATTGAGCTTCTCCGACAGCATTTTTGGAGCAGGTGGAGTAAAGAATACATATCGGAGCTCCAACTTCGCATGAAATGGCGAGCATGTAAGGGCTCCTTGAAGCTGAATTCTTTGGTCCTGTTAAAAGAAGACAACCTCCCTCCACTCAAGTGGAAATTGGGTCGGATCGTTGCCACGTATCCAGGAACAGACGGAGTAGTCAGAGTCGCCGACATCAAGACTTCTAGTGGTCTGTTACGCAGATCATTCAGTAAGATTTGTCCGTTGCCGATATATCCGGAGTCTGAAGATTCTTAGTGGTTGAAAGGCAGGCTTTCAACGCCCGGGGGTATGTTCCCGCAAGCGCCTACAGAAATTCGCATACCTACAGTTTTATGTTGAGGCTATGTAGATTATAGCTAATCGTTTTAATTTTCTAACTTTTTCGACTGGCTACCTACATCTGTGATATTGTCACAATAAATTTGCACGTTCACATCAAGCAACGTATTTTTTCTTTATTCCCGTAATTATACCTGGATCAATCCCGCACAGAGAGTTACATTTTTGTTTGGTACATTTATTGTTGATGAGTTGATTTGAGTATTTCTCTGTTCTTGCGTCTGAGGAACTTGCGTTTCATTGTAGATAGTAGGTATACGTCGGAGATAGTGGTGGTGGTGCATCGTGAGTTACGGACGAAGATAAGATGCCGGAAGTTGATGGTTGTGGATGTCTCTGTTGGATTAAGTTTTGTATTTTTGTTAATTTGACTGCTTAATATGGTTTTATTCGCCATTGAGCTTTCGATATAACCCTCAGCTACTCTATCAGAGCTCCAACCACTGTGTCTTTTTATTGACGTAATATCCGCCCCTGAATCCGCCAAGAAAGTCGCCGAAGTTCTTCTAAAGCAGTGACCGGTGTAGAGTTCAACATCTTTAAGTTTTAAATATTTAGCAATTTCCTTTGGCATATTGCTAATTTTATTTTTGCCGATGGCTTGTCGAGTAAATTTCCCATTCCGATAGTTTATAAAAAATCTATTGTTTTCCATGTTGGTGGGACGTAATGCTTGGTATTTATGAATGATTTTAGTATATTGTCCTTGTACAATGAATGACCGATTTTTCTTTGTCTTAGTTTCCTTTATATTAATCAGCAGCAACTCATTGGAATGATTTTCAACGTCCTCCACCTTCAAGTTTACAAGTTCACATCCGCGGCAAGCACCATTGAATCCAAAAATTAAGGCCACCTATAACAAAGATAAAAAACCGGGCAAGAGCGAGTCGGACTCGCGCACCGAGGGTTCCGTAACATCCGGGTTTATGCATAAGGTTTATGTTTATGAAATTAAATGTTTATTTTTGAGTTGATTGAATGAATGCTAAATTGCGGTTTACGATTTATGACGTATTAAAAAAAAACTACTTACTAGATCTCATTCAAACCAATTTTCGGTGGTAGTTTACATGGTAATGTACATCATATATATTTTTTTGTTTTATCGTTTTCTTATTTTAGAAGTTACAGGGGGGGGGACACACATTTTACCACTTTGGAAGTGTCTCTCGCGCAAACTATTCAGTTTAGAAATAAATGATATTAGAAACCTCAATATCATTTTTGAAGACCTACCCATAGATACCACACACGTATGGGTTTGATGAAAGAAAAAAATTGAGTTTCGGTTCTAAGTATGGGGAACCCTAAAATTTATTGTTTTTTTTTCTATTTTTGTGTGAAAATCTTAATGCCGTTCACAGAATACATCTACTTACCAAGTTTCAACAGTATAGTTATTATAGTTTCGGAGAAAAGTGGCTGTGACATACGGACGGACAGACAGACAGACAGACGGACAGACAGACAGACAGACAGACATGACGAATCTATAAGGGTTCCGTTTTTGCCATTCGGCTACGGAACCCTAAAAACAGGTAAATATTGTATAGAATAATTACCATTACTAAGATACGAAATATTCATAGTTAAATCATGTATACTTACTTTTGTGGCCAGAAAAATTTCGCCAGGAGCTTCATTATGAAATTTTTCCACATTTTGAGTCGTAAAAATTTTAGACTTCTTTGCGCAATGCCCTTCTGATATTCTTTTTAAAAAAGCCAGTAATTTCGTGAATCTATTTATTTCGATGCTGTGTTTGATGCTTATTGTAGCTTTCAGTTTTGAGTATATGCACCAAAGTGTATTCGGATTCTTTGTCTAGGATAAATAATCAAAATAGACAAGAAGTACTGATTCTGAAATTGATAGGCCTTTCGCACTTCTCCACGTTGAAAATTCTTCATAAGTTTTTAAATAATTTTTCTTGGATTTTGTTGTAAGCAAATTATTTATAATTGCGGCAGCATTTGCACTGATGGAATCCGAGAATTCACTGTCACTGTCGCTTTGATTGAACATCGTAACGTATTTTTTAGAACATTAACTTATTTATAAAAATAAATAATAAAAAAAAAGAAGAAAATTAGATGATAATTTCTTTTTCGTACCACTTGCTCAAAAAAGTGACATTCTATGCCACAAAAAGCGAACATAACAATAGTCATTTTTAATCTGTTAAAAACAGGGAAAGAAAATTGTACTGAATTTCATTCATCCTTTAGGGGGTGAATGCGATTTAAATTTGGAATACTTACCGAAATTTATACTGAACTACATCTGTGTTTACACCATTGAGTTTGTATATAAAGCATTATACATCTTTTTGAAAAAGGAATACGCATTTATTATGCAGTTATGATTATTAAATAAAATTACGAAAACCGACGAGGCCGTATGAGCTTGATGCCTTTGCTTTTCCGACAAAAAAATATTAGTCTAGGAATTAGCCGCGTTTTTGTTTTCTTCAAATACATAAACGTTAAGAATTAGATTAAAAAATGTCCAGATGGATAGTAGGCCACTGAGAATTGAAGCCAAAAACCTACGTCACGAGTCCGTGTTTTGATATTTTAAAATTAAGTTTTGTGTTGTGAAATGGTGTAGAAATCACACGAAAAAAAAAGAAATGTGCCACTATATATCAATTCACAAGTAAGTATTCAATTTCACTTTGTATTTTTTGCTACCGCATTCTAAATTTATGTAAACAAAAAGTATAACTTGACATTACTGTCACGCCATATTTGTTAAGTGTTGCCAGGGGCATAATTTTTTTTACCCATTATTTGTAACTTTTTAAATCGGATTTTTTGCCGTCACAGTTACCGTTTGTGCTATTTCTGCTTACTACCTATTTAAGTACACCAAAACAACAAACATTTAACTAACTTACAAGCAAATATCACAAAAAGTCGTAACATAATAATTTCTGATAAAGTCGCACATGACAAATTACACAAATTAAAGAAATAACGTTGAAACTCAACAACCGTTATAATAAAAAATCATGTCATTACTGTTGATGATATATTTTACGCTAAACGTAAAATACTGAAAATCTCCCACATTTAAGGGTAAATCTCTGCCACTGGTATTACACGCACATTGCACACAAACGCAATTACGATACGTAATACACTCCCGACCGTGGCGCTCACTCACACATTTATAAAAAACCGGCCAAGTGCGTGTCGGGCCACGCACAGTGTAGGGTTCCGTAGTAGCCCGTTATCACAATGTAGTACGATTCTGTTGTTCTTTATTCTGAATAGGTAAAAAAAAAACATATTTGGGTTTTCAAGTCTTTACCTATTATAAACAAGCAACTACTTCATCTTTGTATTTGGTACAAAATTATCCAACACCCAAGTTCAACGACTATTACTGCTAAACTAATAAAGTTCTCTTAACCGCTATACTTTTCCTTTAAAGTTCATGAAATGCACTATCATCGAGAATTTTTCCAAATTGTTCAAGCCAGTAGTTTAGCTTTTAGAGGGGGGGGACGCCCTTTTTTTTTTTTTTTTTTTTGAGGATGGGAAATCATCAAATGACTCCTCCCGCTCTGGGTGGAGCGGAAGGGAGTGTCAGACTCTTACTGACTAAAACCCACCCGTGTTCCTTCCTTAGCCCTTTATGTTCCGGGCCAGCGGTAACCCTTTGGGACAATCCCGCTGACCCGGCAGGCTTCGGCCCTAAGGGGCCCCTCCTCGATGCTGACATCTCTTTGAGGCGCGCGTGGAACACGTACGCGCCGTCCGGCATGGGCCTGGTCCTGATCGGGCGGTGAGCTACCCATTACTCTCCGCCCGCAGGCCCGCGCCTACGGTGGCCGGGAGTCGTCACGCGGCTCCCGACGCCCGGAGCGTCTCCCGCGGCGGCTGGGACGGGAGGCTCTCTCCCTGAGCCGTTCCGCCACCTCCTTCGCTAGCATGACTGCTTCGCAGAAGGAGGTGACTGCCTCCCACTCCCTCTCGCCCCGGACCATGGCTTGCACCAGGGCCGGACGCGAGAGGTCGCCGTCGCTGCCAATCGCCTCTACGAGGACACGGCGGTGCTCCGCCCAAGCTGGGCAGACCTCCACCGTGTGCTCCACCGTGTCCTCTGGGCGATCCTGGCAATGGTGACACCCGGGCGTTTCCTCCCGCCTGATGATGTGCAGGAACCTCCCGAAACTTCCGTGTCCGGTGAGGACCTGCGTCAGGCGGTAGGTGAGGGCGCCGTGGCGCCTCTCTAGCCACTCCTCAAAGAGGGGTCTTATCGCCGCTATCGTGGCGTGCCCTGCGCTGGGTTGCGACAGTCGCTCTTTCCATGCCGCCATGAGATCGCGCCGGAGATCCGTCCGCTCCGCAGCGATTTGCTGCGGAAGCGGATCCTCCCCCCGGCGTAGTGCCTCCGCGCGCCACTCATACAGGCGCGCGAGGACTATCGCCTCCAGATCCCATGGCGGCAGTCCGGCAAGGAGGCTTGCCGCCTCGCCAGAGATCGTGCGGTAGCCCCGGATAGCCCTTATGGCTACCACCTTCTGGGGCGCGTTCAGGTAGTGGGCGGCTCGCCGCCGCAGTGAACGCGCCCACACCGGGGCCCCGTATATGGCCATGGACCGCACGACCCCCGCGTAAAGCCTCCGGCAGGAGGCGTTTGGCCCCCCCAGGTTGGGCAAGAGCCGCTTGAAGGCGGCCCCGGCCCGTTCCAGTTTGGGGGCCAAACGTCGGAAATGCGGGGGGGACGCCCTACTGGAACAAAAATTTGCACTTTAAACTTTAATATTTCGTAAATGGAGCATTAAATCGAAAAATAATTTTAGCAACCCCAAAGCCATTTTAGAAGACCTATTCAACGATACCCCACACGATGGGGTAGATGATGAAAAAAATATTCATCCCCACTTCACATGTAGGGGAGCTACCCTAAAAAAAAATATTTTCCAAAATTTTATTTTACCACTTTGTCGGCGTAACTGATATACGTACTCCTACAAAATTTCAGCTTTCTAGTGCTAACGGTCACAGAGATTAAGCGAGGACGGACAGACAGACGGACGGACAGACAGACATGGCGAAACTATAAGGGTTCCTAGTTGACTACGGAACCCTAAAAAGTGGCTTCACTTAAAACGTAGCGTTTTGTTTCGAACACGGAATCTGGACATTTTTTAATCTAAGCGTTAAGTTTATTTTTACTTTTAATTGTCATTATTTTTAATAAAGGCTTATCTCATATTATTATTGACTTAATTTTTTCGCAAATGGTAGGAAAAGTAGAGTATTTTCCTCGGTGATAAAGCTGTCTTAGTCTTGGGTGAACTTAAATCCCTCGCTACACTCGCGATTTAAATCGTCACCCGCGACAGAAGACACTGCTTTATCCCCTTGGTTAATAATCTACTATTTCACTTCATAATTTTATTATACTCCCATAAAGTATGTCCTCGTTTTACCTTTCAGGCCTGGGTTAGGTATGTACCTAAACTTAACTCTTACAGAATTGATCGATTCATTTGCTATCTTGTAGGTTTCTGTTATAAATGTAGTTATAGCGATGATCCGCTACGCTAGCTACGTCGTAGCTCGTAGCAGCTGATTCCGTAGGCGTAGGCCGAGAAGTTCAAGCCTGTTCCTGCAGGCGGGAAAAGGCATCAGCGAATGATCCCAGATGACTCAAAGGCATTCGAAGCTTTTTGTGACAAAGAACACAAACTGAAAATTGTACCGTTCTTTATATCTCTGCTGCAACTGATATTGCATGTAGCTATACCTTAGTTCAAAGGGATTCAAATAGGTATCGAACAAAACGTTATCCAAAGTGTCCGTTATTCCATTTTATTTTTTTCCTACATGATTTAGCCACAGTAGCAATACATTTTAACTGAATCGTTAGCAACACAATCACTTTGATTTCGATAAAGATTTAGGCGGCTTACTGTTCCAGAGACCACCCAATGCGATCTGCTGTTTATAAGAGTGCCGTCAAAAATACCACCTCCAGGTCTTGTTTTCACCATTACCGTATAAATTCGCCATTGCTTGTTACTTTCCACTAAATAAACATCATATATACGGCCAAGGATTAATTTACGACACTGTGGATAACCGTGTAACAACTTGTTGATTAGCTCAACAAGTTTGTGTGCTGCTATCGTTTTGACTTTGCTTCCAGCCTTAATCTTCTGCCCTCGGTGACACGGGCACCAATGTTCTGCAATACCAACTGATGTGCAATTTCTTATTGTAGATACAGGAAGAAAAAGACTTGATTTACTCATAACAGAACTATTCGTTCTCATTCTGATCATATTATCTTCTAGTGCAACCGGATTCAGTAGGTCTAAAAGTGTCTCATGGATGTCGTAAGGCGTGGTTAGCCGATGGACATTATGTTTGATGTTCTCAAAGGCTAGTTTATAACGGCGTCTAAACTCTTCAGGAAAAAGAATTCCCAGTAATGGCAAAACTGCTTCCAGCTGGCCTTGTTCTGTACGTACTATGTCCCCCCATCTCATTCCATGATCACTTAGTAATATAAGTATGGTTTTCTTCAAATAATTATCTTGTTCTAAATTAGTTAAAAAGTTGAAATAAGACTCATCCATGACGTGTGGGTTATTAAGATTCTCGTGACTTATAGATTCTTCCCAAAACATACCAAACAATCTATTTAATTTGACATGTTGCGTTAACTCATATATATATTTTAAAAGAACTGTGTAATAATATCTAAAGCTCATGCACTGGTGATATTGGTAATTTTGGTTTTTAAATAATTTTCTCGTTTCATAAATAAATGGCTGTAAATAGTAATCGGTTGGTAACTTGGACAGGCGGTACTCGTAGTTGCCTAGTAGGCCAGCAATACTGTCGGAGCCGAGTGCTGTGTGATATCCTTTCTCTTTGAACTTATCCCAGATAAACGCATTGGTACACTTGTCTAAATTAAATATGGTATTACGAATACATTTTTGTTTTACATACTTGAAAGAGAGTCCGGTTAATAAGGGAAACAAGTTAGGAAATGAGTTATCCCCTAATTTACCATAGCCGAGAAACTCAACAACACCCCTTTCCTTTACAAAAAGTGACGTTAAAGGCATAGTTCGATGAAAATTGAGTCGTGACATACTTTCCATTCCAAGTATGAGTATGTTGTATGATTCTTTGTTAGGAGACGTATTCGGCGTAATATCGTCATGGTAATTGAATAAAAAGAAATCACTATAAATTACTCCGTCATAGTGATAACATTGAATATGCACAAATTCGTGTTCCACTCTTATCACTGTTAAAAATTCTTTGCAATCGCTATAAACAATATTATCTAGGTTTTTTGGTGCTGAAAAATATTTGTAGCAACAATAAAAAGTATCTTCATTCAATACGTTGTATGAGTCGAAAGCTTGACGCTCCACCCAGATATGGGACGCATTGGATTTGACGAGAGGGTCAACAGAAGAACAGTTACGTATTTCAGGGGGTGCAGTCACTATCTTTTTTATACTTTCACTAACTTCTGACAAACCAGCTATGGAACATCCTTCTGTACGGATCGTGTACAGTCCACTAGTAATAACTGCAAGAGCGTCTTTTAAGACAGTTACTGAAATACAACACAAAACTGCTGAAATATGCATTGCATTTAACCCTTTTTATGCCGTGCACTGAACGTGGATCCACGCGAGACACAATGGCTTTTTAATTGTTTCTGTAATTACGGCATTCAACCGGTTAAATGCGTACTTAACTAGGTATATCTATACTTAGTACCTATTTGCCGAACAGGTAAATATTATTGCAATGCACCACCTAAAGCAAGTTTCAAAATATTTTCTCATAGTTATTAAACATTCTGATAATTTCAGTGGTGTGATTGTTAAAACCGCGTCCACATCTACGAAATCAATATAATATCTACTTACTTGCGTCTACTATTAGCCTAATAACTGTAAGCCTGAGCATAGTTTTCACTAAATAAAGGGCACATTGTGCCCTTTATTTAGAGAAAACAACCATACGAACAATTGCCTGATTATGCCATTACGAACATAATCGATAAGCCGTTCTTCTGCCCGCCCTTTCTCTCCTACCATTGAGACACATACGAAAGTCCATATACGAAAGTCTGCCTTGTAGGACGGTCTACAAAAAGTGCGGCTCGTACAAGCATGGCCTACGAAACGTATGGCTCGTGCGTAGCACGGTTTACAAAACGTGCGGCTCGCGCGTAGCACAGCCTACGAAACGTGTAGCTCGCACGTAGCACGGCCTACGAAATGTGCGGCTCGCGCATGCCACGGCCTACGAAACGTGTGGCTGTCGCGTAGCACGGCCTACGAAACGTGCGGATTGCACGTAGCACGGCCTACGAAACCTTCGGCTCGCCCGTAGCATGGCCTACGAAACTTTCGGCTCGCCCTTGCATGGCCTACGAAGCGTGCGGCTCGCCCATAGCACGGTCTATGAAACGCGCGACTCGCACGTAGCACCAAGTACCTACTTATACATACGTACAGTCACGAGCATAAATATTGTACTACGGACAGTCGGCAATAATATCTGATGTCATGTCTGTTCATTTTATGAAATAAATTTTTAGGAAATATATGGGATCATATATGGGAGGCACACACAAATAAGTAGCAGTAGAAGGCTCATAGAAAAATCACCAAAACTAAATTAAAATGCCAAAATGTATAGGTATAGGACGCAACATCTTCAAAATGGCTTCAAAAAGATGTGCCACCTCTCAGAATGCATGACACATATTGAACATGTCTTGCGTTCTAAATTGAAGAATATGATACCTCTTTGTGATCAAAAATATCTGACATCACTTTGGCAGCAGGCAGCCGTTTTCTTCTATATATCGCAATCAATTGCCACTCATTGCTAAAAAAAATGACATCCTACTAGCAGCATAAATATCTGCGGGGTCCTAATATTCGACCCTGGTGCAAGCCATAATCTGGAGCGGGAGGGAGTGGGAGGCAGTCACCTCCTTCTGGGAAGCAGTCATGCTAGCGAAGGAGGTGGCGAGATGGCTGAGGGAGAGAGCCTCCCGTTCCGGCCACCGTAGGCGCGGGCCTGCGGACGGAGAGTAATAGCAGCTCATCGTCCGAACAGGACCAGGCCCATGCCGGACGGCGCGTACAGGGCTAAGGAAGGAACACGGGTGGGTTTTAGTCAGTAAGAGTCTGACACTCCCTTCCGCTCCACCCAGAGCGGGAGGGGTCATTTGATGATTTCCCTTCGTGAAAAAAAGGGGTCCTAATATTATAAATTCGAAAGTAACTCTGTCTGTCTGTACCTTTTCACGCCTAAACCACTGAACGGATTTCGATAAAATTTGGCAGACAGATAGATTGCTTCCCAGGAAAGGACATAGGATAGTTCTTCTTTACTAGATTTGCCTTTTAATACGTTTAAAGCTCAAGTAAAATCCCACATTTGTTCAAAGGCATACTATTCCATCAACGATTACTTAAACGACAAGAGTAGTTGGTCGCCCTGATTAACTCAAGACAATGTTTATGTTCTTCCTCCAGAATTAGCTTACTGACAGGTTCGTCATTTCAGCCGAAAGACGTCCACGGCTGGACATTGGCCTACCCCAAAGGGGGGGGGGGGGGTGCCATAATCGCCACGCTTGGCAGGCGGGTTGGCGATCGCAGTATAGTATGGTGGTGGAATGCATAGAGAACGCGTGCTCATTCTCCGGTACGACCCTTAGTCGCCTTTTACGACATCCACGGGAAGTATGGGGTGGTGCTATTCTTTAAGTCCGGCGCACCACACAGACAACTGACAGGTTATATGAGTTCATATAATTGTTTTTTTATTTTTTTTAGTTGACTGTTTATGTTAATTCAGTTTAATTTAATTTTAATTTATTATTGACATAATCTACTCATTTCAATGTTTTCTAATGAGTTGATTCCAATATGTGCTAGCGACCTCTGCGATTGATCATATTATTCTTGCCTGAGCATCCGGCAACAAGTTCGTCATGCTCCCTTAGATGCTTGCGGTAGCGTCGGGGGTCGGGTTGCTTCCTTCCCTCAAATATGGCGAGGAGGGCGATCTTTGCGTTATGCTCGTGAACGGGTGCTGCTTGTGGTAACTGGTCGTCTTGCTGACCATGGTGTTATTGTTGTTATTAGTAATAACTTGTTTATTTATTTTACTTCGATGGTCCTAGTCTAACATTTGTGGCTTCAAGTGACAGCTATGTGAATAGAACCCAGCATTGCATAAATATGTAAGCTGGCTTTTATTTAGGTAGTAAGTTTTTTTGTTTAAGTACATTTTTAATTTTGTATTTTTTTTCTTGAGTACGTACAGATTTTATTCTATTTGTTCGTATATTGACGTGGCTAGCTAACATATGACAAAAAAATTAATTTCTGTGTCTTGTAATGTTAATTACTTTGCATATCTTGTATTGTATACAATCAAGTATTTTCTTACTGAACAGACAGCTGTGCTGCTGGGAATTTGTTGCGCCACTTCTTCTCTCTAGCGAAAGCACTAGGAAGTGGTGAAGGGCGGGCGTTTTGGGGGACTGTCTTTTGTAATTTTGACGTTCGAAAAGTGCTGATTCTGAGCCTAGTTTGAATAAATGACTTTTGATTTGATTTGATTTTATCCCGATATTCCCACGGGATCGGCACTTATGCGGGTGAAACCGCGTTGCTTCATAAGTTCGAAAAATTTGTCTGATCAACAACGTAAATAACGCAATGAATGTTGTTGAACTGTCAAAATGGAAGCCATTGCTACTGGGGCCCAAGTCTGCTATTTTTATTAATTCGTCATTCCAACACGATCCCACCACCATTGTCATTTTGCTAAAAGATCGTAATCTGCTAAATTCATAATGGTTGATCACTGGTCGGTCAGTGGCACAGAAATTATACGATACTCGTAACGAATTAAAAGCAATGACTGCACAATGACGTTCCAATGGTCACTGATCAAAGGAACTGTCAAAATTTTAGCAGATTACCGCATAAGTCAGTAATTCATTTTTCATTATGTACGAGATTACCATTTTATGCCATTTCTTTCAATGGAGTGTCAGTGGTTGACCATTGGAAAGTCATAATGACGCCATTATATTAGTAGATTACCAAACTTGTCAAAATCAACAATTATGAAATCAATGATAGACCATTCTGACACTATTGCAAAGACTACAATATAATGCGGCACTATTGTAATAGCAGACTTGAGGCCCACTGATAGATAGTGTGTTGCGCAGTTACCCTGCAGAGATGCCCGTGACTGTACCTGTATTTTTGTGTAGTTGCGTAACACATTATCAGTAGCAATGGCTTCCATTTTGATAGTTCAACAACATTAATATTACGTACCTAATTTACATTGTTAAACAGACAAATATTTGGAACATGTAAAGCAATGAATTAGGTCCTTCAAAATTATTTATCTTGTGATTGATTGTGTGCAGTGGCGTGCATTGCATAAAGGCATATAAGCAGTGTCTACCTCGATAAATCACCATAAGCCCGAAAATCCAAGATGGCAGCTGTAATTTTTTTTATATTTTTCATCATGGGTGTCGTTTTCATGGTTTTCGAGGGTGCTGGAGCCGAAAATAAAGTCAAAATAAAAATCCAAGATGGCGGCTTTAAATTTTTTTTTTCTTAATAGATACCTACTTTTGTTTTGTTTCTGATTAGTGACTGCGTCTGCCAAGACTAGACCCGGCCTAGTGCTTGCCTACCTATTCTGAAAACCAATACACGCCACTGATTGTGTGTTACGCAATTAGGGTGCAGGCTAAGGGTACAGGATTCATAATTTTTCACACCACCTGCTCGAAAATGTCAAATTATATGTCAAGCAACCTTAACCTAAAGTGAGTCATTAGTGGCCGGGGGCACAGCCGGTCAATAATGTTGTACTGGATTTCATTATGACCCGCTGGTCAATAATGTGATTTGAATTTGGAATCTCACAAACATGCTCAGCTAAATTGGCAGTATAGTACTAACAAACACCCTTTGATGCCAGAAAGAGGAAAGCTATTCTCGAAACCCTTACTACGTGTGGATGATATTCTCGATTTCCTACGAAATCATAACGACTGCTTCTTCATATCGTTGCCATGTTTTCGAAGACATAATATTGTAAGAATAATTGGATAACTACGAACGGTTTTTTAAAAGGAATGGAATAACATTAAAACTGGCATTAATAATAACAAATACCGTACCGCGCCGTAATACCGTAATATTAATTGGCTGTAACATTAGTTAATTTATTTTAAGTAAACTTCGCTAACATTGCTGTGGATTTTGTGAATAAATAAATAAATAATAAACCTATCTATACTACAGTCGATTTATCACATTTTATCAAAAATACTCTATTTTCACGAGCGTCTCCAATGACGTTCTAAATTCAAAATGCATACAGCCAATCATCCAAAACCACCACCAGCCCTGTATAAAGCTTAGTTTACACAAACGCCACTTCCATTAGAGTGATATCAATAGACACACACGACAAAACCGTAGAAGAGACTTTTTTTTTTGAAAATTGAATTGATCGTGTCTTGGCTACTTATTGGTAGACGCAATAAAGACGCGAATTTTCGTACTATGGCTATTATTTTCTCACAGTAGGTGTAAAAAGTAGAGTATCCTCCTCTGGGCTAAAGGTGTCTTTGCCTTGGGCTAGCTTGAATCCCTCGCTGCATTCAGGATTCTTGTATTAACTCCCTCGCTTCGCTCGTGAGTTAAACTCTTAACTCCCTCACTGCGCTCGGGAGTTAAATCCCGAATCCTTCATTGCGCTCGAGATTCAATATGACGCCCGTGACATAAGACACAACTTTAGCCCCTCGGTGCATAATCTACTATTATTGTACGCTAAAATGCGTAGAAAAAGTTGTCAACAATTTAAGTTCTACATAGTTTCCCGGTGTTTACGTTCAACAAGTAATTTGGTGTGAGGAGCTGACGTCTACGTGAAGGTAGCCGGATTGGGGACTAAAGACATCCATTAACAACTTTCTTCTCAAAAGATTTCTTTGAACAATGACTTAACTAATTACTTCACCAAAGAAATTGTCTGATGTTTGTTTCTCTGGTTAGTTACACAAATAGTACTTAGCTACAGGTGTGCTATTTGACTAGTGACATTGAGCACATAGCTAGAATATAAAGATAGAATTATAAACTACAACAAGTTTAAATTTATAAAAATAAAAAAAAACAATAAGCTGCCATTTCTTATTATTTTAACAATTTAATTATCTATAAACCATAAAAATATTTACAGAAATGTAAGATACTACTAAAGAAGTCTTATAATATCTATTTATATAAACAACAATATGTATTTTTGATATTGTAAACAGTTACAGTACCTAATCGTTTTAAAATACATATAAGCTTTTATTGCATAACTCAGCATGTACTTATACTTTGATTACAATTAAAATAAATGTTCTTTAAACACAATTTTATATCTTTGTGATATGTGATTATTCTCAAATTTACTTTAGGCTAGGTGAAAGTCTGAGCGGAAAATCGCCGCGGGATTTGGCGCACGGAATTCCACTTTTCGTAGCAACAAACAACGTCACAGAAGCAGGTTTTTCTAAATGTGCTGCTGGGGAGTTTGTAACGCCAATCATTTCTTTCCATCGAAAGCACTAGGAAGTGGTGAAGGGCGAACGTTTTGGACTGTGTTATCTAATTTTGACGTTCGAAAAGTGCTGATTCTGAAAGTCCCGCAGCCGCGAGTTTTTCCACCCAGTTATGGTACTTTCTGAGCATTTTAACATACTACCTACGTAAATACTTGAAAGTAATGGAATTCAGAGCGCGTTTCGCTGCGTTTTTCCCCACACATTTTCTCCTAGCTTAAAGCCTACCTTTCCTAAAATACGCTTTGGCACCTCGCTTTATTGTTCTGATAAACTTATAAAATAAACCAGCATCAAATATCATTCGTCTAGTGTAATTAAACTTAGTTTTTAATATCCTTTTCTCACTTTTTCTTGTAGGTAAGGACTGTAGTTCAATGTGCCTATTATCTACCATATGAAAATATCTATGTACCTACCTAATTATGATTTACAAAACATTTACTATTTTAATAGACACAAAAATCAACAAAGCATTTAGATAGAAACAGTCAAATCTTTAAATTATTGTCAACTAGTAATCAGATTCTGAATGATGAAATATCAAGGTGAAAATACAATATTGACGGCATAAAACAAACAAATGAATGAATGACCTTCGCATATATCATATCAACTCGACACCATTCGAACATCATCTCAACTCTAATTTTCGGTTCAGCGGCAAAGAGTCGTCAACTCGACTTTAAGCTTTGGTTTCCTTAGAAAGCGGTAAACCCGACCGTTACAAAGCGTTTTTTGACACCTTAATGTCAAATACTGGTGAAAATTACAGGTGGCGGTCGACTCAGCGTTTACTACTTAGACGACCTCGTAAAGTCTACTAGTGTACAACACGTCTGCAACAATGGGCTCTATCATTTCTTAGTTTTACGACAGCGCACTGCCCCTGAATCGCGGGGACGACAAGAGATATACGGGCTGTACTTAGTTGGTCTCACAGAGTCTGTGGTTGGTCTTGAGAAGCCCTAGAACTGCGAGACGCATCAGCGCTGCGTCGTCTTGCAACTGGTCTGAAATGGTCGACGCGTCAGTAATGACAGCAACGCATACCAACATTCATCGCGCCGCCAACTCCTTTCACTCGTTTTTTGATTACCTAGATATTGAAGCTCTTAATTCTAGACTTTACTTTGAGTTGAGTCGTTAAGGTGTGCGTACGATCTTACAAACATGACACAAACATAAGTTTACCGATATTTCATATGTACTTATATGAATATTGGTACAAGTTCACAAGTAGGCACCTCATAACTTCAATATGTCTAAATTACATGAATAGAACAAATTTGGAAGGGCGTGATATCAAAACGTCAGACATATCTATCTAAGATATGTTATTGTTAGATATCAGATAATTATGTCCTACATTAAACCAACGCTGTAGATTTTACAAGCAAAGGTTTCAAAAATCTACAACATACCAGGTATATACATGGGGTACAGGGTATGTATAATGTCTATTAATTCGTATATATGCTAGTATTCTAGTGTATGTAGGTAAGGTACTAAAGTTCACTTCAAATAAACTTGCGATAAAGTTTGTTCACCTCCTTCTACTAATGTATCCCAATATTTCCAAACCATACGAAAAAAATGTATGGGCAGTGTCGGTAACACGATCAAAACATTGACTTACTCCGTGTTTGGTATTATGAAACTCAACCGATGCAATGTTAGCGACAGTTTTGTATGACGAACGATATCTATCTTAAGATATTTGGACTTTTTGGTACAGGGTGGTTGAATGACATTTATCGCAAGTTTATTTGAAAAACACTTTACAATCGTCTAAAAAGTATAACGTTCCAGGTCAAACATATTCTTTGCATCATTGGGCCCGGATTTTTCCATCAATATCTTTCCAAGTAATTAAAATATTTGATCTCATACAGCTAAGTTACCTGTCTATTAACATTTCGTAGAAACAACTCTTGGTAATATCACAGCTTTTTAACGTGATTTGGATTGTGATCACATTTTTAGAACTACCGACAGTAGCAATACAATTTGAGTTGGTAGTGATGCACGCAGTGGCTCTGGTCTCCGTAAAGGTTGAGGCGGCTGATGGTGCCGGCCAGCTGCCAGTGCTCGTTGTGCTGGCGCAGTGTGCCCTCGAAAACGCCGTCGCCCGGCGTGGTGCGCACCACCGCCATGAACTCGCGCCACCCCACCTCCTTCTCTCTCGGCTCCCCCGCCATCATCTCTGTGACGTCCAGCACTTCGGCAAGTGTCAGCTCTGCACATTGGCGGTGCTCCTTCAAATATTCATTTACATGCTTCACTAGTTGTCCGGCTGCGTCACGAGCGTCAAAGCTCTTTGGGGATATTTTTTTACCTTTGTGGCAAGTACACCAGTGGTCTTCGATCCCAGCCATCTTGCAAGTTCGATTTCTGGGTATCGGCAGAAACAGACTCATGCTTCTACTTTGAGTGTTAGGTGATTCTGTTCGTTGTTTTACATTTTTATTATTTATTACTTCCAAATCGATCAAGTCGGATAGTGTCGCATATATGTCGTACGGTGTTGTCAGACGCCTGCTGTTTTCTCGCAAATTATCGTAAGCTAAATTGTAATTGTTTTGAAATGATGGTGGCAGCAATATATGAACAAAAGGCAGACGTTCTTCTAACCGGCCTTGTTTAGTATATCTTATTGCACCCCACCTTATCCCATGATCACTTAATAGTATTAGAATAGTTTTATCGAAATAGTTATTACTATCAAGTCTTTTCAAAAATCTTTCGTAACTATCGTCCATAGCCATCGGGTACGTTAAGTAATCATGACTCATTGACACCTCCCAAAAAAAACCAAACAGCTTGGAAGATTGTAAAGTTGATGTTAAATCTTGAATATAGTCCAGAAGTACCTTGTAAAAGTATTTGTTGCCCATACAGATATATGAATTAAAATCCTTGGTATTACCCACGTTAACTTCTGCTTCATGTATAAAAGTTCTAATGTAGTAATCAGTTGGTGTTTTGATAAATCCATATTTAGCAAAATTAAAAGTACCCAATTTTGCACTATCTTCACCCAGAGCTGTATAAAATCCAGCTTCTCTGAACCACTGCCAGATAAACGGACAGTTATCAAAATTGGCATCATAACGCGGCCAGCAAGTTCTCTTCAAGTCGGTGTCTTTGATGCCGAGCAGCATAGGAGTTAAGTTAGGAAATGTATTGTCACCCACTTTGTTGTAACCTAGTAATTCAATAGCACCTTTCTCTTTAAGGTAAGCCACAGTTTTTGGCATGGTTCTATGAAAATTTAATCTTGAAATGGCGTCAATACCCATCACAATCACATTGTAAGATGTTTCGTTAGATTTCTTTTTCGGCTTGTGTATTGTTTTTTTTTGTGCAAATAGAAAGTACTGTTGGTAGATCTGTTTATTATTATATTCGCAAGTGACCATCACAAATTCATGCTTTACTCTGACACTATCAGAGAAATTCTGACAATCTTCGTATTCAACTCTGTCATCTACATGCTCCGAATAAACATTTTTGATCGAATTCGGTCTGTAAAATGATTTGTAACAACACGAGATATATTCATCTTTAGGAAAATTATAATACTGTAAAAGTTCAGGATCGACCCAAATATGTGTTTCATTACGTTGTAGAAGAGAATAGTTGGCATTAGGGCAACTTTTTAACTTTGTCGGAGGTTGATTGAACTGTTTCATAGTTTCGTCTAAGGCTATCAAGCTGGGTATCGTACAACCTTCTGTTTTGATTGTGAAACTTGCTTCAGACTCAATTTCGTGTTGGTGAAAATCTAAGGGCGAAATGGGTTGTTCATTGTTGACGAGAAATATCTCGGTGCGATTGGTGATGGAAATAATAATGAAACTGCTGCCAAACACCATTGCGAGTAGGAAGAGATATCTTAACCGCACCGGGACTGAGTGCAGCCTACCGCTGCCCTTCAACAACTGGGCCATTCTGAAAAAAAAAAAGATATTCAAAAAAAGAAGCTTACAACATACACAGCTCGTACCTATATACAATTAGTCTACCCAAAAGTTGTTTTAGCGCAACACCGGCGCAAGTGTCGCCAACACTTTAAGAAGTTTTGTAAACACATTCGCGTACCTACAAACAAAACGCATTTCCTTCTTCGCCTCAACACAGCTCATGCGTTGTGTTAAAGAAGCATACGTAGCTTGTATTTACAACATGTCTGCCCAAAAGCTTCTTTACCACAACCCGGTAGCAAGTGTTAGCATGAAGAAGCGTTTGTAAACACGTAACTAGGTCATTATTATGAACACATTTTACTATAGGATAAACCATGAAATCCTGATAAATACCTAAAAACTTTTCCATACATTTACAATGTAGGTCCATACATTTACATAAATATATGCACTACTTGTTGTTATAGCGGCAACAGAAATATATCATCTGTGAAAATTTCAACTGTCTAGCTATTACGGTTCATGAGATACAGCCTGGTGACAGACGGACATACGGACAGTGGAGTCTTAGTAATAGGGTAGCGTTTTTACCCTTTGGGTACGGAACCCTAAAAATTATGTGTTGCTCCCGAGGTGGAGACTCTACTTTTTATCACCCTCTATGAAAAAATAAATAAGTTCAACTTATGAATAAGAATAGTACGTTCATATTTTATTAACATACAATTTTGAGTAAATAATATCGAACGAAGGCAAAACGCTTTTCGCGCGTTTTTTGTTTTTTCAGAAACTTTTTTTTTTATGTACTCGCGTGCGTTTTACTTTATCATACAGCCTGTTACTTGTTAATACAATGTTCGTGATTGATCTCTTTGGTGATTGGAACTTTTAATAATAATATCCACATTCCAAATTCAAGTCACTTTTAGTTCCTAGAGATTAAAGAGCTGTTTTAGTACCTGTTTACGAAGAATACACTAATTCTTTTTGAATAGATGTGATAAATCTCAATTTTTTTTACGGAATGTTGTTTAAAACAGGATATTTCATTATTTATTTAACTAAGTTAATATCTAAGTTCAGGTATGTACATAATTTGTTGTGAATTAGTTTCTAGACTTTATACGTGTATCTAGCTCTTGCATGGATTACAATAGCTTTCTTATTTTTGTCAACACATACATAAACAGGAATGGTGAGTTTCGCACAAGTTTGAATTAAGGAATGGGTGGTATCTACCTATCAAAATATTTTCTATAATCTAAATAAACTTCAGAATTTCGACAGCTGTATTGTAACATTACTGAACCAATTTCGGTTGAAAAGAACAAATTCACTCACCTTGGAAGAAGTTGACTTAACGTCGGATAAACACGAAGTGACAAAAACATCGGAAACTGAAGTTACAACAACACAAGAAGTGTAATCGGTTGGTCATTTTTAATTTAAAACAATATTTACGTTCACACTAATTGAATCGAATGTGTTTTGACATTAAGCGTCCGCGGGGCCTGTGTATGTAAGTACATGTTTCATTATAATATCATTGATATGTGCAGCGGCCGCGTGTACAGGAGCGGTCCAGACGCCCGGGGGATGTTGTGCCCGGATTCAATACTGACTGAAAATGTCTCAGTATGAAGTTCGTACTAATGGTGGCCTTATGCACTAGTTAGCCGAGTATCGCACAGGGAGACGGAATAGAGGGGTCGGGGCGGAGGCTGCGCGCATGCGCCCTCAGGCGCTATAGGCGCCGTGAGCTTTGCGACTCTTGACAGCACACCCCACGTCCAGTAGCACTCGCTACGACGCTACCCATGTGTACACCAAAAGGGAACTAAGTATAATAATTACTACCCACATGTTAAATATAATGGGATTCCTTTTCAACTTCATTTATTTATAAAAGATACTTAATTAAACAAAACACTTTTCCTCTTTCGTTTCTGTAATGCTATTCTGTAAAAATCTCACCGTGAAAACTTAGGTGATGAGTTATGTGTGTTTGTTTTTGCTAGGAATTGACAGCTCACTCCACGCTCACTTCACCTAAGTTTTCACGGTGAGATTTTTACAAAATAGCACTGCTAGTTTATTTTCAAGAATTCAAACCTATAAAAAAACGCGGCCAGAGCGCGTCATTCCTAAGTACACTGGGCCGAGCACTCTCTGGAACGGTCGCTGGTCTGCCGACTAATTGTACAGTCGCCGTCAGATCATATATTGTAGCAGGCAAGGTGACCAAATACTTCTGAACAATTGTAAATATTAATAAGTTCCATACACTACAAGTTACCATTAATATCTGAACATTCATTACTTCATTAATATCTGAGCAGAGCAGACGCTTGTCACTAATTTCTATACACATAACTAACCAAAAATATCTATACACTTACAACGTCAAGTGTCTACGCAGATAAACAGTGAGCTTACCTTACTTATTGTATTTATAGTAAAGTTGGAAGCACATCCTACTGCAATTTTTCTTCAACTGCTCATATATTTTACCACCCCATCTGTGTAGAGACACTTGACGTTGGTAAGTGCATAGATATTTTTGGTTAGTTGTGTGTTTACAAATTATTATTGACGAGCATCTGCTCCGATATTAATGAAGTAATGAATGTTCAGATATTAATGGTAACTTGTAGTGTATGCAACTTATTGACATTTTAAATTGTTCAGATGTTTTTTCAGTTTCATTTTTCATGTTTCAGATGTTCAGATGCTTTGCCATAATAATATCATCTACTACGAGTTTAAGGCATTCCGGTTATCCGGAATGCCTTAAACTCGTAGTAGAAGGCTTATGCCTTCAACATCTTATTCCCTTGTTTGATTATAAATTGAACAGCATTCTGCAAGTATTGGGCTTCTAGATGGGAGTGTCACATCATTATAGCAAGCGCACCATGTGTTCCTTATGCCAGCCATTTCACAGGTTCTGTGTCTGGGAATTTCTAGGAATAGGCTGATACATCTATAATGCGTACCTATATAATTCTGTACTTTTTAAAAATATATTTTTCTTAGATAAGTCAGTCATTTCAATAAGATCTATTAATGTTTTGTGCACGTCAAAGGGGGTTGTGAGGCGTCCCACATTCAGCGTCAAATTATGTTAAGCTAATCTTATGTATATTGTTTCCAAGAAGAAAGTGGCATCAAAATGAAAAGTAAGGAATAGATATTCTTCTTCCGGTGTTGTGTCTGGCTGCCCGATGATCCATGTGGAGGCGTTGTATCTATGCTAGTTGCGCGGTAATCTCTGCTTGCGAGATGCAAGATTTTGCGTGACGTCAGTATGACGCGTTGTTCGCATGTGGCGTTGGAGTTACCGCTACGTGTAGATAGTAATTTGTAACCTACAAATTACCTCTAAAACTACATTTTCCTCTATTAAACATACAAAATCTGGAAGTATCTTCCACCAATGCCGTGTAATATCCCACGCCTTTAAACCTTTCCCAAATAAAAGGGCAGCTGTCCAACGTAGACCATGTTTTCGTCCAACAAGTGGTTCTCAGTTCGGAGCTATTTATGCCAACTAGAGCCGGTATCATATTCTGAAAAGTGTAGTCTGCTATTGTGTTGTAGCACTTTAATTTTTTTCAGCAATTCTAATAATAATTTATTGGGCATGGTTCGATGAAAGTTTTACCTTGACATAGATCCTATTCAAATTATAATTATGTTGTACACTGATTGGTTAGCAGGCGTCTTAAACGGATGATCTCTTATTAAATTCTTCTGCTAGGGAGTTTGTTGCGCCACTTATTCTCCCCAGCGAAAGCACGAGGAAGTGGTGAAGAGCGGGCGTTTTGGGAGACTGTCTTTTGTAATTTTGACGTTCGAAAAGTGCTGATTCTCAGCCTAGTTTGAATAAACGACTTTTGATTTGATTTGATTAAATGTAAGTAAATGACTTTTTAGCTGTAAATACGAAATATTGTTCATATATATCTCGGTTATCATAGGAACACGTCACTTTAACGAACTCGTTTTTCACTTTATGAAATTATGAAAGAATATGCAATCCGATTACTGGATTCTATTGTCAATCATATTCCGAGGTACCTATTTTACGAGATGATAGTGGTCGGTGAAAGGATTGATAACAACAATGAAGGTTTGATTCATTATTAATTTCATAACGTTTATAATTATTATATTATTAATTTTAAAATCCATATGTGGGTTCCGTTGCTTCCTAACAAGCGATTGTTATTTAATTTTTACATAATTTTGTTCGCTTTTTGGGTTCATATAATTTGTTTATCGAGAAATCCTGGAAATTGACTGCTGAAATACCTTAGTTTTGATAGTGAAACTTTCATTGCTATATAGACTTTCAAACGAATCAAAAAGGGCAATATCAGGGTCTTCATCTTCAAGAAACAGAGCTCCATGTGGGATGGTGCACAAAGTCAGTCTTCCAAATAGATATTACAAATTTCATAAAAACAAGGAAAATTGATTCTTTCTTCCATCTTCTATTAGTTATTCTGTGGTTGCGTATCGATGAGTCATAGCGATTTAGACAGTAATATTGCTATTCAAATTTGCTGTTTTTGAAAACTTTTTTAAACAACGTTGCCAGATTTCTTTTCCGATCGTGTGTGGTGGGAACACTATACCATGTTTAAATAACATTTGAAACTGTTGAAAAACGAAGGAATAAAACATTCCGACACCAACGCCATGTTTAGGTATATTTTTAAACTCACTTTGTAATAATGCCTTTAGTTTTGTATCTTCAAATGCTAGGCATTACTTTCAAAAGGTGGTTGATAGCTTGTGATTACATTATATTAGATCTGGGGGCCTAAAAAGGCCAGTTTGGCAGAATCATAAAAGGATAACATTATGAATCATAATGTACAGTTAACTGTTAAGTTAATCGTATCCAGTCCCGTTGGTTAAGGATTTTTCAGTTATTTTTTTTAGTCTGTGCTAAAATACCAATCAATCCAATGCAAATTCAATCCCAATCTCTTTGACGTAGTGCAGCGAAAAAAGAAAAATACGGACTGTCTTCGGCATATTATGATTCATAATGTTATCCTTTCATGATTCTGCCAAAGTGGCCTTTTTAGGCCCCCTGATATAAAACATGATGTAATTGGTATTGATTAGTGGGATTAAAATGGATGGGTAATCCGCCTTTTTCCCCAGTTTAGCAGTAGTGCACCTTAAAGAGTTTAACACAACTAATAAAATCAGGTCAAGTGCGAGTCGGACTCGCGCACCGAGGGCTCCCTACTTTGTACCTACTTATGTAAATAGCCCTGAGTATTTGAATATCAACTTGATAACTACACGTGTTCCTGATAAACAGGGCCTTGACTGACGGACAGACAGACGGACAACGAAGTGATCTTATAAGGGTTCCGTTTTCCTTAAAAATCACCAAAATTAAATCATGGTGCTTTTTATTAGTTGTGTGTAATTTTTGTGATATACCTACATTTTTTGTGTGCAGTAACTGTCCATATTGACGGCTATCACTTATGTACTTACCTGTATTATTATGTAAGGACAATTCTCTTGTAAAGTGAGGAGGTGTCGGCGTGCACGGCAGTGGCACTGCTCGGCGGCGGCTTTACGACTGTTATCAAACAAAAACCTGTTAATTGCAATTTTAATGGCCTGTTAGTATGCACAACAGTAACAGTCCCATACGACCGCTTCTGAAATTAACACAAAACACTCTTGCGTGCTATTGATTGCATCGCAAAAATACAGCGCCAGCAACAAAAGTTTGTTATTTAAACGTAGCAGTTTCTGTACTGATAAGCAGCGGGCACACGAAAAGCGTCTTTGACCTAGTATGATGGTGGAGCATGATTCAAATAGTACTTAAGGGCCACCACGTTTTTTAAACGCGCCGTTGACGCGCGTTTGTAGCGATACAGACGCGATACGCACGCGAGTCAGACTCAGCCTGTAGACCTTCTGTGGGATAAAAGCGCGCCGTCGACGCACGTTTCTAAAACGCACGTCAACGGCGCGTTTAAAAACGTGGTGTGCACAGGCCCTTATTTGTACATTTTTGTAACACACAACGCACCTACCTGGATTAAAATATTTTTTTTTTATTACCTTGGCATCTTATGGTTGCCGTGCGGTTCGGGTAAACTGCGCTTTAAGGGATGGATGTTTTCTAAAATAAAAACATAAAAAGCGAAAGGGGACGGTTTATCAACTACCTTTCGAATTTTACGGTCTATTGATGGCGATGCCTTCACTTCGCCGAAGGAGCTAAGCAGAAACAGTAGCAGCGGGTGCAGTGCTGGGGGCCTAAAAAGGCCACTTTGGCAGAATCATAAAATGATAACATAATGGACAGTTAACTGTTAAGTTAATCGTGTTAATTCCCATTGTTGAAGCATTTAATTCCTATTGTTGAAGCATTTTTCAGTTATTTTTTTTGTCTGTGTTAAATTAACAATCAATCCAAACCAACTCCAATTACAATATCTTTGATTGTACCTACATAGTGCAGCGAAAAAAAGAAAAACACGGACTGTCTTCGTCATAATATAATTCATAATGTTATCCTTTTATGATTCTCCAAAAGTGGCCTTTTTAGGCCCCATGATATTGATTGATTTTGCGACATTGAAGGTAATTCCTATCGTGGTGTGCAGCTATCCAACCTGTATGTGAGTGAAATACAAGACACAACGGCGTAGTCACAAGTGAATAGTAAAGTCTGGGACAGAAACACTTGAGCGTGGTTCATTCATACGTGCGTTGTTAAAACGAAAGGCGATGTAGATTGCTAGGTATATCATGTTTAATTAATCTGAACGAATGAGTAGAAGACATAAATTATCTAAGCTGAAAACGTTTCGAATCAATTAGTTGTACACGCGTTTCTTTCATCCGAAGATGGTACCGCTAGTTCTACCTTATCGTGTCTAGTGTATATGAATTCTTAGGGGCAGACGAGACGGGACAGCAGAGATTTAAGCTTAAAATAGTTAACCGTTAGTAATTACCGTCAATAATTATGACTTAAAATATATACGGTCGAATTGAGAAACCTCCTCCTTTTTTGAAGTCGGTTAAAAAAAAACTTTAATAAAAGGAAAAAAAAAACGTAAAAAAAATAAAGTGCGTGTCGAGCCACGCACAATGAAGCGTGTTGAACATGTTGAAACATGTTCTTCCATACATTGAGATACGGTCAATTCTCCAACTGCAAATGTCAGTTTGTAATAGCAATTTTTAAATTATCACATAAAAAATGCGATGCCAATAAATTAACGATTTTTGGATTTTTTCCATAACTTGTGCTGTGTCACCTTGCTTCTTGCCAAATTTCATGATTTTACGCCAACGGGAAGTATCCTCCCTATACCTTTAGTATAGTATGTATTAGCAGGTACCTTTGATTTATATGCGAGTATCAAAATATGTCGTATAAATGGCCGTATTTTTATTAATAATAATACCTTTATTTTTAGGCTACTTTGGCCCTTAGATGAATACCTTACAGACTAACATATATATTATAATAATACAATGTGTGTTAGTGTATAAACTTAAAACTATGTTAGTAAAACACTTCAGTCGAGCACTGTTTTTGTGCGATCGTGTGGCACTTGTCCGCGGAAGCGACGGAACATTACCCCTTGCGGCCAAAAGTCCTCTGCCATGACGAGGTGCATATAGCATGTAGGTACTCGCACCACGAACGCCTTGAAGTTGACGTTGCGGCGCGATTCAAGCAACTGCACTCTCGGCCTGTACTTGGTCCTTTGGCACACGTACTCCACGATGTCCTCGGCCTTAGTGGTATAGTGTATGCGGGAAATATACACGGGTGTGTTCGGCTGGGCGGCTCGTACAGGGATGTCGGGCTTGATAGGAGCTGTGCCGCAGCGGTTCTTGTTGGTTCTTTGACGGCGCTTCTTCCTCTGAACCGTCACAAACCATCATCATCAGCCCGGTTCAATGCCTTTTCAGGCACGGGCTTCTTTGCGGTAGCGTTAGGGAGTTCATTAACTCCCACAGGCGCCTTAGACACGGACATTGTGTTTATTGTGTTGACTTAGAAGCTTGATGTTTTAGAGTTCCAAGGGACAGTAGATCTACGCAACTTTATCCCTGACTAGCTTCTGCCCGCGACTTCGTCCGCGTGAAATTTCGGTCGCATCCCATTGTCCGCCCGCGCTGTTACTTCGTTTTCGCTTACCGTTCTTTCTTTTTCTTTTTGCTCGGCTCCTAAGTGTAGTAGCGTGATGTTAAATAGTCTATAGCCTTCCTCATGAATTGGGCTATCAAATGCAAAAATAATTTTTCATGTCCGACTGGTAGTTTCAGAGATTAGCGCGTTCAAACAAACAAACTCTTCAGCTTTATTATTAGTATAAATGAGCTCCACGCGTTCCTGAGAAAAAGGGTCTTGACAGACTGACAGACAGGCAGGCGGACAACGAAGTGATCCTATTAGGGTTCCTTTTTTTTATTTTGAAGTGCGGAATCTTAAAAACGACCATTTGAAAATAAAGTTGTAAACGCGTGTAGTAAACAGTCGTAGCATGCTACGAAAATAGGACTACGGGTCTCGTAGCGGGCTACGAGACCCGCAGCTACAGACTACGAGCACGTTTGTCACGAGGAGTCTGGTTACGATTTCTGCAGTGTTTAGGTTCCGGAGGTATTTTGATTTTAGATTTTTATTACAAGACATTCGCTGTATATCATAGGTTAGGCGAAAATTTTAAAAACGACCATTTGAAAATAAAGTTGTTAACGCATGTAGTAAACAGTCGTAGCATGCTACGAAAATAGGACTACGGGTCTCGTAGCGGGCTACGGGCTCCAGACTACGAGCACGTTTGTCACGAGGAGTCTGGCTACGATTTCTGCAGTGTTTAGGTTCGGGAGGTATTTTGATTTTAGATTTTTATTACAAGACATTCGCTGGATATCATAGGTACCTATTCTGCTATCATACTATATTCCAAATACTTTTTTAATCAATCATAATACTATCTACAATTTTAACTCGCACCATGTCTCAGGTGTTGACTTAAATGCATCGAAAATTACAAATACAAGTTCATCAAATAACAATAAATAAACACCAACTTTTTTAAGGTCGCAGTAATTAGAATTTCAACTTTTGTCGAGAGGGGAGACCGGGCGTCAGTACGCATGCGCGGAAGAACCGGTGATGGCAACGCATGTAGAGGCTCCTGTACATTGTGTCATAAACTAGCACATTTCACGATTCATGTAAACAGTTTCCTTGACCATCTGCCGTATAAGAGATATGAATGAGGACCACTTCGTTCTCCCTCGAGGTAAGCCTTCGTTTCCTTGGGGATAAGGTTAACTCCGATGCTCGAAAATCGATAGTTAAATAACACAAGCATAACCTTAATTCTCATTGTGATTCTAAAGTTCTGCGTGTATCGTGTATATTCAGTGAAAATGTGTATCATGATGTGTTTCCGTGAGTGTTAATAAAGATAAATATTAATTTGTGAAGTGTCAAATGAGTTTTATACCAAAAGTGATTCTCAGAATGTCAGGGTGAAATTAAGAATACAGGAACAGTCACTTTGGTAACACTCGTTTTATGAACGTTAGGTACAATCCGTTTTACAAACCCAGTATGATCATAAAACATTGTTTTACAAAAAGAAAAAAAGGGAGACGATTCCAAAATTCAGGTATACCTGACCTAATTTTACAGGTATAATAGGTATGCTCGTTTAGAGGGCCATTAATGGCAATATTAGCACACTTACTGTGTGAAAAATTATAATGTAGCCTCCATGCGCTGTATTACAACCGCAGAAATTGCAAGCGGAAACTGCATCGTTATTAAATCGTTTTTATTTTCTGCAAGAAAACTGTTCAGTGGTAACGTGACATAGCCTAATAATCAGGTTATATTTTGTTTCAGCAGTATAACGTGATAAAAAGCGACGCAAGACCACATAGACAATTATTTGTGTCTCATTATTCTACGCTTGAGTAATTAATCATAGCAATCGTTTTGTTCACAGGTCCTGGCCTTACTCTTCCTCACACTGATCCCTTGGCCGGGGCCGTCAGTCTTCAAAATAACTTGCTCTCGTGACAACTCCAAAATAGTAAGAAAAGTTATAGAGAACAAATGGCTCCCAGTGTTGGAGAGGTTTCAGGTAAGCTACTTCTTTTTCCATAAAGTAACTTCTTAGTATTAAGTGCAAGCAACACCTTAATGCCCGATTTCACTAACACTACGCGACACCTAAAATGTAACACCGTAATGACCAGATGACAAAAGTACACTGTTGGATTTTCAACTTTCGCGCCGAGCTGAGCGTTGAAACTCTTATCATTGCAAACGTTTGCCTACCCCTTCGCACTGCACACAACGTCTGCTGGGCGACAACGCGTCTTGCCTAAGTTTTTATACAATAAGGTAAAGAAAATCCTTAAGGCTACGCCGACCGCGCAGTGGCACCCTCATCGTTTTACTTTAATCACTAAAACGGAAAATAGTGGCCACTATTATCCGTTTAGTGATTATAATCAAACTAAACAATGTAAAACTATCGTTTATAATAATATTAACGTATAATCTTGTGGAGCACAACTTAACGGGCTTATTTTCTGCATTTTCATTCTATAATAAAAGAAATAACCAAACAAACGATGAGGGCGCCACTGCGCGGTCAGCGTAGCCTTAACAAAAATACTCTACACATCACATAGGCACAGGGCTGGATGCATCGAAAAGCTTACTGTCAGGTAGACCATACTCTTGTTCGGGTCTGAACATTCGATTCGGCAGTATATGTTAAACAGCAAAGCCGACCAAATGCAATGACTCGATTTTGTCGCCCGGCTACGCCGACAAGTGTGTTAAAATAAATTTAGCAACACATATTTAGGTATATTAAATTTAGTGATCATTCACACGTACACACATACATACACAAACCTCACTTAAAACTGAAAACAAGTATCTAATTTAACTTCCAACTTTGTCGCATAAAACTAGGAAAATTTTACACCTGAAATACAGGTATTCTAATCTTATCACTGGGGTTCATTCTTTCCGTTAGCTTAGCCAATAAAGAAATCATTGATTATCCTATCGTACACACGGCCGTAACACGAAAAGGTTAGGTTTTATTTTGACTATTGATAGAATAGAATAGAATACTCTTTATTATGTACACCATATAAATTACAGACATAATTATAGAAGCTGTACAAAGGGTGACACTGGTCTATTGATCTAGAGCTTCAGACGAATAAAGCGAAATTATTTGCACCCTCACAGTTTAAATTTTCTTTTGTACATTTACACAGACAGGAATTACTTTGTCAACCTATACAGAAAAGTTTGAAAAAGAGTGCAAGAGCGAGTCGAGGGAGCTCAAAAATTTTAGCCCGGATAGGTAAGATTTTCTTTTGACTATTAGTGCATTTTGTGTTACTTTGTCGACTCACGCAGAGAAGTCTGAGAAAAAAAAAACAAAATGTAGGATGCAAGAGCGATCGGTGCCCCTTAGTCCGCTAGTGCTATGCATTGTATCCACATGACTATCGGCACATTGATCGTTGAGTGTACGTGCCACATGTCGACAACCTAGCGAGGAAACCTTCACGAGGTTCTCGACATTGGTTGCATCACCTGAACAGTTGTTGAACAGCTTATTGCCTACAATATTTCCGTTAGAGATGAAAAATAGGACTTCCGATTTTTTAAACTGTTTTGTACAGCTAATTGAAAAAACACACACACACACTTAATAAATGCACTTATGTGTGTTGGTGATGGATACCGGCTACAAGGTTGTATACTCTCGGTTAGCTAGATGAGAACACTCTGAGATAAAATCTGTCAGCGCGGCGGATTGATTCCACCGGATCGGTAGCACGTCGGGACAGAATCATTCTTCATATTTTTATTAAGTTATTAAAATCCACAACTACCTTTACAAAAAATTGTTTTAAATGAAGTTTAGTAACAGTATGCAGATACACAAACACGTACTGAAAGAACATAAACATCATTTTCATTGCTCTGACTGAACATTTAACGTGACGTGCCTATTAGGTAGGTAATCATCTGATTTTAATTACGAGCCGACTGATTAAACTTTCAAAGTATGCCAACATAGAGAGAAATATTGATTTACTTACGTTAAATACGCGCTTGGACGTGGTGTTGCGGACGCCAGCCCGGTTGATATACAATATATGATATACCTACCTACCTACGTGTAATTAAACCCGAAAACTTCATTAGGACGAACGTTTTGTTGTCCACCTCTTCTTGCGTATACCTTACTAAACAAGATGATAACAGTAGGTAATGGTACACCTGATATGTTTTGTCTGATTGGCAGCCTTCTTCATAAACAACTGTGTTACAGGTGAAACTACCACTAGAGTGTCCATTCCACCCGGCGCGCGACATATTCGCGCCACAACACGCGGCCAAGTTGCAGCACCGGCCGTCGCAGTGGACGTGCGCATTCTGTGGCAAGTCCTTCTACGAGGAACGACACCTCGACACGCACTTCGACCAGCGACACAAGAACCAGATTAATAAGGTGACGTAGCAAGTGACGACTGACTATAAGAATAAAACATGCACATCATGTCGCATCCATGATTTGCAAAACATTTGCTGGATGGTCTAAGATGATGAGATGGTACTTAAATGTATAAGCAAATTATAATTAACATAAATGTCATTCTTAGACAGTTATATGAATTGGCTAATAACATGATTTCATTGACTGTATTTTCCCGATGTCCCTGGAGACAGTGCCGGTTTTACACTACCGCCTACTAGCGCCCTGGGCGCAATTTCTACGGCGCCCCCTATCTGCCATTTAAACCCATACGTATATTGAAATATTAAAAAAAACTAATAAAATTTTAGTTTTTTAGCCTTACTATCGGCAAACCCTTTTATTAAGACATCAAAGTCTATTTTTATACATTTTTCATTTTTCTGCAATTCCATTTTTGATTGACAAAGTTGCTAAGTTTGTCAAATCTAGATTGAGATAATGTTGATCTCAGATAGGTTTTAATCAGCTTAAGCTTAGAAAAACTCCTTTTCCCACTAGCCACAGTTACAGGTATAGTGATCAATATTCAGACATAGCCCGAAGAATTGCCATACTTAAGTGGCAGTGGGCAGGGCACATTGCTCGCAGAACAGATGGCCGATGGGGCCGAAAGGTTCTGGAGTGGCGACCGCGTACCGGAAGACGTAGCGTTGGAAGGCCTCCCACAAGGTGGACCGATGACCTTGTGAAGGCCGCAGGAACCCGTTGGATGCGCGAAGCACAGGACCGGTCGAAGTGGCGGTGCTTGGGGGAGGCCTATGTCCAGCAGTGCACGTCTTTCGGCTGAAAATGATGATCAATATTCGCAATGCTATATCCATAGGTACATTTGGATACAGCTCTTGTAAGTTGCGATCTTTGATAAAATTTAAAATATAGACAAGAGTAACGATATTCTGATCAGACTAAAAAGATTTTAGACTTATGAGTTCATCGCACAACATACAACCATCTATATCTGATATAGAGTCTACAGTTAATTTCAATTGGAGATCACTACAGAGTTTGAGAAGATTGGTTTTAATTTGTTTTGTCTATGGTCGGAGATTCCCGGTAAAATGAACAGCAGTGCTCCAACCGAACACTGCATTCCATTCTAGTGTTGCCATCATAAGGATTTTGTAGCTAGATTTAGGGACTTTACTAGTAAGTAGGACTCGATCAATGAACAAAGGCACCCTTTAAAATCTGGCACCCTGAGCGATCGCCCAACCGCGCCCTACCCTAACGCCGCTACTGCCTGGAGACATGTGTCGCGAGTCATTTGTCCCGTGAGAAAACAAGGTTTTATTTACTTTATCTAACAAAAGGTTCTCATACAACATCATTTGTAATGAAGTCCGCCCATTGTGCACTAGTTTTAAACGTGTTTGTCAATTTTGTTTTATGTGGAGTACAATAAAGTGTTTAATAAATAAATACAGGCAGAGGATGCAGTGTGCCTGGCAGACTACTGCGATATTATGCGGTGCCAGGTGCTGGTCGCTCACGGGTTACTCAGCGGCGCGGGCGGTCCGAGCACTGACATTGAGGTGAGTCAAGGCAGATCCAAGTGTTTACCTAGTTTACCAAAACTATGTAACTCTACTTAGTTCGGTTTAACGAAAGCCTCCAAAATGCCTACGACAAATGAATTAGAGGATTAATTTCTCCAGAAGATGGATTGACCAGAAGACCAGCACGTTTCGCGCTGCTTCCATAAAGGTTAACGTCTTTCTGATACATATGGTAATGTAACTATTATATTAATCATTGCAGGTGTGGCAAGACGTAGAAGCAGTGAAGAAAGCGCTAGCGCCGCCAGCGACGCGGAGTGTGGCGCGCGTGGCGACACGGAGACGACACCGCCCGCGCACCGCGCCCCCTCCGCCCATTGCCGACTGTCCCCGAACAGATGGCGATGCAAGAGAGGAAGAAGCCGGTACGTGCTTTATTACCCAGAAGAAGAAAACTCTTACTCACATGAATGAATTTCCAAATTCCATCGTAACGCTTTATTGGTCCTGATCCACCAGCGAGCTTACCCGCAGTCTTGTTGGCTCGGTAAAGCTCGCTGATGTATCATCGCCAGACCACCGTGTTAGGAAGCGCGACGTGCCTCACTAACTTTACAGAAAAACTATTTGGCCCGCTCGTGTAACAGGAAAGACGAGCTGCGACTAAACCGCGGTTTTGGACTCACTCGATCATGTTTAGGTTTCAGATACGTAAACGGACTGTCAATAAGGAACAATGGGACAGTGTTTTTGCGTTGTTTGTTTAAACAACGCCGAACGTATTAACAGCTGAACTGAAATCTCTAAAAACCATGGAAATGACTAGATGTACTTATAATTTCAGAGCGAGACGAGAAAAGAACAGAAGACAGTGACGGGGACGCAAATCAGACGGCAGAACTTTGCGACGCTGACACAGTAGAGTCGTCACTTCCTCCCGACAGCCGACAGAAGAGACTGGCAGACCTGCAGGCCGAGCGAGCGGCTTGTGACCCCACCCGCCTTCAGACACTCAAGGTCATTTGCTTTTATCAAACGCCTTTTTGGCCTTTGAAAAACCATGTGGTGTATGGTTCTTTTGTTTTCTGCCCTCCAAGTAGCCATTTCATGTGTTTTAAACTTATAATTCAATAACTATTTCAATGCATATTTCTGTGTTTCAGGTTCGCTGTGAAAGGATCGTGCACTCCTGCATAGCGACGCTCCTGTTACACCTTACTCAACATCAGTTCACCGAGCTTGAAGGTTTTATACGTTTTATTTTATAACCTCATATTATCGTTGACTATGCAATGATTAACAACTTTCTACACCGCAGGGATACAGTGGAAAATTCTATTATCTTTCCCAATTCCTTCTTGTCGGCGAGATTGTGTCTGGAATACCCGACCACGGTGTTTTATGGTTCCCGGTTAGATTATTCTGATTCTTACCAGTTAGTGTTTTAGTGCTGGTAAAATGCTGGCGATGTTGATGTTTGATGTACCAAGCTGGATGTAAAGGTGCAGCAGACCGATATCGACCAGTCATTTTGAGCGCTCAAAAATATGGCACGATGTCATCGATTTGCCGCAATTTAAAATAAAATTTCTCCATTTTCATAATTGTCTCACAACCTTGGTGACGTTGTTTGTCAGAGGAGATGCAGCGCGCCGTATGCTGGTACCTGAGCTGCGACCGCTACTGGGAGGACACGGCCCCCTCGGCCCGCGCTTTTCCCTGGCCCCTTCTCCTGGCCCTCGCCACCGGCCTCGCGCTGGCACTGTGCATGTGCTATTACATCATCTGGATTGTGTTTGAGTAAGTGTTGTCCGGGGGCGAGATAGGCGGACGACATTGTGGCCATCGCGGCCGAATGGGTGAGACTGGCACAGGAGTGTGGAGATTGGCACTAGCAAAGAGGCTCATGCCCAGGAGTGGGTGGTGAGGTGATATTGGTGATGAGTCTTGATGGACACAATGATTTTTGATAAGGAAACTTGATCTCAAATTGTTCTTCGTCATCGGTTTTAACCAATGTCTTCCTAAAATTGGTGCCATAAGAGATATTGAGGCTCAAGTATCCTAGAATAGTGTAGCGGCCCTGGTTATTCAGATGCCGCGTCTCTAGCGGTACAGTCAGCAACGAAAGTCGGTTACACTTCAGTATTTATTTATCTTTATTAAATACAAAATATATAAAAAAAATAATACCTAACATAACAAACTCTTGTCTTATGAGTGTTAAAACACAATAATATACATCGAATAATTTTGTGTTTTAGTAGTATTGCTAACACTGTAAAGTGTAAACGAATTTTCTAACGTTGCTAACCGTACCCGTGCTCATAGATGACCTATTTTTGTTTTGGGAAAGGATGCCTTCTGTACAGACGTTTCTGATTAATTCAATGGTCCAACATCTTTACCGTCAAGACGTCGAGGATGAAGACTTCGCCGAGCCCATCATACCGCAAGCAATTAGGTACACACGTTACTTTACTATCCTATCTCCTTTCTTTTCCAAAATTGAACTTATCAACAACTGTATAGTTCGGAGGAAGGCAGCGTGGCGGGCAGCGCGTCGGTGTCGATGACGACACACTCGTCGCCGACGCGTGGCGAGCGCTTGGCGGCCGAGGAAGCCCTGCTCGACGACCCCGACCACGACGACCACTACATTTACGTCACCTACCCGCCTGAGCTAAAGCGCAGGCTGCTCGAGAGGTACGAAGCGAACAAAGTCACCCTTATCATTTTGTCGCCGTTTATAAGACAAACGCGAGTAGATTAGTAGCAGTACTCAAGGAACTGCTAAAAGATTTATGACATTCTTTGAGGTTTTATAACTTTTACAGAGGTTCAATTGAGGGTATTTTCATATTTTTCGACAGTCTAATTAATGAATGAATCTAGACTAAAACTATACAGGGTGGCGGGGACATTGAAGCACAACATGTTACCGTGGATTCAGTACTTTATTCTGAACCCCCCTGCGCTGAAACTTTTCGTCGGCTATTAAAAAAAAATCTGCTGTTTTCTACAAAAGTGCAATATCTACGCGGTCCAAATGTATGGAACAGCATTTTTTTTTAAATAACCGACAAAAACTTTCAATGAAACGCGGCGATAGTCTCGCCGTGCCATCAAATCTTCACCGCGATGATATCGCCGTGTGTAGACACGTTCTAAGTGTGTATAGAAATACGTGGCACGACGATAATTTCGCCGCGATTCTCTCGCTCGTGAAGACGGCCCCTAAGGCTGCCTTTCCATCGGAGATGAGCGAGGATGCGTAGCGAGGGATGTGTGTAGAACTAACCAATACCAACGCTAACTTAGTTCAAGCTATAAAAATGAAGCGATGTTATTGGTTGGTTTCACACAAAAAGTCAAAGTCAAAACATTTATTTCAAATAGCCATATAAAAGGCACGAACATCAAAAATTACAATAAAATAGAATTGATTCTAGTCGCCCATTCAAAAAGGTAGTTACACATCCCTCGCTACACATCCTCGCTTATCTCTGGTGGAAAGGCAGCCTTAGGGGGATTCAGAATCATGTAGGTACTGTATCCATGGTAACAGGTAAGTTGCGGGTGGATGCCCGTGCCACCCTGTTCATCTACTTTAATGTCTAATCTCTATCTCTATCGGGAATTCAAGCTCTACTGGACCAGCTAACGCTAAATGTAAGCCAATAGCAGTTTGATGGATTCGTGACATTTTATTTTACTTATAGGTACGTAATTATCATGAAATAGGTACGGGTTTTTAGAATTCTGTTGATACTTGAACCGTTTATCTCGTGAACGAAAATCAGTTGACATTAGCTCTAGAGATCCATTAGTTACACTTAAAATATCCATAGAACCGTTTTGTCACATTTATAGCCAGGTTTTAAACTGCACAGAATGGTTTTGAAATTAGTAGGTAATTATTTTTTGATGTTATCTGAGCGGTGGCATTCCATGCTCACCTGAGTTTTTGATTGTCTATGTTAATTTAGGGAAATGCGTTGTTTACTAAAATTACTACCAATTACTACTTATCCGTGTTTGCACATCATACGTAGGTATAGGCCGACCGCTTAACTGAGGCGTTGCCTGAGGTAACAGCGCGGTGCGGGAGGGGTGTGGTGACGTGATGCGAGAGCTCAGTGATTCGTCAACTTGTGACAACTATCACCTATCCGCACCGCGCAGCTACCTCAGGCAAAGCCTCAGTTAAGCGGTCGACCTATAGTTATTATTTATCAGTCGTATGACATGGCTATGCCACGGAAAGTTCACGTAGATAGTGTTTGAATCTAACAATACATTTCCCCGACTGTAAAAATATATAGAGTGGCATGACATCGACGAGCAGCCGGTTACCATAGATTCAGTACACGATTCTGAACCCTGTGTTGAATTGTTATCAAAAAAAGAATCTGCTGTTTCATAGAAAAGTGCAAAAACCTACCTTCACGGTCAAAATGTATGGAACAACTATTTTTGTTTAATTTTCTGACGAAAAATCTTAACGCTAGCGGGTCTAGTATTATAGTTGGCAGATTCGTCTCAAAATTAAGCTGTTGCAGGTTTTCTTGTTTATCTCTCATAAATTTTTATTCTTTTGTTTTATATTTTGTTGTATGTATGTATCTAAGTATTTATTTTTGTATTCTAATTATTTTCTCAGTTGTTTTCTGGTATTGCAGCTACTGTGTATTGTCTCTGCATCACCCTAAGGTAGACTCGTAGAAAATGCCCAAGGCATTAAGTCCGCCTTTGTACAGTTTTTACTTGTGCATAAAGTTTTAATTAATAAATAAATCATCACTGAATCCATGTGGTAACAGATTGCACGTCGCCGCGTCGGTGTCCCAGCTGCCCTGTATACCGTACCTATACTACTCACGATTCATAAAATAATTAAAAACGAATGACATCGCTCAAGTAATTTCTACCAATAGGTAGTCCAGGCACCCTATTATGAAAATAGAAGGTCAGATAATAGATTTTATAGTCAATAAATATAAATTGTTTCTAGGCCCAGTCAGTCTAGCTTTTATGATACATAACTATAATGTATAGATAGCTGTATACAAACAGTTCTATACAAATGACTTGAAAAATTGCCACACGGATTTGTGAGCAGTTTTTTTTTTAAATATTCTAATTATTAATTTTACTAATAACAGTTTATTGTTTTAGCTGCTACAATAGAACGACTCGCCTCTGAGATCCGCATCCATGCCATTGCGCCGCGCATGCGTACTTTGTACCACTACAGTAGATTTAATACTTAGATTTAGTGGCAACTTTAAGATTTTGTTATAGAGAAAACGCAGACGTGTTCTGTTCCTTATATAAAAAAACAACGACTTGATTCTGAACACTCCTTTATTTAAAATGATTGAGACATAGGTATTGGTGATCTTAAGGCGCGGAAAAGCAAATAAATAAAAACGGCAATTGCGCATCGCGGCAACAAATAAGGTTCAAAATAGCGATGCCTTTGTTGAAACGAATACCTACACTCAACTACCAATACGCCTAACTGTGTGACAAAAAACTGTTTTACGGTGTCCTACGTTTGGGCAGCGCCTTATGGACTTATTTAAACTAGTTTACACCTACCGTTGTGTTCAGAAAATACAATAAAATAAGGTACAGAATCACAAAAACTTTTACAAAACTTTCACGAATTTTCAAAGTAGACATTAGAAATCAATCATGAAAGAATCTCTCGTCTGATATTGTTGTAATATTTTTTGATTTTTCAGTTTAGTTGAAAGTATTATTATTCCTTTAGATGTAGTTCGCTTGAAACAATTGGTGCCTAAACCTTTCCGTTTTATATTGTGCCTACTTACATGTTTTTTTTTCTCCTATACCTCGGTAGTTACTGATAATGCAATAAGAAATAATAATGTACATACGACATATTAACATGTATTTATAATAAAATTCAGCTAATCAAGAGAAATATTTTTGTCCTAACAAACGCATTTTAACCCCCGAACGCTAACTAGACCCTATATACATATTTAAAATATGTATATATTTTTATGTATAATCTTATAAGTATGCCTTTTCGTATAAAAAATTACCTGTAAATAGTTTTATATCTGAATTACTTAGTTTAAAGGATATACAATACTCTTCGATCAACAATATTAGAAACAAAAACACAGCGCTCTAATGGCCGCGATTGCATATTACTTGATTAAACCTTAACTTTCAAACATAAAGTTTACTATCGTTTGCAATATATTTACTACTTTGATTGTATATTATATATTATTATTATTATTTATATATATTATGATATATTTACTATTTTGATTTGATTGATTGAGAAGTAAACAAATTTTCAAAACAAGAACAAAATGTTTATGGTAAAATAACGTTCTGTCTACATCTCTTAACTAATAAATATTATAAATCCTATCGGAGGGATGCTGGAAGAGATTTCTTTAGAAATAAGCATCACCTTTGTACCCATTTTTCTGTTCTTTTTTTCTTGTCTGTTTATACAGGGTGTCCCAGTTATAACAGTTATCAGAAAAAAATCTAAGTTGTGTATTTTAAAAATGATTAACATTTAAAAAAATCAAGAAAATCAGCACCCTCTTGTTGGTACAAATCTTACCTATTTTTTTTTGTTGTAATAATAAAAAGAAATTTATTTCAGACGTAGGTAGTACATATACTGTTAGTAACACAAAAAACTTATAAAACTATTGTTAGTACATACAAAGCTACAGAAAGAAATAAAAATCACAAAGTCGCACCGCACAGTGCCAGTTTATGCCAGGCCCTGACCGCGACCACCCGTAGTGTGTTATGGGTCCTGAATAATGTTTCTGTAAACTCTTGCCTAAAATGTAAAGCCAACTGCTTCAGCTCGGAAAAAAATGTCACTTTTTGCCCAACCAAATATTCAAAATTAATACTTCGCTCAACTTTGACTGACTGTGCTGAAAAAAATGTACACACGCCAGCACATCAAGCTACCCGAAACTGTCAAATTTTCCCAATCAACTTTGAACCTTATGCTTTAGTGATAAAGTTGAAAATCTATTAAAGAAATTTGACAGATTGTAGTAACTTGATGTGCTGGCGTCTGTACTATGCGAACTTGGCAAGTAAGTAGTTTGAGTTTTTTTTTTAATATTTTTCTGATAACGATTATGACTTGGCCATTACCCGATTCCAGCTTTACTTCAACTCCTGGGACACGCTGTATATGTGTGTACAGTACATAAATGGTAAAATAAATAAATCATTGGTAAGCTTATGGTCAAAAAAACTATGTTGCAAAATAAGACCAGAACAGTATTTGTGGTCTTATTTTTCAGGCCGTTTGATGTGCTCATCGCAAGTCTAGTTTGTTGATCGAAGACAATACAATTTTTTTTAACCCATTGTGACTGTCTATACTAACTTACATAATTGAGATTTTATTATTTTTTTGGTGATACTAGCTATAATAATTAAGTTTGTTGTTTTTTATTACAATTATTAGTCTGCCTCCTTGGCCTAGTGGTCGCAAGCTCTACTGCTGAGCATGAGGTCCACGGTTCGATGCCCGGGTCGGGCAAAGTATTATTGGGTTTTAAGACCTGGAATTTCTTAGTAGCAGCCTGGAGTTTGGATTTGTGCCCAGTTAATGGCAACAGGCTCGCGGCCTATTACATGGGACTTTAACATGAGTGGCCAAATGTGAGTGTTACTATAGGTACAGCTCTGGCTAACCCTTCGGGGAAAACAGGCGTGATGTTGTTTTGTTATGTAATTAGTTTATTATTATAATAATTTATATGATCTCCCCTACCACTAGTCAACACGATAATTTTTTGTGTAATCTTAAACTAACTTATAAAGTATGGGAACCACATCGAGCCTTTACCGCCGTTTTAGCGCAACCGACAAAAAACAAATTTTACAGGAGAAGGTTTTTTTTAAATATTTTTAAAAAGAAATGTGCTAGTAAATTGAAATTTTACATATATTAATGATTTTCAGACATTTACATATAATTATATATGTAAAATTTCAATTTACTAGCACATTTCTTTTTAAAAATATTTAAAAAAAACCTTCTCCTGTAAAATTTGTTTTTTGTCGGTTGCGCTAAAACGGCGGTAAAGGCTCGATAATATATGTAAAATTTCAATTTACTAGCACATTTCTTTTTAAAAATATTTAAAAAAAACCTTCTCCTGTAAAATTTGTTTTTTATCGGTTGCGCTAAAACGGCGGTAAAGGCTCGATATGTATCCTAACTTAATATTATAAATGCGAAAGTAAGTTTGTTTGTTTGTTGCGCTTTCACGCTAAAACGGCTGAACGGATTTGGATGGAATTTGGCACATGGGTAGACCATGATGTGGAGAAGGATGTTTTCGTCCAGGATCGCAGACGAAGTCGCGGGCAACAGCTAGTATGCAATAAATTATACCAGATACTTGTTATCGCCTTTTCTGACGATGTACAAAAAATGAACGAAATCGGTCGCGAAAAAAAATCAGCTGTTCCCTACATTTTGACGAGTTATGCGAACATAAATGTAGGGAACAGCTTATTTTTTTTCGCGACCCATTTCGTTCATTTTTGGTATACTTATAGTCAGAAAAGGCGATAACAAGTATTTGGTATAATTTATAGCATTTATGTGGTTTCCATACTGTATATATTTACTTACCTTAAACTTGCTACCTGTATAATATTAACTGCTTCTAAACTTCCATAAGTAAATGCTTGAAAGAGACTGAAGTAAAGCATTTATATTATACACTCACTCATTTTAAGATAATCAAGAGCACACTTTTGTTTGTTTGTTTTAAAATATTTGTAATATAAAATTTGTTAAATAAAATTCTTGATAAAAATTGTGTAACTATTTATTACAATGGATTGTATAAAATTGCCAGTCTTCATAATTCATTACTTACATAAATATTAAATATATTATACAAATATGTGTAACGCATATTGTTGTTACATTATTCGATTCGAATGGTTTATGAGTGTGTACCTACAGAGTAGTAGGTAAGCCATAGAGTTATATACAGGGTTATTGGTAAAACATTAACAACCTCTTAAGAGGTCATTGTACTCATCATTATGAACAACTTTTACTATGGGACCAAACCTGAAATCGCGAAAAAAAATCAGCTGTTCCCTACATTTTGACGAGTTATACGAACATACATGTAGGGAACAGCTGATTTTTTTTTCGCGATTTCAGATTTGCTCCCTTAGTAAACGTTGCTCATAATGATGAGTACAATGACCTCTTAAGAGGTTGTTAATGTTTTACCAACAACCTTGTAGAGGTTTCCAGATTACCACAGTCTGAACCAGGCCTTTACACCACTGTCAACGCGCCTTAAGTGTTCATACACACGATCGGCACGCGTCAACTGCTGGGGCAACTGCGTCGACAACGTGCCGACCGTGCCGTTACGTAATTGAGTACGAAGCTCAAATACACGAGCAGCACGTTGTTGACGGCGGCCGTCGACACTCGTCAACGTCTGCAGTTGCCTCAATTGACGTGTTCCATCGTGTGTATGAACACGAAGTATACCGTACATACTCATAAGTACAAATGTTACATTACACCAAAATTCACACTATAAACATTATCAATAAGCCAGTAAGTAGGTAAATGCTTCTGCCGACATTCAAAAATCTACTTTACTCTCCCCAATAGACATAATTTATCTGAGATATTTACCTTACGCTCAAATGTTACATACGTTGTTCGAGGCTCACACGTACTTGACGCCTTTCCACACGGAGTTGCCCTCCATGACGCACTTGCAGCCGCAGCCGGTAGGACAAGTGTCGTGCTGGGAGAACCTGAGAAGTGAGAAAGAGTGACTGAGAAGTTGATCTCAAACTAGGTCACAATTGTACCTCTTTTGTACAAGTCTTTGGTTTCTAATACGTCTTTAGTCTGTTTCACCAAAAGCGCTAAAGGATGATGGGAGTTTTGGTACCCCTCCCCTCCAACAGGAATAATTTTAGTGTCGTTGAAAAGGTCTTTCTATAACTATTTTTACAATTTTTTGCCCGTTCGGTGTTATCTTGTTATGACTTATTTTGCAGAAATAAAAAATATGTTTTTTATTATTTTGTAATCTTATTAGACCACTTTATTTTATTTATTTATTTAATTAAATAAATAAATAAAATAAAGACCACTTTCGCATTCTTATCCTGTTTTATCACTGACCCCGGCTTTCTTTTGGACATTAATGTTACCTGTTATAAACGTAGTCCTAGGCATGAATAGAGGAATATTGAGGCTTATCGATCGGAATATCATAATGGAAGACCACCGTAACCGTAAGGGTTTCATTGATCCCGCAATGTTTTTAAACGATGTTATATTATATGATATTAATGTATAACAGTGTCACTTAAATAGATACATTAATATCATCTCTTATAACATATTGTTACAATAAATGCCAATTATTGTTGTGTTATTGTTATTTTATTATAAATAGTAGATGATGATGGTGGCGATGATGAAGTTCAGTAAAACCCGATATTTGATGGTGAGTTTCTCGCAAAACCGGCAAATTCGGCATTAGTGAACAGCAAATAATCAATAAAAATTAGGATTAAAAATAACTCGAAACCGACAAAAAAATTAAAACATCCAGTGGCGGTAGCCGATGTCAGGGAGGCAAATGTTCCTGTTTAAATAAAAGTAGATTACCAGTGCAGCATATGCATGGCGTGTCCGGCGTGCGCGCAGTAGTGGCAGGCGGCGGCCAGGCCGCGCACGGGGCGCGCGCACACGGCACAGCGCAGTGCCAGGCGCGCGCACTGCGTGCACACCGCGCCGCGCGCCGCCGCGCCGCAGCGGAAGCACTCCGCGGCCAGCTCCGGCCCGCGCCCCGGCGAGTTGCCGCTCCCGTCTACTACCAGCTTCAGCACCTACGTCAATGAACCGAGATGAGTTTCAATATCAAGCAGGGCTGATTTTCTATATCTGTATACTAGTATATACTAATAATAAAGCTGAAGCGTTTTGAACGAGCTAATCTCTGGAACTACCAATCGGATTTGAAAAAATATTTTTGCATTTGATAACCCAATTCTTGAGAAAGGCTATAGCACTATTTATATCACGTTAGGACTCTTAGGAGCCGAGCAAAAAAGTAAGAAAAAACGCGAAAACGAAGTAATAGCGCGGACAAGCTGTTATTAGGGTTCCGCAAGATCATCGACTATTATTGTGCACTCGGCGTCTAAAATATAACAAACACAAAAATATAAAAAAAACAGACTGGAATAAAATTTTATGTCAAAGCCTTCGCCACGACTTCGATAGAACTCCTTCTAAAGAAAGTGGAAGCCACAGGCATACGTGGCAGTTGGCACTCCGCTGGTTCAGAAGCTACCTATCTAATAGAAGGCAATTTGTCAAACTCAGTGATCTTTCTAGCAGCCTCTTCTCCATCGGTTTTGGAATCCCACAGGGCAGCACACTCGGTCCAACTCTTTTCTTACTCTACGTACAGGACATTTTGCGAATGCTGAATGCCTACCCAGATGACATATCATATTTAACCATAAACATGCATAATCTGCCTGTTTAGCAGGTTAGGTTTTAGCAGGTTTATAACTAGTCGTAACAGAAGAATGTCTACCACAGTAAATTATATTTCATTAACTAGCTTCCGCCCGCGACTCCGTCCGCGCGGATGTCGGTCTTCGCGTGGATGGTTTATTTCTCCATTTTGAATAACTCTGACAATGACATCTTATAAATATCTATTGGACCCAAATACGGCTAAGCCTATAATAATTAAGGAGATCCCTCTATTGAGCTACTGCTGTTGAGCTCGCGTTCTGTAGTAAGTATTTTTTTCATAGTAATTCCGACCTTGATAAGTAGCATGTAGCAGTAAATTACTGACAATGACGAAAAGTTTGCAATAATAAAAAAGTGATCGTGACAATGCGACAGAAAGTTAATTGAGAGCTTCAGCATACACAACATTGTTAGTGAGCTCGTCCGGAATATGAATATGAAGATTTCTTGGACTGCTCACATGGGAAAGAGCTACGTAAAGTTGCCCGTGTGAAAAACAACTCGCGGTAAGATCTACGCCAGCAACTCCTAGGGTCTGACCTTGAGCCTTATTTATTGTCATGGCGTAACACAAAGCTACAGGAAACTGTATTCTCTTAAATTGAAATGGAAAATTATCCACTACGGGTAATGCAACGTGTGTTCGCGGTTCTACAGAACAACGTCTATGAATAAAACCGAAAAATAAGATTTTTTTTTCTACGTATTTTTCCAGGATAAAAAGTATCCTATTTTATGCCCAGGATAATAAGGTATAATTATACCAAGTTTCATCGAAATCGAACCGTTAGTTTTCACGTGATGCCTGCATATACAGACAGACAGACAGACAAAAATTTTTTTAATCACATATTTGGGTTTGGTATCGATCCAGCAACACCCCCCGCTATTTATTTTTTCAATATTTTCAATGTACAGAATTGACCCTTCTACAGATTTATTATATGTATAGATATCATTATTAAAAGTAGTATTTTAAACATTCAGAGTGATTATTTCAAACATCTACCCAACAAAATGTAAGCAAGTTCAAAAGATATGGTTGTTACGTGATTAACTTAGAACGGTTTGGTCCTATTATGTTTTCTGTTTGCATTCATGTCAGCTATCGATTTATATAGGTTCCATGAGTGGCCACCATTTTGAAAAAATCATACAGCCGGTCGATTCTGCAAAAATCTCACCGTGAAAACTTAGGTGAAGTGAGTTTGTTTTTGCTAGGAATTGACACTATTGACAGCTCACTCAACGGTCACTTCACCTAAGTTTTCACGGTGAGATGGTTACAGAATCGCACTGCAGACTACATATAAAAATCTTCAATCCCCTTTAATTCTCTTAAAATTTACCCTATAAAGCATCTGCCAACTTCACTCACCTCAGTCTTCTTATAAATCAACTGCCAGCGGTGTAAGATATCCGCGTAGACTCGTTTAAAGCAATGATACAGATGTACCGTGGCTTCATCGAGCACACACGACGAGACTCGCTCAGACTTGGAGACTGAGGAGTCCGTATAGAAGTTCTCGGCTTCTGAACATGAATTGCTGCGGACGATGGGGAGCGTCCAGCCGTCCGCACTGATCTCGCTGTATTGATTCACTGTGCTGTAGGGAGATGTGCCGTTACCCTATAATGAATAACATTTTTTTTATACAGGAGTGATTTCATACAGGCTGTTGGTTTTTTCATTTGTAATTTACGAGGACAATTTTTACATAAATTAATATGTATTTTATCACAGACACAACGCATAGATATTGTGCTGAGATTTTCCGCATTACAGAGTAGTTCTATTCCATAGCCGAGAATACTCACATAACTAGATGTGCTGATTGTGGACTGTGAACTAGAATTGCTGGTATCATTGAAGATAGAGAAGGCACAAGCTAACATTGCCGCCATCTGCAGGTTGGACGCTTTAGCATAGTGAGATATTCTGTAACAAAGACGATGTAATACGTTTATTAAGATGTAAACGTTAACTTTTGAAAGGTTTTCCAAGTTGTGAATTACCCTATGCTCAACGGTCGCGATACAAAAAAACATAATATTATTGACCTCAATAATCACAATAGAATGTTTACTAAATAGAATCAAACCTAGAAGTAACGAAGTCAAAAGTGTACCTACATTGAATATTTTTGAAAACTGGCCAAGTGCGAGTCGGACTCGCACACGAAGGGTTCCGTACCACAAGGCAAAAACGCCGAAAAAAACATGTTTGTTGTATGGTAGTCCCCCTTAAATATTTATTTTATTTTAATTTTATTATTAAAGTTAAAATACAATTGAGTATTTTGTGAACATTTCAAGTGCCTACCTTTTGCCATTTTTGATATCGAGCAAAAAAGAGCAAAAAAATCGCGTTTGTTGTATGGGAGCCCCCCTTAAATATTTATTTTATTTTGTTTTTAGTATTTGTTGTTATAGCGGCAACAGAAATACATCATCTGTGAAAATTTCAACTGTCTAGCTATCGCGGTTCTTGAGATACAGCCTGGTGACAGACAGACAGACAGACGGACAGACGGACAGACGGACAGACGGACAGACAGCGAAGTCTTAGTAATAGGGTCCCGTTTTTACCCTTTGGGTACGGAACCCTAAAAAAGTAATTGCTTCGAGGTGAGACTTGGACCAATGAGGTAAAATTAATTGTTTATTGTGGGTGGCTCTTTAAGGAGTCTTGTATGTCTCGAAAGGTTAATTAACGAGTGGACTCACAGCGACTGCAGCAGGTTGCAGCACAGCGGGTGGCCGACCCAGCCCATGCTCTCCTCGCTGGACGCCAGGTGGTCGCACACGCGCGCACGCAGTGACCGCGCCGTCAGCGCCGCGAGGTTCCACGCGTGCGCTAGCTCGGACTCACCCTCTTCTGTTGCCAACTTCGCGTTTGTTTCGCACATTTCTGTTGTATGAACAATTACATCATTTTTTAGAGCGAGAGGAGACAATGTTTGGGTTGGTTTGATTCGACACAGGCAAAATCGAATGTATATTTTGCCGCCCGGCTGTCCTGCCGAATCATGCCTGAAATAATCCATCATGCACAACTTAGGACGGCACCCAAAAAATATCGCAATTAGGAACCGACGCCAACTGCGAACTTCCTACTGTAAATTAAAGAATCAGTTTAATTAATATGATAGTACATACCAACAGGATTGTCAGCATTGATAACGTATTTCTCAGCGAGGTTGCGACTCAGCGGAAACAAGTTAGGGGCAGCGTACATGACGACGCGCGGTGCCACGCACCCAGATATACTGCCGCGGCTACGCATGCTCCCCGCGCGCCGACCTTGCGCTTTCTGCCAGGAGAATATTTAATATTACCAATTAAGCAATAGCAATTGAATAATTTGAACTTCACATGTGTTGGCTGCCGCTACCCTCCTATAGGTATTGTAAAGGAACTGTATCATTTAATCATGAAAGAACGGTATAATTATAGAAATCAGGAGTATAAGACCCCCGGTAGAGACCCCCCTTCCGAAGTGTCAGTAGAAGTGGGACATACCTTGCACCTTCTTAAGGCAGAGTATCTAGCAAGAGGGATATATTATTCACACGACAAATAGGTTATTACTACAACAAACTTACCCATCTATCTTGAAAATAGAACGTAGTAATAGAATTGGACGGATGTCGATGATGCAGCTGCGGAAAACCGGACGCATTCGTCGGTGACGGCGTCGTGGTCGCGTGGGGCGATACAGAGTTGTACCCAGTGGTGCCAAATAGTCCCGGAGTTAATGACAACGATGACATCGACCGCGGGGTCCCCGTCTCGTGCTTCAGGGACAGTCGCCGCGCGTTCGGCGGACGGTTGAAGACAACTAGTGTGCTAACTCCGCACCACTTGGCCCCACAAGTTCTAGGGAATGGTATGCACGAGTCACCAGCATTCTCACTCTCCGATTGACTTCTTTGACTTGATTTCATTGAGTCGGTATCGTCACTGGATTTCACCGGTATCTAGAATGTTGTGTATTTTTGCAATGATAAGTATTTAAATGTTAAACTAACTAAAGAATGTAGCTGTGAACATTTCAGGCATGCATATTTTATGGCTTTTCTATTCAAAAATTTAGAACTTATTGCAATGAAAAACAAAAGTAAGTAAATACCTCGTCAATAGATGTAGCTAATGTTTTCAAACAGTGCAACAGACATCTGTGCCCTTCTTTCTTCTTGCGGTAAGCAGTTCTATTGATAGACTGTAGAATTTTGATAGTAGTGGGGCTATCAACATTTGTTCCTGATAGCCAAGAGAACTTTGGTATAGTTTGTTCGGTAACGTTTCTAGGGAATGTGACTTGTAGGTTGGCGACGTATCCGTTACGTTCGGAGTGTATCTGGCACGTTCGCGTCTCAATGTTCATGTCCGTTACTTCTATGTTCGCCATTTCGCGAATAGATTCGAACTCCTCGTCGATCGAAGTGTTCGTTTTGTGCGGGAGTTTGTTCTGAAATAATATTTTATAATTTTTGTATCTTTGAGGTTTGGTAACTCTAAATAATATTTTTTTTTTGTTTTTTTTTTTAAACGTTGCCCCACACTAGGAATTTCTCCTGTATTGTGGGTGCGTTAACAAACATTTAAACTCACATACACAAACAGCCAGACCCGGAACAACTACTTGTAGGTCATACAAATATTAAATATTTGTATGCCCTACAAGTAGTTGTTCAGTTGAACAAATTTTGTTCCGTGCAGGAATCGAACCCGCGACACGCAGCGCAGCAGTCAATCGCTTAACCACTGCGCCAACCGTGCCGTCAACTAGCGCTGGGGCTCTGTCTCGTATAGGTTCTTAGCATTATGCTAAGCGATGGCCGTTTTGCGTGGATGTGTCGCATGTTTTCTCCCAAACTTGTTATTTTTTTTGTTTGTGTTTTTTTACGCGTCATGTTTGCCGCAAATAATTCGTGGATCTTTAACAGTCTCAATCTCTCAATAATCAGAAGCCCGAAAGTCTGACAACCAGTCTTACCAAGGGGTATCGTATTACCCAGTAACTGGGTTGTGGAGGTCAGATAGGCAGTCGCTCCATGTAAAATACTGGTATTCACTATTCAGCTGCATCCGGTTAGACTGGAAGCTGACCCGAACATAGTTGGGAAAAGGCTAGGCAGATGATGATGATGATGTTTACCGCAAATAAATGTATTTTCTTTTTTTTATATTGTTGTGTAGTTATTAGTTAATTTGGTCAAGTCTACTCTAAATGAGTAGTAAAGTCAATGCAACAAGGTTTGCACATCATTATGCGTGATACATTGGGCAACATGACACAAGCCAACAACTATCTTAAAACAACTGTTTCGGCAAAATAGTGCTTTTCGTGAGTCATATGTTGCGCTCTTTAATGAGTGAATATGGCACTTAAATCGACAGCTGATTGCAGCAATGAACTTTTTACTCAAAACTCCAGTATGTTCTATATTCTACGTTAGATTGATAGAGGTTTTGGTTTTAGCACTTCGTCCTTCAGGTGGACCATTGAAAGTGGGCCATAGCGGCCGTCAGTGGTTATACCAACCAGCCCAGCTCGCTCCAGAAACCCCGGTAATAATACGGTAGACATTCAACTTTTTATGATAACTGCTTACCAATGCAATATCTTGACCTTTGTTATCTCCCATTGAGATATCATTTGTAGACTCTGCTGTAGAAGCATAGCTAACATCTGAAATACAACCATTTTGTTTTATAAATATTCAAGTTATAGATTTTATTGTGATAACAATAAGCCCAGGTACGCACTGGCGCGTTTTTCCCGTGGCGACTTTTTTCGCGCACTGGATTTTCAACACACTGCTTAGCGCCCAGAGTTGAAAATTCAACAGTAGAATAGAATACTCTTTATTATTTACACCATATTAATTACAGACATAATTATAGAAACTGTACAAAGGGTGTCACAATGGGCGGTCTTATCGCTAAAAGCGATCTTTTAAAGACAACCTTTGGATGGATTAAAAAAAGGGGAAGGACAGACAAATACTGTAGGTAGTGTGTGGTGTACCATTTACATAATACAATAAATACATACATAAAGTATATTAACACAGACACATACACACACAGACACACACGCACACACACACACACACACACACACACATACAGACAGACAGACACACACACAGACACACACACACACACAGTCACACAGTCTTTTTTTTGACGCGCTGGGTTGCGCTCTGTTGGATTCTCAATGCGCCGAGCAGCCGAACACCGAGAGTTGAAAATCCAGTGCACGATAAAATCCCGCCGCGATATTTTTACGTACTTGGAAACTATATTACTTACTGTCACTATTATTGTCCTCATCATTTTCACCGTCATCAGGAAGATAATGATTGCACATCTTTAATAAAGATGGGTGCATGGTCCAAACTCTGAGTGATTGATCTCTTGCCCATGTCACCAGTTGGTAGTTGGATGGCGAGGTGTTTGGTCTCCACACCATGGTCTGGACTGTGTCTGTGTGACCCACCAGCCTGTGCGTGAGTGTCCCTCCTACCCAGATGCCTATGACTCCTGCCTGTTCTACTCTGGGCATTCCTCCCCAACCTACCCCTATGGTCAGTAATCCACTTCCAAATGGTGTATATATTGCACGCCACACAGGGAAGTTTGTCATTATCACATTCTCAGGTCTTCTTGCATTATTAATGTCAAAATATTTGATGCTGCCATCATGACTTGAAGTAACCAGCTGGTATTCATGGTGGGGACTCCAATCAACTCCATGGATTTTGCATAGATGTGCAGAGATGTAGTGGATAGGTGCAGAATGTTTGCGGTAATCCCAAATTTTGATGTCACCATCATGGGCAGTGGCCACTATATGGGTTGCTACCTTGTTCCATTGCACTTGTGAAGCACCAGCTGGAACCATTAGAAGATACATATTACAACACAATGTTATAACTTTCCATATTGATATAAAAAATATACTATATAATAAATTCATTTATTTCAGGCAAAGAACACCCATTATTACACAACATAGAAAACATAATACTTAAATAAATTAAATCCAAATTAGAGCACATCAAATCATCATCTGCCTAGCCTTTTCCCAACTACGTTGGGGTTGGCTTCCAGTCTAACCGGATTCAGCTGAATACCAGTATTTTACATGGAGCGACTGCCTATCTGACCTCCACAACCCAGTTACTGGGTAATACAATATCCCTTGGTAAGACTGGTTGTCAGACTTTCGGGTTTCTGACTACCCGTAACGACTGAAAGAGCACATCAAATCAAATAGGTAAAATGAAATCAATATAAATCAAACTAATATAAACAAACGAAATTAACTTAAAATAAATCAAAATAACGCGAATAAAATCAAATCAAATTAAAAAACTAATAATCAAAACAATAATAAGTATAATAAAAAAATAAAAATATATACCTAATAAATTATACTACTATACTTGGCTTTTTGTTAATAAAAATCCTTGTTGTAGTAATCCATAATGACATCAAGCATAGTGCCTGCATCATGTTTCACTTTAATTCTCTCTTTGTTTGTATTATTATTTCCTTTAGTTTTGCATAAAATAAAGTACCTAAATTATACTTATTAACTTATGGAAGAGCGGAGTCTCCTAACACAAGCTTAACTGCTTAAAAGGAGGCTCCAATCACTAGTTTTTAAGACTTACTTGTTAAAATAATAAACCATTTTTCATAGTACAATATAACACACTTACCAACAGCACACAATGAAACTACAGGTTTCCTTGCATCTCTTAAGTCCCACAAATGAGTGAATGTATCAATAGAGCAAGTGGCAATCAAGTTATGATCTTGTCTATGGAAGTGGGTGTCACTGACCACTCTAGTGTGTCCGCGGAGGGAACAGATGCAAGTTAAGTCATTACCTCCACGCCATTCATACACATCGACTCTTTGGTTACTCTGGAATTGTGTTACATAATTATTTACATTAGTATGAACTTTATAATAGTAGAATGGCTTACAAAAACTTCAGTAACCATTACCTATGCATTTAGTTGGCATGTGTTTGGTTCTCATTAAAGAGATTAGAAAGATAAAGGCTACTTATTAAAGTGGATTAAAAAAAAAATTAACATGATGTTTTTTCTATTACAAATAAGAATGAAAGAAAGAATATCGATAATTTGATGCATTTATATTTAAACTTTAAGCTGAACAAATGATTTTTGTGCATACCGCGATTGCGCAAAGCTTCTGTCCGTGGTACGACTGGCACCACTCGGCGCCGGCCGCATCATACTTGCTGTGACGAGGGTACTTCTTCACGATATCTCCCGAGTCGTCGTCTTGCGTGAGCTGTTTGATCGCTAGCCATCGTCGCCCCGCTAATAGCACGTTGTTGCCCGAATAATCCACGGACATAGCCGTGGCTTGCAAGTCGCGATACTCCCATTTCATTATTTCTGAACTCCAGTGTATAGACATACTTAAGAACTATTTTATTAAAGTTATTATACTTATCTACAGATAAAAGTTATTGTATTATTGAAATCATGGTTTATTTATTTTTAACTTTTTGTTCCAAATCTCGACAATATTGACAATGTGATTTGACATTTTGACAATCAACAATCAGCTGGAGATACGTTTCGTTCTAACCGGAGGATATTTTTGTATTGAGAAGTGTTATAGTAAGTTTTGAGAATCACAAAATAATAATTTGAAGAAGCCAAAATAATGATCGATTAATTGAGATAAAAGTCATCAAAGCGAGAATAAAAAAAACTACGTTGAAAACATTGGTTGAAAAGCTTTTCAAAATTTTTCGTAGTACAAAAGGCAATAAATTACATATTGCTACTTTAAAAATAAACCTTCTAAATAGTAATATATTTTTACATTATGTCCTAAATCATAATAATAATAAATAATTTGAAACCGTGAAAATATTGTAGGACCTTAATTTTATCATCAATCTTCGCTAAGATCAGCAAATCAGCTTCTTGACCTAAGTGTCCTGTTGTAAACTTATTTTTTTGGATAGATTTTCCATATTTCTACCGCACTGATGCGAAATTGTTTTTCGAAAATGTGGTACAATATTTAACTTTAAAAAGCAACACTCATGTGCAAGTGTCATTCGCAGGGGGAGTCAACTCTGTTAGGATTGGATGGCTCAGTAGGTGGGTTTGATATAGGGATTCCAGTACCAAAAAACAAATGTTAAAAATTCGATGTTAAATGGCAACATCAACGTTTTCAGCAAGGAGTACGTTGCGTCAAAAGCGATTATTTCGCGAATCCGACCAACGTGCAACGTCACAAATAGTACCCAATAGTCCTTATATTTTGTGACTATTAAATTTGGTCGGATTCGCGATTTAATCGCTTTTGACGCAATTCGGAACGCGGGGATGTGTTCTGTGGTTTTCAGTCAAACGTCAAAGTTTAAAAAATTCAAAATGGTTTTTCAAACGTTCAAAACAAAAAATCTTTAATTAATTGCGTGTGTGATTGGTTTTTGTTGTCGTTTTTCCTGTATTTCGTGTTATTTTCCGTTCAAATTGTCGAGTTGAGTATTCTGCTCGAGACTTCGAATACGGGATACCACACCGCAGCATTTTGTTGTTTTAGAAGCCTAGTGACTTTTTAGCTTAGTGACTCTTATTTTGTGTTTATTTCTATTCTTTGGTCAGTGAATCGGTGAAAAATTATGAGGGACAATAACCGAAAATGTGCAAAATACAATGCATCCGCAACTTAAGATTCGGAACTGATCTTACATCGTTTTCCGAAACCAGGACCTTCCAACTTACAGCGGTATGTATATTAAATAATCCAAAGTATAGTACCAATTTCAATTTCAATCAGTAATAACATTCTGTTGTTGATAAAAAAATTCAACCCTAAAATCATGTTTTCAGGTCGGTAGCATGGGCAAAGTTTTGTTACCCAGAGGAGAACTGGAATTCTGTGAAATTTCAGAAACGCCTCTTTGTAAGCCATAAAATGCTTTGTTCTAAACATCCGCCCCTAAGACGACCCACTGACCAGTTTCCCGAAAGTACAATTGTCCAAGACCGTTTGCAAAGGAAAAAGCTGCATAGATATTCCATTCCATCTGAACTCTCCACCACATCACAGCTCTCAAGTTGAGATGTCCATTGCTGACATTGGATCCAATCAACAGCCTGGAACTGGCTTCGCCCGCATGGTATGATGATAAAATTCCTATCCTATGTCCTTCTCTAAGGTTTAATCTATTTCTGTACTATTTATTTGTCAGAAAATTGTTACAAAGTTGTTACATACTTTTAAAAGTTCATACAATTCTGCCGTTTCCGGTGTAAAAATACATTTTCAGGGTTTTGGTTATCTTGTTAGATATAACATTGAATTAAATAAATTAGAATAACATTCAAATTGCAAATTAGTCAAATATTAGGAATGGAAATGTCAAAAAGATTAAAATTAAGTCAAAGAGATAATAAGAATAGAATATAATTATTCTAATATTTAAGTCAAGTTTCATTTCATTCATAAAATCATTAGTTGAGTAATAGCATTTACATGAGATAATTGAATAATTTAGATTTAAATGTCCTAAAGTTAAGAGTTTTAAAACAGTCTGGTAGTTTATTATAAACTTTGGTCGCCATACAAAATACATTATTAGAAAATAGTTTAGTATTTCGTCTACGTTCACGAAGCATGTGGACCTTGCGGCTAGGTCTAGATACAAGATCATTATGCAGATTAAATTCATGCTTATTTGGGCACACAAAAATACAAATTTCAAAAAAATATAGTGCTGGGAGTGGTAAAATTTTTAATTTTTTAAGTAACGGTATTTTGTATCTGTTTTAGTCTTCACATTTGGAACAGCCTGGAACTTCAAAAGCAACAATTTCAACTACTGATATTATGCAGACTCCAAACTCATCTGGTGTAAGTAAAATGTTTTTTATTCATGGTTTTTTTAAATGTTCCATACTAAAATCGCCAACCTTCACTTTATACCACTCACACTTACTTTATACTACTACTACTACTACTTTTTTTTTTTTTTTTGATGGAAAATCATCAAATGACTCCTTTCGCTCTGAGTGGAGCGGAAGGGAGTGTCAGACTCTTACTGACTAAAACCCACCCGTGTTCCTACCTTAGCCCTTTATGTTCCGGGCCAGCGGTAACACTTTTGAACAATCCCGCTGGACTACTACTACTTTACGTTTACTTTATCACTCTTGCATCTGTCTGTCGTCACAGTTGGTTTTTTGGGTTCTGTACCCAAAGGGTAAAAACGGAACCCTATTACTAAGACTTCGCTGTCTGTCCGTCTGTCCATCCCTCTGTCTGTCACCAGGCTGTATCTCAAGAACCGCGATAGCTAGACAGTTGAAATTTTCACAAATTATGTATTTCTGTTGCCGCTATAACATCAAATACTACAAATAAAATAAATATTTAATGGGAGCTCCCATACAACAAACGCGATTTTTTTGCCCTTTTTGCTCGATATCAAAAATGGCAACAGGTAGGCACTTGAAATATTCAGAAAATACTCAGTTGTATTTTAACTTTAATAATAAATAATAAAATAAATATTTATGTTTTATACATAGGTATACCGACTTTCAGTCGGTATACCTATGTATAAAACATGTTTGTTGTATGGGAGCCCCCCTTCCCATACAACAAACATGTTTTATACATAGGTATACCGACTGAAAGTAGACCAATGAAATTGTGAAATGAGTGGCAGGTTCTACTGTTCCTAAAATTGTGAATAATAAATTTATGTTCACACTTAATTTACATTCCTCTATTTTTGGTTTTAGGCTAAATCCACTGAAAAAACTGATAAAGGAAAGCGACGAATTAAGGGGCTTACTTGACCTAAAGTGCGGTCACTGTCGAACTTCATAGAAAAGAAAGAGAAGCGCGATGACACAACGCTGGTAATTTGAAGAAAAAATTTGAATTACAATTCAAAATCTGATCAGATAGACGGATTTCAAGACCATGGAGGAGAGTATGGACGAGATCCACAAATAGCAAGTTATGCTCTAGTGTTCATGATTTTATGCATAAGGAAAAGAATTAAACAGCCTGTGGCATATTATTTGTCAGGAGATCATGTCACTGCAGACAGATTAATGATTTTGATCAAAAAGGTACATTATTGTATTGGAATTATTTACACTTATTTACTGTTTAGTTAACTGAAAATCATTTTCTATTTGTGAACCTATAGTATGTTATTTTTATTTTATTTTCTTACTAAACATTATTAATTAACTTAATTTTCTAATTACAGGTTCTCCATGCTTGTTTTGAGGCATGTATCATAATTGCTGCAACTATTTGCGATATGGATGGGGTAAATAGAAGAACACTTTCACAACTAGGGGCATCTGTTGAACAACCACGTTTTAGATTTCAGGAACATGAAATTGTTGCTCTACACGATACGTCCCATCTTCTCAAATGTTTTTGAAATTTATTTCTAAAATACAACTTAAAATGCAACACTAATGTTGAGTGCAATGAAAAACAAATTGCAGGTAATAATATCTTTCAATTTTATACTTTTACGGGGAGTAGTACCAGCAGTAATTTCTCATATATATCATATCATATCTCATATTTTTTCTAAAATAAAAGTAGCCTAAGTTACTCCTTATTACATCAGCTATCTGCCAGTGAAAGTCCCGTCAAAATCGGTCCAGACGTTTCAGAGATTAGCCGTAGCATTTATACATTGAGTAAAAAGCGGTTATTTTAATATTACAAACAGACACTCTCTCACAATTCACAATTTTATTTATTTGTGTAGATTAGTGTTTAGTGTATAAATCAAGGAAAAACAAATATTTTGCAATTTCGGTCCACTTTTCTAGATACACCAACTTTATAAATGACTTTGTAATCCCATATAAATATATAGGATTACAAAGTTACATTTGCAGTGAATGAATCAGTGTACCTGTATATGTATAATATAATGGAATAATAGGTGTAGATAGGTACCTAGATATAATTATTTATTGACTTGACAATCGCACTAAAAAACCTAATTTAATATAATATGTATTACTTGTGAGATACATTGTGTTTTCATGCGATGGCCAAGCAATCTATTTATTTAAAACATAAAATATTTTTAATCTTGATATGGTCACTATAAGATGTTGTTAGGATAGCTAATTACGTAATAACTTAAGACAGATGGACCCTTAAGTAGGGACTGAATAAATTAAACGACTTGGTATTACATGGGTCTCACAACTTTTTACGGTAGAAGAACTGACTTGCGAGACTTGTTTTTTTTTTTACAAGTTATGGTTTCAATGGCATTATTTTGACTTGTAACAATGTAAAAGAAATATGTAAATCGATTTTGACCCACTGCTAATTATCGTATCTGCTGTATTATGATGATCAATATATACGTCTTTTTCAGATATCGCGACGTGGAATCACATTGCAGATTTTTTTGAATTGGATAACAACAACCCATTTTTCGTGTTTGCCTGCCCCTAACGAAGAGCCACTTAAATCCGAATAATAGACAAGAAATGAAAGTACAATATTAGCCGCGCAAGTTTTGAGCCATTCCAGTGTCTGCTGGAATGTATGCAAAAATTATCGAAGGTGTGTTGATATCATAATAATGATGTTAAAAAAACATCCATGAACTTAAGAATCAGCGTGATTATGCGAGTATGTGTCTAATTACTCATTGAAAGAAGGTCGTAAGTCAAACTAAACGTCAAGCCTATGACCTTTCGGTCGGTACTGTACTACCATCTGGACCCATTTTCTTTTTTCAAAAGTCAATCTTTTATTGCAATTAAAATGTTCATTGTTCTTAAAAACTGTTTTACGTTATTTTTAAATAACTAAAATAGTATTTATTTTTACAGGAGAGCTGCCAACAGAAGCACTTGCTACAGTCAACCTGCTAAACAAAATCGACCGATTGTTTGATAGCCTAAATGCGGACTCTCCAATTTAAAAAAAGGCAAAAATGATTTGAGAAATATTTCAGACTGGAGCCCTCAGTTTGTCCATGGATCAAATGGATGAAAATACTGGGGAGATGCAAGCATGTGCCTATGTTTGTGGTTACATAGTTAGGAGAATGGAATCAAATTGTGAATCGTGTCCAGTCTTTAACATCCTCTACGGATACTGTGTGCCATTTGTTTACTATATTTAAAGAATATGATTGAATGTGTAAACAAAAGTGCATCAATCATGTGTGATTATTTAAATAAAAATGCACACACGAGGGATGTTAAAGATTGCATTAAAGAATAGTTGCAAAAAAATATTAATTTTGATTTTCTAGATACATGTAGTGAACTTATAGGGCAAAATGTAACAATTAAAATAGATTCTATATTTTACATAAGCATTAACAGATTCTGTAATTTATTTTCTTTTGTAGGCGAGCCTACAAAAGAAAATAAATATATTAAAACACAAATAATATTTTTTTGACATATCGATACCAGTGGCTTTAGTGTGAGTTTTTTCGACTCGCGTTCGATTGCGAGCGCGTTAGAATTTTGTATGGGAAATTAGTGACCACCAGGCGGCGCTATAACTTTTTCCATATAAAATTCTAACGCGCTCGCAATCGAACGTGAGTGAAAAAAACTCACACTAAGGCCACAGAAGTATCAATTAATGTAAGGGACACGTCCACATTTTGACATTAATCATTCAAAGGAAATCTATACGTTAGTTTCAGGTTTTACAGCTTAGCTATCACAGATTTAAATGTAATTTAGAAATACAAAAATAAAACAATTGTTAATATTATTTTTATATTTTCGACTTTTATGTCTGCGTAATTATGATAAATTCAACACATTAACAGTCTATAAAACTTCTAAATAAACAGTCTTACAAACTCTGTACTTAGTAATTGAATGAATGTACTAGAAACGAAAGATCGATTGTGAAAGATGATTAGTACGATGGCAATGAAAGTTGAAATGACGAATAGAAGGGACGGACGGATGTAAGGGAAGAAGATCGAATAAGAGGTGCATGAATTTTGTGAAAGATGATTAGAAGATGGCAGTGAAAGTTAAAATGACGAATAGAAGGGACGGACGGATGTCAGGGAAGAAGATCGAATAAGAGGTGCATGAATTGTGTGAAAGATGACTAGCATGATGGCAGTGAAAGTTGAAATGGGATGGTTCGTTGCCAGTACATTCATTCAATTACTAAGTATAGATTTTGTAAGACTGTTTATTAGAATACTATTACTTTTCAGAAGTTTTAAACTCAAGTTTTATAGACTGTTTAGTATTAACAATTGCTTTATTTTTGTATTCCTAAATTTCATTTAAATCTGTGATGGCTAAGCTGTAAAACCTGAAACTAACGTATATATTTGCTTTGAATGATTAATATTGGTTCATACCAACATTAGTCATGATAAGAACTTATTTCCATGGTGTTAAAATGCCATAAATTTTAGTAGATAATCTATAGTTACATAATTACAACACTAAAAGTCCTTTACAATAGAATTACGTATAACTTTCTATTTCTCTTGCTGCTTACACTACGCTCGACGGTTTACACATAAAATATTAGTAACGTAAACCACAACTAAACATGTTTTTTTAATGTAAGGGACATGCTATATTTTAATCCACTCAAATATAATCGTTTTTTGGTTCTCCTGAAAAACCGTGGTTTGTCCCTTATATTAATTGATACTTCTGGTATCAAATGAGAATCAAATTAATGTAAATATTCAGTATTTTAGCAACGAACTTTTTAAAAAACAAAATAAAATAAAGCAAATACGAATTTGATTTCTACTTGTTACGTTTTATGCATATTACAGTAAGGAGCGTAAATAAAGATAGTTTTGTGAGATATTAATGTAAGAGAATAATTCTTTAAAACTTATCATAAATTAAAGTAAGGAACATGTTATTTAATTAATTGTCTGATTTGAGGTTTAAGTTAATGGACTAAATAATTTAATACGATGACTTACTTTATTTTTCTGAGAAGATAAATGTTAAATAATTTTTTTTTTTGTTATAAATCGTTTGTCGCAGTTTTTTTAACTATAGAAAGTTTTTAATAATACCATTCGATACAGCGGAGAATTCTGAATTCCAATGTTATAATATAACTCAAAATTATACAAAATGTTCTCTTACGTTAATTGGTACTTCATCTATAAACTATGTTAGCCTAACTATTTCTGTCTAAAAAAACAATTATAATTCTTGAACCTTAAAATTAAGTTATTCCTACAATGAAATATTTATTATGAATACTTAATTTATAATAAATGTTTATTCTCATTCATACATATTTTACTAGAAAATAATCAATCGGCCAGAAAAGTTCTCTATAGTTCTAAATAATAATCTTAATTTAATTTTAAAAGACCAAAAACAGGAAGAATCACAGGATGTAGAGATCGTTTAATTTACACTTAGGTACTGCACATACACTGATAAACATTTCCAGTATAAACTGACACCTCATTGTACGAAAATTCTATACAATTCGAGATCACCTTATACTGGAAATTATAGCTTCATAATTATGTAGCCTTGTGTACCATTTACAAACAATTGGCGTGTAATGTATGATTGTGTCTTATTGATTATGGTTTCCTTCATAAATAAAGTTGTATACGTTAAACTGTGCTTTTATTTAATTCTGTTTTAGAACTTCAAGTAACATGATGAGCACGTTCTAAATAAATTACTGATTCCTATTATTATCAAAAACTCGTTAATAATTTGAATTAGTAATTTGTTTTAGAGCGAGCTCTTCCTGATAAACTACAAATTCAAATCACCAAAGAACACACACAAACACAACAACCATACACACGCATGCATACACACACATGCATACACACATGCACACTTTCAAATTTCGCGCCATGTCTAAGTTGCCAAAGGGGCCCACAAGCGACGCTAGTTGTCTTACTTTTAGACCAACATTTTTGTATGAACACAGTGTTGCCAATTTAGCTCTTTTAGAGCTAAATCTAGCTCCATTTTCAATTAATCAGCTCCAAAAAAATAATTTTAGCTCTTTAGCTCTTTAATTTTAAAATTTTAGCTCCATTCCAATACATGAAAAAAAGTACTTGGTTTTTTTTCTTTCAAAATTTTAGGTGTGTATCCGAATTTCATGCAGCGAGAAAATTAATAAATAGAGCCATATTTAGTCTATAACTTGAACTACGGGGAATCCCCGTATTGTTTTATTTCGTTCGTTACATTTAAGTACTTCGTTTCGTTCGTTTCATGTAAGTACTTCATTTCGTTCGATCATTCTTGACTTGATTTTGGTAATTGGTGTACGATCGTGGTGGAGTACTGTGTTGATTATTTGTGTAGTTATAGTTCGATTTACAATAAATTAGTATAGGAAAGTGCAACATGCAAAATGTCATCAAGTAGGCCATACACACAAAAGTTCCGAGAAGAATGGCTCTCCGAGACTGCTTTTCAAGGTTGGTTGAAAGAAGTTTGTAATGACAAAACCAAAGCGCATTGCTGCTATTGTCGATGTGAATTAAATGCGAAAAAAAAAAATGATTTATTGAACCCACTGACCTCTATAATACAAGTGTAATAGAGGTCAGTGATTGAACCACATTAGAATTAGTGAATTTGACACACAATTTCGATAGTTCTGACGACAAATAGTCGTATTTTTAAATATCTCTCTTATTATTCTAACAAGATATAAGTAATATCATGTTACGTTTTTCTACAATAATTAAAATTTTGATTTTTAAACTTTATTTTGTTTTAGCTCTTTTTTTCCCAAATATTTAGCTCTATTTTAGCTCTTTTTCGAAGGTGATTTAGCTCTCTTTAAAAAATTGAGTTGGCAACACTGTATGAACATGACGTTCTTCTCCGCTAGGAGTATAGTGTTCTGTGGTCATTCGTTAATGATGAAATGGATGAAATTGATTGTTTGCATACAAACCGGGTATTTGTGAATGGTTTCGGTTTCGACATTTCATGCTATTCTGAATTGAAATATATTATTGAGCTAATTATGAGAGAAGCAATCAACTCTGTATAATTGAATTAGACGACTAAAGTGCCATGGCATTAATGTTGCGAAGATTGCGACGAAGTTATCTTAGTAATTTAATTCCGCGCTTGTTTATTGGTCTAGTTGTGATTTACGTTTATTGTGAATACTTAATTTATTATGTTACGCAAATACAGGTAACTCTCTTACATTGAAAATACAGAAATAAGTATTTGACTAACAAATAAGACGTATGATATTAATTCCAGTGCGGCTGGTCAACGTTAAGTAAAGAGCCAACTGACGGTGTGGAGCCAGTATATGCGATGGTTATAGCTGATACACACCTCCTTGGCTCCCGGAATGGACACTGGTTTGATAAGTGGCGGCGAGAATGGCAGATGCACCGTGCATTTCAGTCAGCTATGACTCTTCATAGCCCAGATGTTGTCTTTGTTTTAGGTATTTTTGGTTACCTACCCAATAAAACACAATTACATAGCATGATTATACACTCTTAGGATGGGCTTTGTGTAGGGCTGCCATTCGTCTGGGTTTCCCCGGATTTGTCCTAGTTTGGAGGGTGTCCGGGGAGCATCCAGACGATTATTAAATAGAGATTTTTAAATAGTGTCCGGGTAAAACCTGAACACTTTCTGTGCTAAGGCAAATCCGACTGAATGATTTGCAATAAAAGTAAAGCCTAAATCATAATTAAAAATTCGCCGCGCGATAAATATCGTGCGCTCGTGACAATTCATAATTTGCTTTTGATTTACATTTTGTTTTTAATTTTCATAGATGCCAAAAAGAAGAGCGTTCCTATTCCTAATTATTTTTGTTACCAGAATACCGCTCACCTATAGAAGAGTGTATAATTGATTAGTAAATTAAACATTTAATTTGGTTTAAGTTGATTTTCTATAAATAAGATAAAATAATGATACTTAACGATGTTTTTATTTCATTGTAGGTAATTATTTTTTTAGAGGGAGTCCGGGGTAAATCTTTATTTCACCCAAATGTCTGGGATTTTCGAAGTATTTATCCCGGATCCGTAATTTAGGTGAAGGCAGCCCTAGCTTTGTGCCATTATCAAATAATAGTTAGTAGTCCTGTAGAGACGTGTACAGGCTCCTATATTATGCTGTTTTCAGGTGATCTCTTTGATGAGGGTCTATGGTGTCCCGAAAAAGAATTCAATGATTATGTTGAAAGATTTTATCAACTGTTCAAAGTCCCTGATGGTACTGCAATGTACTCTGTTGTCGGCAACCATGACATTGGCTTTCATTACAGGTAATCATTTTAATATATAATAGTGCGAGATCTGGTATAAGAAATATAATATACCATCATTTGTTATTTTTCGATGACAAATATCAATAACAAATGGGTTACCTGTTAAATATAAATTCTCATTAACGGAAGAATAATTTGGGAAAGTGGATAGTAAAAAGTTAATTAGAATTTTAGAACAGTTAGTTAGATGAGAGTATATATTTCTTATACCGGATCTTAGACCATAAAATAACAGGGTATGCTCCTAAGACTTGCACAACCCAAAACGCTAAAGATAGAAAAGAACTTGAATTTTGAACGGTAGTAATTATAGTTTAGAACAAAGGGGTGTACTAAGAAAGGATTTGCGAAAATCAACCAACAAACAACAGAATTTGTGAAAATTTGGTTATCAGTTTGTATAAAAGAACTCATTTTTTCGGTTTAAAAACAGAAGTAAGTACATAATAAATCGTAATTATTAATTTTCCAAAACTAAAGAGGGTGAGGGTGGGTGTCTGTGTGGTGCAGGACTTGTCTGTGTGGTGCCGGACTTAAAGAATAGCACCACCCCATACTTCCCATGGGTGTCGTAAAAGGCGACTAAGGGTCGTACCGGAGAATGGGCAGCAGCGTTCTCTATGCATTCCACCACCATACCATACTGCGATCGCCAACCCGCCTGCCAAGCGTGGCGATTATGGCTAACCCCCCCTAACTTGGGGAAGGCCTATGTCCAGCAGTGGACGTCTTTCGGCTGAACTGATGATGATGAAAGAGGGGGAGATGAAATCCGCTGCATTATTAAATGAACTTGAAGTTTTTTTCCATGAATAGCTTTAATATTTTATTATTTTTACATTAGTCTTAGCTCTTTGCACTAACCTACATCAGTCGACTTATCGTTATAAATGAACTGCAGTATGTTCAAAGGATAACACCGCAGCTGGTGAAAAGGTTCGAGACTCGGCTGAAGTCGCCGCCCGTGCAGTTAGTCAGCATCAAGGGAAATCACTTCGTCCTTATCAACTCTATGGCGATGGAAGGAGATGGCTGCACACTGTGTGCTCGCACTGTTGCCCAAATAGCCAACATATCAAGTGAGTTTTGATTTTACGACCTTTTCAGTTACGGTTCTTATTTTGCTGTGTGGATTTTTATTTTGGCATGGTGCTTTTGGCTTGGATATTAAACACACGCACGAAAGGCTATATGGATAATAGTTGGTTTTGGCGTTACATCCCGCTGACTAGTATCTACTAAGCGTTGATTCTACTGCGTGGCGAAACTGTACTATTTTATTGTTATAAATCCGAATAACTATTTGAAAATTGAATTTTTATTCACCCTAACAGATATATTAAAGTGCAGCAGTGGGTCAAGTCTATGCAAAGGCAAGAAGAAATTGGAAAGATATAGTAGACCAATTATTATGCAGGTGAGTGTTTACGAATAATAACCAATACATACAATATCGCAGACATTCGTCTTCTTTAAAGACTCCTACAAACAGACACGACACGCGATATAATCGCGCGCGACACAAAGGCACCGCTCGTTGCGCGACTTGCGGTGCCTTCGTATCGCGCGCGATTTTATCGCGTGTCGCGCCTGTTTGAAGGAGCCTTTAGTTGTCCAGAAAAAGAACCAAACCCTTGTACTTGATCGTTAAACAGACCTTTACGTATGTCATTAAAAAATTACAATATATAAACTTTTCAGCACTACCCTCTATACAGAGAATCGGATAGCGGTTGCACGGAGCCAGACGCGGCCCCTTTGCCTGAAAGGAACAGTTTGTTCGAGGAGCGATGGGACTGCCTGTCCAAAGAGTCTACAGAGTATTTAGTGGAGAGCCTGCGCCCGCGCACTGCGTTCGGTGCGCACACGCATCACAGCTGCGTCGTCAGACATAGCTTCGTGCCTACTCCCGATCACAAGATCGAGTTCGTTGAATACACAGTACCTTCCTTCTCGTGGAGAAATAGACTAGACCCCAAGTATTATTTGGTAAGTGTTGTTTTTATCAAGATCATCATCATCATCTGCCTAGCCTTTTCCCAACTAAGTTGGGGTCGGCTTCCAGTCTAACCGGATGCAGCTGAATACCAGATTTATCAAGATAATGTCTTTATTTTAGTAAACTGCCCCGTTGGTCTCGTGTTCGGAAGCGCGACTGCTGAGCGTGGGGTCCTGGGTTCGATACCCGGGTCGGGCAGTGTTAGTGTGTTTTTCCATTGGGAATTTCTTAGTAACAGCCCGGCGTTTGAGAGTTGGCGGTTTGATACCCTCGTGCCTCGGAAAGCACGTTAAACCGTTGGCCCTGATCCGGATCTCTCTCCGGTCGTGTCGGATTGCCATCCCTTCGGACAATGAGAGGGAGGGAAAGAGACAGCACAGAGAGGCCTGCGCACAAACTCGTGCACTATAATATCTCCCGCGTCGAAGGGTTTCCGAGAGATTGGTTGCCATGGCCGAAATTCGGTCTGGGGGACTTTTTAGTAAATCGATGGCAAGAGTGTAGAAAATAGTCGTTTCCTACCTTGACAGTCTCTAAAGCTAGATGAGTAACAGTAAAGTCTGGGGAGTGCACTAGGGTTACGTTGGTATGGTTTTCTATCCATCTTGCTCCTGCAGGTGATCTGCCAATCTGAAAATTGTTTAATTAATTTCCAGTTGACGATAACGCCAGAAGAAGTAAAGGTGTCTAAATGCGGCATGCCTCGGGAGTGGACGCTGCAGATCACGGCGATACTGATGGCCCTCGCGCTCCTGGTCTACTTGAGATATTACGCTAGTACAAACAATCAGCTCAGCTACAAACAATTGTGAGTACTTATAATCAGTCTTACCCACAGATATAGATATACCTAGATAACGCAAGAGTAACTACTTCGCGTGCCAAAAATTGCACCAACTTATGATTACAAATCATAAGCCGCCCCTTTCGCGCTCAGTCCTTTGTACTGCTGGCTGGATAAGTGTGAGCGAGAGCGCGAGCTTGTGACGTCATAGTAGGTAGTCAAAAAAATGGCACGCTTGGTTTTCATACAGTTCGTGATACTTGCGTTATCTAGGTATATCTATATCTGTGGTCTTACCCTTCGTGTCTTCAGTTCATGGGTCAAACATTCGGTTCATGGGCATTGCTGGGCTGAGTAGCCAGCTATACCCACCTTGTAATCTGGCGAAACGCTGGCTAATCCTTTTAATCATCAATATTCCTATTAACAAAGGTGTAATTACCGAGGCCATTTTGTGCCAAAAGGAAGAAGATTCATACCCATGGTGTTTTTTTTACATTTATTTAGTGCGTTAGATCCTCGAGATTATAAAACGGATGTTTTTGGATCTGTTGTTATTGTGAGAACTAGTTGAATCAAGAAAATTTAACTTGATATCAAATAATCACGGAACAAACAATGATAAACTCTTATTCAGTTTAAACTCGCATAATCCAACTATTAGGTGTGTTCGTCGCATACAAAATATGAGCTGTCGTTTGTGGCCCCGGGAGGTGTATAATATATGGTTCAAAAAAGGTCACAACACAATCTTAATAAAAAACGTCATTTTCTGTGGTTCAGGCTGGACGTTGTCTCGACTGTACTATTTTGATTAAACGTTTTCACAAAGATATAACGTTGCGGGGCATGTCTCCCTTAGTGAACAACGCAACTGCAGAAGCTTAACCAGTCTATTACGAGATTTTTTTTTTCTATTCCCGGGGATCGATGGGGTCGATCGCCGGGCTCACCAGTCCCGCTTCGGACCATTAGACCAAGTCGAGTGGAGTTTCGATTTATTAATGACTAGCTGTTGCCCGTGTTAGAAAATATAGTAAAATCTATCTATAAGTGTAGGTATATATATATTATATTACCCAAATGTAAAGCTTTGAATATCAGAATGGTTACTAGTTATTTAATGTGTGTAAAGTGCCCATGAATATGGTATGTATGTAGGGAAAGGATTTTATGAAATAAAGCACAGAAAGACAAGGCTAGACATTTATTTCAATTTAGTCTTGTCAGTAATTCATCAGAAAGCTAGTCGTCCGTTCCAAATCTAGGTCATCAAGGAGAAGAAGGACAAGAAACTCCTTGGAAACAACAATTAACAAATTTATTACATTGTCATACATTATCGTTATTTTTCTAACAATTAATTCTATCTCTTGGACAATGGTCCAAGGAACTCAGAATAATAGCAACATAATAACAATAGCTAGGAATATTCCAATAAACACCTTAACACATTAGCAATATTGGCCATATTACAACAATACAGAACAACATAGTTATCACAGATAATAATATTAACTTACATGACATCTGGCCGATCTATTCCACATTAGGTATCTACTAATTAACTGAACATCTACCGGACAACAACTGACCTGATAAAGTCATTACTATCCTTTTTATATCCTACCAACGTCTTTTACGTCAAACATCTTACCGCCATTTTGAACCAATCACAGATCATCATAGATTATGGATTAATATCTTCCAACACAGGTAATGATAAACAAATCTTATATAGAGAAACCGTTTTAAAACATTATAATGTGATTAAGCAATTTAATAAGAGTTGATTCGTAATTCTTACAAGTCTTTAAAAATAATATAACATCAACTGACAGTATTGTGCCAAGCATTTGAAACAGCCTACTATATTAAAATAGCAATATTAAATCTATGATATACTACAAGTGTTATTAAATATTACTTAATAATTTATAGTCATAGCATTTATGTGATTTTTACAACTTAAGACTTTATTTTTTTGTAAACACAATATTCAGTCAAATTAGGTACTTTCACATTAATACTATTTATATAATTCGTAAATGTGACAGATGCCATTAGCCAACAAACGATATTCAAACATTAAAATTATATCAGAAAGAATAATCACACCGCATTATATTGTAGTCTTTGGAATAATCCAACACGGCCATACTGACATGTACTTCGTTCTCGAAGTACCTATGAATATACAGTCCCACAAAAACGACAGCGTTTGACCAACTCAACAGAAAGTTATACATTGTTACTTATTTGAGGTGCCGAGAGCCAATAATAACTTTTTTTTTTACTAATGTATCTAAATACCTTTGCAACTTCTGCTAGTGTAATAGAAAAACGTTAAGTACATAAATAATTTATGAAATAATGAATTGGTTGTCAGTATAATTTACAGTTACTAATATAAAATTAGGATAGCACCAATTTGGTAAGCCATACATATTCAACAACTTTTGAAACAAAGCAATAACCAGCGAACATGACAATAATTCAAATAACTCATCGCTCGGTCAATCTGACAATGTTATTGACAACTATCCAGTAAACACATTTTCTGTTAACATTTTAACAAACTTTTAACATGGTCATTGAACATTACTTCACTTTGGAAGTAAAAACTTTAAACAATACCTCACAATACCCTAACAACGATACACATAATATAACCAATAGATAATAAAAGAATTCGAGTCAAAAATTACTAAGAAAAAAATAAGAAATTTACTCATTTTAGCAGGTGGTGACTGGAGACGGCAACTCGATATTGGTTAAAGGTATATACTATTTGTATCTGTGTTATCAAGTGATTAAATATAGTTTTCTATGTAATATAGTCTTCTCAGTACCATAGTTTTAAAAGGCATTATGTATCGTGACTCGATAAGCCAATCACAACTTTTTAAGTTAAGTATTACATTTAAAATTCACGATACGTTATTCATATATAACAGAATTATTATCTAAAATATCATACTGAATCTGTGGCAATGTATCGTTTGAACGTTCTGTTAAACTGAACTGAACCAAAATGATCATCAAAAAAGCTTTGTATTTGAAAATAATCCATCATGAAAATAATCCATCACGGCTATTCTGAACTGTACTTTGCTCTCGAAGTACCCAACGAATTATATTTGTTTTCAAGAAGTCTCTGGCCTTGGCATATTAGTTCTATCATTTGCTGCACATGAATTTCAAACTAATATCAGGGCAGTGACCGACCAGCAATTCATAAAATAGCCTCTGGCCTTGACATACCAGTCCTATCACCTGCTGCGAATGAATTTCAGACTGGTATCAGGGCAGTGACCGACCAGCAGTAAGTTATAAATAAGTAGCCTCTGGCCTTGACATACCAGTCCTATCACCTGCTGCGAATGAATTTCAGACTGATATCAGGGCAGTGACCGACCAGCAGTATTTATTTTATTTCAATCAGTTTAATTTTTCCTTTAACTTTTTATTTCTACTTTATATCCTTTATTAAACTTCGTTCAGTTCAGCTTATCGAAACTTAAATGAGTTTAACTGATTTTCATTGAAGTTTGCATATCTTCTTCTTTGTGAGCACTTGAAATTACAATCGAATACGACATACATACAATTTTATAATTATGTTCCTATAATAAAAAGCTCACAAGCTTATTTTGAAAATCGTAAAATATTCTAAACGTCATAGATAAAACTGCATGAAGTACCTACTCTAATCTACTTCATTGTCGCAAATTGTCACAATTTAAAACAGTATAAACTAGGTATAAATCTTAGCTGTTTCCTACCACATCCTATATACCTTAATATATCATACATAGGTATTCCGTTATTGAATTGCTTCTAAAATTCTAAGACTACCAAATCACCCTAACAAGTAATATTATAAAGGCGAAAGTTTGTGAGTGTGTTTGTATGTTTGTTTGTAGAATAATCTGACAAAAATCAGAATGGTTGTATGTATATTAGTATGGTTTTTATTGTAAAAAGAAAGTTTTAAGAGGTATCTAAATTATTTTTTTTTTCTATCGTATCAAATTAGTTGTATTATGTTTTCAACACTTCATTTACTTAGCATATATCCTGAAAATATCATATATTTTTCTGATTCCGTGGTACCTAAATAAAACTGTATCTATTGTGTACCTGTGACAACACAATTAGCTAAGTAACTAAGACCTAAGGGGAAGTGAAAGTTTCTTTTTATACTTGTAAAAATAAATAACTGAACGAAAAACCGATAAAATTTTCTATTTATGGTTAATGTAAACAGGATGTTTTAAGTAGGAACCTACTTCATAGTGTGTTTTATCTCAAAATTAAATGAGGTTATCCTACACTACATCTGGAATCAGTAAGTTTAATGTTTGTGCATTACTCTTTTCTATTATTGTATTCTCAAATATTATTTTATAGCAATTGGTTCAATGATTATCACGTAATTAACATAGTCAAAACATACTAATTATTGTCCTTGATAAGCCAAGTGTGAACTAAATGTTACATATTAATATCTAAAATTATTTTGCAATACGTAACTTATCAATTTAATCATCTTATCTAATTGCACTTCGTTTTGATGTAAAAGAGCCTCTAAGCGCCTTACCGAGTACCGACTTATGCTAATTCGTAGGTACGGCTGCTCCATTTAATCCTTGGAATGGGTTTCGAAGATATTACAGCAACTTGTAGCTTCGCATTCCCGCTCTCCGAGTTTGCAGCACGATGTCATCGTCGTGGTGAGAGTTGAGAGTCAGCGACCCGCCGACACCAATGGCTTCCAGCAGAACACCGATTGCTCCAACAGTGATCATGAAAATAGCAAAATAAAATGCATTAGTAAGCGGTTTACTATCCCACTTCTGATGTTAGAAAATATAGTAAAATCTATCTATAAGTGTAGGTATATATATATTATATTACCCAAATGTAAAGCTTTGAATATCAGAATGGTTACTAGTTATTTAATGTGTGTAAAGTGCCCATGAATATGGTATGTATGTAGGGAAAGGATTTTATGAAATAAAGCACAGAAAGACAAGGCTAGACATTTATTTCAATTTAGTCTTGTCAGTAATTCATCAGAAAGCTAGTCGTCCGTTCCAAATCTAGGTCATCAAGGAGAAGAAGGACAAGAAACTCCTTGGAAACAACAATTAACAAATTTATTACATTGTCATACATTATCGTTATTTTTCTAACAATTAATTCTATCTCTTGGACAATGGTCCAAGGAACTCAGAATAATAGCAACATAATAACAATAGCTAGGAATATTCCAATAAACACCTTAACACATTAGCAATATTGGCCATATTACAACAATACAGAACAACATAGTTATCACAGATAATAATATTAACTTACATGACATCTGGCCGATCTATTCCACATTAGGTATCTACTAATTAACTGAACATCTACCGGACAACAACTGACCTGATAAAGTCATTACTATCCTTTTTATATCCTACCAACGTCTTTTACGTCAAACATCTTACCGCCATTTTGAACCAATCACAGATCATCATAGATTATGGATTAATATCTTCCAACACAGGTAATGATAAACAAATCTTATATAGAGAAACCGTTTTAAAACATTATAATGTGATTAAGCAATTTAATAAGAGTTGATTCGTAATTCTTACAAGTCTTTAAAAATAATATAACATCAACTGACAGTATTGTGCCAAGCATTTGAAACAGCCTACTATATTAAAATAGCAATATTAAATCTATGATATACTACAAGTGTTATTAAATATTACTTAATAATTTATAGTCATAGCATTTATGTGATTTTTACAACTTAAGACTTTATTTTTTTGTAAACACAATATTCAGTCAAATTAGGTACTTTCACATTAATACTATTTATATAATTCGTAAATGTGACAGATGCCATTAGCCAACAAACGATATTCAAACATTAAAATTATATCAGAAAGAATAATCACACCGCATTATATTGTAGTCTTTGGAATAATCCAACACCCGCGACTTCATCTGGGATCCAGGATGAAAAGTAGTCTGTGTCCTACTCCAGGTCATGGTCCATCCATGTGCCAAATTTCATTCGAACCCGTTCAGCCGTTTTAGCGTGAAATCGTAAGAAACAAAGAAACTTACTTTCGCATAAGTATATAATATTAGTTAGGATTTAAAATTGATTGAAATTTATCGACTGGGTCCCAGTAAACGCACGACGCCATCGCGGCAGGCCGAGACGAAGATGGTGGGACGAGCTTGACTCCAACCGAATGGACTGGCCGGCACTCTTTGCCCTGCAGAAGGTCAATACAGGCTAGTTAGTTAGAATTTAAAATAATAAGAAAAAGCATTTTAGGCACTGCTTAAAGCTAATGCAGCGAGTTTGTGGATTGCCTTAAACGTGGTCCCATATTTGCACTCGTGACTTGGGTCAGACCACAGATATAGATATACCTAGATAACGCAAGAGTAACTACTTCGCGTGCCAAAAATTGCACCAACTTATAAATCGTAAGCCGCCCCTTTCGCGCTCAGTCCTTTGTACTGCTGGCTGGGTAAGTGTGAGCGAGAGCGCGAGCTTGTGACGTCATAGTAGGTAGTCAAAAAATGGCACGCTTGGTTTTCATACAGTTCGTGATACTTGCGTTATCTAGGTATATCTATATCTGTGGGTCAGACAGGTAACTTGTATTATTAACGGTCTCCGTCTAGGTATCTAGTTACACATGTAGAAAACACATGACCTCTTAAGGTCCGCTAATGAGACACAATTGATTTTCTATTGTATCGTGCTATATGTAGTACGCGCGGGGCTTGTCTCTTACCTACAATAAAAAATATGTAATTTTTTTTTTCGCATATTATTCTTATTAAAGGGGAACTTAACCGACTAGTTGCAGAAGAGCCAGTAATTTAAACGGTTGTGTTGAACCATTTAATATATTAACTTTCGCACCTTTCGTCTGACAAGGGTGCATAAAAAAACGGTCAAGTTCGTGTCGGACCACATACGGTGAAGGGTCCCGTAGTTGGGATGAATATTTACGCATTCACAGTAATGGATTTTATCGACCGAAAATATTTATTTGTATTTCATAGTTTTTATCGAAAAAAATATTAAAATCAAAGTTATTTCTGCGGTTATAACCGAAAATATCCCATGTCATAAAAACTATTAATTGAAATAGTAAAGTAACTTAGAAACATCCTAATCTATGCAATTATGGGATGCAAGAATACCCCAACCACACGCTTAATGTGCATTGACTTTTTTTCTTTGTTCGGTTCCATGAAAAGATCACACGTAATTATGTTTTTCCTAATTTTACTACATCATTGTTATCGGTGCACAGAAAAGAAGGCGTTCTTTCCGATTTTCATCGGTATAGTGCAAGTACTCTCCGAGTAAATTGGCTATGTTACATCCAGAATTCAGATCAGTCAGATGGACAGACAGACATGACTAAGTTATAAGAGTTCCGTCCGTTTTTTCCATTTGGCTCCGGAACCCTAAAAAAGTTATTTTTGTTTTAAAAGTTATTATAAAAAATCCTACACATCATAAAATATTAACTGTCCCAACTTCGCTCGCAAAGTCTAAAACCTGCCCAGAGAAGAACATGTTTATCAATTGAAAAAATCATGTTCACGTTCTAGTTTTCGGAAACCAGCGAACCATAGGCAAGGGTACTAACAGACAGACAGAGAGACATTGCGTTTTATAAAATTAAGGAGAATCTTAAAAAAATGTTTTTTTTTGTTTCAGATCCGGAAAGAAAGTGTGAGACTGCAAAAAAAGGGTATTAAGCACGATCAGCTTATAATATTCCCACTGCTGGGATAAATGCCTCCCCTCTTGGAGAGGGAGTGGGGTGTAATCTATCACGCGGGCCCAGTGTGGGTTCCCAAAAAGGTACTTACTTATTACTAAATGTTGTTGTATTATAGTTAAATAATTATTGTTTATAACTATACTAATTATTTATTAAAATGCGGCTGTATTTACTAGCTGTTTCAATTCAATATCCGCTTTAACTAGTTGTCGGATGCGAGGTCGAGAGTTCGAGACCCTTACTGGTAATTATCATGGCTTGCGATAGAGGTGATCGTATATATAAATGATACAAGGATTTACGTGTTTACATAATAATATTTTAACCGGTTGAATGCCGTTACAAAAACAATTAAAACGCCTTTGTGTCCTGCGTGGATCTACGTTCCGACGAAGAAGGATATCAAATTCAAATATTTTATTTCAGATTGACATCCATATATTGTTAGTAGTAGTATAACTTAGCCTAATGTTAGTATTAAATTAAATTTACAATAATAAACAAGTAGTGTACCATACGAAGTGTGTACGCAGTGTGTGTGATATACGAAGGGTTAAAGGCCTCTTCAGCAGGGCCTTCCCCTAATTCACTATGACCACTTAACGATTCCTTACTTCTAGACCACGTCAATTCCTTAGCTAATCCCGCCAACTCGCGTTGATTTCGCGTGGTTTCGTTCATTGTGTCATAGAGAATAACTGCCCTGAGAAGGAATAAGAATTGATGGCCACCACACACTGCGGTTTATAAACTATTACAAAGCAAGTTTCGTCACAATGTTTTTCTTAATCAACTAAGTGTCATGTCACTTATTGGTTCTTGTTATTATTCAAATTCTTACGTACCAGCGGGCTAATTACGTAACACATTATCAATCGGAATGGGTTTCATTTTGATAGGTCAACAATATTCATTGCGTTATTTACGTATTGAGCAGATACATTTTTCGAACTTATGAAGCAATGGATTAGCAATTTGCTTCAAAATGAATCAGATTCCGATTGATAGTGTGTTACGCAATAAGGGTGCAGGTGGACAATGAAAATCAGCGCTGTGCTGTGGGTCCCACATAGTTCTCTATTCTTCTGTATATACAGGGTTATTGGTAAAACATTAACAACCTCTTAAGAGGTCATTGCACTCATCATTATGAACAACCTTTACTATGGGACCATACCTGAAATCTAGAAAAAAAAACCGGCCAAGTGCGTGTCGGGCCACGCACAGTGTAGGGTTCCGTGGTAGCCCGTTATCACAATGTAGTACGATTCTGTTGTTCTTTATTTTGAATAGGTAAAAAAAAACATATTTTGGTTTTCAATGCAAGTATTTACCCATTATAAACAAGCAACTAATTTATCTTAGTCACTTTAAAGGATTAATGCTAAGGATTTTGTATTTGGTACAAAATTATCCAACACCCAAATTCAACGACTATTACTGCTAAACTAATAAAGTTATCTTAACCGCTATACTTTTCCTTTAAAGTTCATGAAATGCACTATCATCGCGAATTTTTCCAGATTTTTCAAGCCAGCAGTTTAGCTTTTAGAGGGGGGGGGGGGGAAGCCCTACTGGAACAAAAATTTGCACTTTAAACTTTAATATTTCGTAAATGGAGCATTAAATCGAAAAATAATTTTAGCAACCCCTAAGCCATTTTAGAAGACCTATTCAACGATACCCCACACGATGGGGTAGATGATGAAAAAAATATTCATCCCCACTTCACATGTAGGGGAGCTACCCTAAAAAAAAATATTTTCCAAAATTTTATTTTACCACTTTGTCGGCGTAACTGCTATACGTACTCCTACAAAATTTCAGCTTTCTAGTGCTAACGGTCACAGAGATTAAGCGAGGACGGACAGACAGACAGACGGACGGACAGACAGACATGGCGAAACTATAAGGGTTCCTAGTTGACTACGGAACCCTAAAAAAACAGCTGTTCCCTACATTTATGTTCGTGTATCTCGTCAAAATGTAGGAAAAAGCTGATTTTTTTTGCACGATTTCAGGTTACCTAGTTATGCCGTTAATGAGGAGCCAGGGAAGCGACATGTGCAGAAGGAATTATTGCCAAACTACCTTGTCTTCAACGTAGTCTTTATCTTTAATCTTATAATATGCTTTTTTGATAAGGACACGTTTGATGAGGGTTTTGGACATTCCATCGCTAAGTTCTGTAACCGGCTTTGGCAACTTGTTATAAAAGCGGAAGTTTATAAGAAAAGACTTGCTAGTTTTAGTTAATCTAAATTTAGGTATCACAATTTAATTTTTACTACGTGTATTTATATTATGGAAATCGCTTCTTATTTTGAAAAGTCATTAAGTTTTTGCGAACAAACGAAATACAAACAAACATTGATTAAATACGCCTGTTAGCATTTTGTCAATAATATCTCCAAGAACCTTAACAGAAATCCCTTATAAGTCTTTAGTGTTTTTTTTATGTTAAGACTTAAATACTTTAGTGTATTTTATGTTAATACTTAAATACTTTTTTAATTATGGCAATGGAAATGGGATTGAATTTAAAGCTTGGAATATCCTTATTGAAGTTTCCTTGAGAAGAGATTCAGCTAATATAGATGATGAGGGGAGAGATTTTGTAACTTCTATTGGGACGTTGGTAAAGAAATTTTCTAATTTCTCAGCAACTTTTAACTTATCTGGTTAATGGTTTCATTATGAATTGTAATATCATATCATGTACTAACAGGACGGTTTGTAATGTTCTGGGTATAAATGGTAGGTTAATCAGCCAGCAACAAAAGGCGTTGGTTTTTTATTATAATTGAGCCAAATTATTGTTTAAAAAAAATCGTAATCATCTTTATACTCTTCATATTATACCTTAAAAAAAATAAGGACTGCCTTATATTTTGTTCGCATAGTTATTGCACTTTTTTATAAAACAGCTGAGGTTTTTTGGATAACCGACGTAATATTTCTACCCATCTAGAATCGTGTGCTGAATTCAAGGTTTCAGAATTCGCGTGGATGTCCCTGCCACCCTGTATATTGAAGTTACTTTTCACGTCTGTCTGTATGTCTGTGTGACCGCATTGTTCTTCTAAACTACGCAACGGATTTCGATGCGGTTTTCAACATCACTTAGAGAATTTATCCCGGAAGATTTATATGTATAATGATTATAATAATTTTTTTAACTAATAGCTGATTTCTCCAACGCCAGATAATTTTATCGGAGGAATAATTTTGAATTTTTGACAGTTTTTTCATACAAAAACTGTCAGACGTCAATTTTATTCCACGAACAAAAATTATCTGTCGATTGAAAAATCAGCCCTTAGATAATTATAATATCTTATTCAAGATTTTTTTATGTTTTGTCAAGTGGTAAAATCTGTACGAAGCAAGGGCTATTTAGGGTTCCGTACCAAAATGGTAAAACGGAACCCTTATGGTGAGACTCAGTCTGTCTGTCTGTCTGTCCCAGCTAGATATCTCAAAAACTACTAATGCTATTAACTTCAAATTTATAATAGTTTTAGATGATGTTTGCCCAACTATTTTTCAAATAAGAAAGAAATAATTTTTTTTTTTTTTTGTAACAGGGACTGAAAGGGGGTCTGAAAAATTCGAAGTGGGGCTACTAGGGCATGTGGGGTATCATACGAAAGAGCGCAGTTTGCACATCCTAAAACATTACATTTACTTTTTTTTACTTTCATTTACTTTTTTTTAGGCCGCATAGTTTTCGACTTTTGATGAAAAAAAAAAAATTAAAAAATACCGCCCCCCCCCCCCCCCCCGCATCTCCGAAGTTTGCAAAGAGAAAAATCTGAAATAATTCTATGTGACAGAAGTTTATGTAAAGATTACAGGAAAAATAAAACGATGTCTCTAAATAGCAAACTTTTTCAGTATCATCAACAAAAGGTACATTAGTTCCACTATCGATCAAGAGATGGCGCTAACCTAAAACTGCAATATTCTACACCGCAGTGCGCAGTGTTAAAATTCTCTGACGATTAAAGGCCTCGCTGATGAAAATTTAAAAATATATTATTATGATGGTACGGAACCCTCGGTGCGGGAGTCCAACTCGCTCTTGTTTTTTTTATAAACAAAGTACCTATTAATAATAATAGAGGAAGTTCTTTCCTAATAATTAGGAAGTTTTGTGTTGAAGGAGAAGGAAGTGTGCAACAGGTACAGTCAACAAAGTAGATAAGTATACCTACAGGAGCGTCGGATATAGTTGAAGTTTACTAAGAAACCGATGGATGTTCTGGACTAAATTTAATTTAATAAATGAGCTGTTTGTTTTCCATTAATAAAATTAAATTTTATTCGAGAACATCCATCGGTTTCTTAGTAAACTGTAACTATATCCGACGCTCCTGTATACTTATCTCCTTTGTTGACTGTACATGCTGATTCACTTTTTCTAATTAAAACATAACATCACTCCGAAGGGTAAGGCAGAGGTGTACCTGTTAGTATTACCACCTACATTTCGCCAGTTAAGTTTGAGTTCCATGTAATAGGGGGCGTGCCTGTTGCCATGAATCGGGCACAAATCCAGGCTATTATTATTATTAGCGTAGATATCATAAGATAGGTATCATAACATCTATTAATAATTAGGTAGCTTGGTGTAATACTGTTATAAATAAGGAAAACTGTTATCGACTGTAGTACGTTTTGCCAGGACGGTAAAACCACTTTTTCACTAGATAAACAAGTCAAGAAAAAAAAAATGTTTGACGAGTGTGTTTTGGTGTACCATTGCTTCATCTAAGCCTAACCCTGCGGGGATTACAGGCGTGATGATATATGTGAACTTTCACTTTTTGTAAGATGTCCGTTTTTAACCATCTTATGAAGCATGCTTAAGGTAAATAAAAATAAAGAAAGTAAGTGTAATTGCAAAAAATATATTTTCTAATTAAAAATAATAGGAACATAATATAAAGCTCTTATTGCTAGATCTAAGCGAATAATTACAATACATCTCATTTAGGATTAATACTGAGTTAGATCTAAAGTAACTAATACAAACAAAGGACGTAAGTTAAGCTTTCTTAACGTCTAATATTGTTCTCGTTTGGGAACAAGCTCGGCGAAATTTGGCCAACAAGATAATGTTGGTACTCGTATCAACCAGAATATATGACATACAACATCGAACACACATTATTATTTAGATCGCTCAACTGCTGTCCCTCAATGTCAAAAACTTAACAATAATATCAAGTAACTTAAATAAATGCAAATATAATACAATACTAAGAGACATCCACCACTTGGCAACATCATGATGAATAATGGAAAAAGTACACTTGGCTAGTTCGTTTTCACAAGACTGCCCTTATCAAAGCTCCTGACGTCATGGACTGAGGTTAACAGTAACAATAATTATTATAAAGTACAAATTCTTGGATAAGCAAGTCATGGTTAGCGAAATAAATTATTAGCAATTTATCATACGTAATGCCTACTCTTGCTATCTCGGTTTAAGAAACTGTTAATGTGACAACATATTCTCAACATAACTATTTAATTCTAAAATAAAGCTGGTTCTTTGATAAAACTAAAGTAAATCTTAGCTATAGAAAACAACACGTTCAATGCCGTGTCAACTAGATTGGTTGAAAGAAATTATAGCATTATAAAGGCCACATTTTTTCCTCTTTTGCCCATGAATAGAAATTTTAATTCGCCTCCAAGACCGGTCGCTATCGGGGGCTATTCTAATTTAACAGAGACGGGAGGATAAAAAACAAGTTTAGTGGGCGGGTCTTAAACTTAATACCACTTCATCTTCTTTTCTTTTTCTTTCTTCTCTTTACTTTGGCAGTGCACAAGCTGGTGTAATCGGTTGTCTCATTCTGGTAAGTCACTGAGACGGAAACCCCCGGGTCGTCGATACATGCGCTCTTGCATGGGAAGTTCTCCGACGAGGAATCGCTCCAGGGCTTTGTTAGCCATGCGAGAGTGGCCGGAGCTACGGAATGCGGTGCTGGCGTCATGGCCGGCGTACTCGAACATTATGTCCGCTCCACCAGGGTGCTGTAACAACAGGAAATATCATTATAGCTACATATTTATTTGAAAAAGTGGTAGTAGATGTAAGAGGGCGAATATTTTGTTTGGGAATTAGTTTAATTACAAGTAATTGCTCAAGGGTTGAACTCACCTCATCAAAGAAAGTAGTGATGTCATAAACTCGATCGTAGATGACCACCCAGCAATCTTGCGGCGAATCGTGAAGCCTCACTTCCGCGAGGGTGATCGTGCGATCTTTAGCCTCCGGTGCTCCCGGGACTATCTGGTCTTCCCATTGGCTCGGTTTGGCCTCCACCGACCAAGGGTTGACGAGGCGCAGCGCCGCCATGGTTAGCGCCATCAGATCTATTTCAGATTGCTCCTGCTGTACCGGCAGAGATGCCGAAAGGCTCATCTCGGGAGGGGACTGTACAGTCGCCATCTTAATTCTTCTCAAACTTGATTCTTCTCAATAAATTCTTCTTCTGGTCTCGTACCGTCTAACAGACACGTTAGCTCGTTCAGGTGATCTAGACTCGATTGATTGATCGACCGCTTGTCACTCTGTAAAGTAATTATGAAACCATATTAGTGTCCGCATTTCATTCATTGTTAGGGGTGTCAAACGTTCCTTGTAAATTCACAAAGACACAAAAACTAAGATCAATTAATCTTAGTTTTTGTGTCAAAAATGTTTAAGGTCTAGGAGGTGCTATGTGTTTGCAAATATCAATAAAGTGATTTATATATTTCTTTCACTTGTTCTGGATGTCAGAATAAACTATTTTTGGACTTGTGCCATCCCTGAGCTAAAGCAGCAGAGCGTGAATAGTTAAAATACGATACCGTTAACTCGGATCGGTTTACACGTCTAGACAACCCACCACCAAAGGATTTGCAACACTTTCCTATATAAAGTAAAACCTAAAAGCAGTTGGCTGCTTCATTGTTATACGACAGTATCTTAAATCAAGTTATCTCGACATTGAGGTGACCCCGAATTTTTAAAGCGGCTGATATCTTTATCAGCCATTTTAGGCTTTTTTTGGGCTTTTAGCAAGAGAAGTTTTGGCAATAAAGCCAGACTATCATTAACCATATAAATTTAAAAGTTTTTAACTAACAATTTTGTTGATTGAAAATATTAGTAATAGAAGCGCGCTAAAACTTTATTTTTACCGTGAAAATTCGATTAAGTTTATCAAACTTTAATCAAAATTTATTTTAAGTAATTTTATTCCAGAATTAATTTATGTATGCTTGGAAGTATAAACTCCATTATTATCAAAACAAGTAATATTTTCAAAACAAATAATATTTACCTTTTAATCACTGCACTGGACCTGAAGGACTCTGGGTTATCTCTGTTGATGCTCGAATCGAGGGGAATGACTGTCACACCAATTGTCACTATGCCACAGTTGTTCGTATTTCACGTTATTATTAATCACGATAGTAGGATAAACCATGCGAGCGTAGAACATTGCCACAAAACTATTATACTCTTGTCATCTATTACTTGCGATTAGTGAATGAGTAGCTCCTCGCGGCACCGTAACTTATATAGCGGTCCGCGCACGCGCCGCGGCTGCTCGGTCTGATGTAACTCGGCGCTATCTTGCGCGCGCGCTGGCACGGGCCGCGTTCCGCGCGCCTTCATCGTTGTCGTGTGCTGCCAACACCTCTGCTCAAGTTATCAGTACCAACGGGAAGTGGCGGGATTGCTCAGATAATCTGACCTTAAGTTATGTTTGAAATTGTACACAAATATTGAGTTATTAGGTAATTTTTTTGGATATTTATTTTTATAATCATAAAGAATTGCAACGGTTTTCTTTGGCATAAAAATCCTGTCTGTTATTTCGGTAAATAACATGCCTTATTAAGACTCGCTGACCCGGCGAATTTCGTACCGCCTCAGAATCAAAAAGCCGTTCCGTACAAAAAGTATGAGAAAATGAATTATCTTCATTATTACTTTTTTTGCGATTTTTTCCCATATTTTAGTTCTGGGCGCAAACAAATTCAACAAATCCAAGATCGTAAAAATCGGTCCTGCCGTTCTTGAGCTGTAATGGTGTAACTAACACGACTGTTTAATTTATATAAATTTATTTCTTCCAGCAAGAGTCTATTAGGTACCTACAGGGGCAATTTTTAATAACTTTACTCAAATAAAACTGTATTTGTGATCCCAAGGACACTTATTATTATTGCCATTTCGTTGAGAGATGACGTAGGTGAAGGGCGGTGAACGAACCTTCGTCATCCATCGTACGACACCCACAAACAACCGAATTCACGTCATGCGTCATTCCGTTATCAACCGTCACATATTGCAGCGTATTTCTTTGATCAAACAAATGTGTGACCCAATTTCCGTGAAATGTTATTATTTTGATATAATTCATGACGCGAGCGCTTTTTCTCACCCACTCCCCTCGGGCTTCATTACATTTATCATAATGTGCATAGATAGGAATTTAGGTATTAACTGATAAGGCGGAGTTACCCCTGAAGGGGCTGGCCGCAAGATTGTGTAATTAAAATTAATTAATTAATTATTGTATTAATTCTGTAATTAATATGGTGTACATAATAAAGAGTATTCTATTCTATTCTATCGTGATTACAGGACAGTAGAGTGGGTCCATCTGCTCGTGACATTTCTCTCTGAGGATTTTCATAGATAGGTATTTTATATGAAAAATAATAATAATAAATATAGATAACGTGGATCCCCAATGGAAGAAAACGACTGCGCGGCAGGCCCAGAAAGAGATGGCGGGATGAGCTGGACTCCTTAAAGGATTGGCTCAATCGCAGTAGACCGGGAAAAGTGGAGAGGGAATGGAGGCCTTTGCCCTGCAGTGGGACAACACAGGCTCATAATGAATGAATAGATAACTCGGGGATCCATTTTTGCTAACCAACAATAATATCCTCATCGTTATTTGATACCATCTTCATTTAAAGTCCATTTCCTAATTTATGGAGATTTGTTCTTATTCAATTAAGATAAGATGTCATTCTTATTCGTGTGGTTTTTTGATATTGTACGCAAAGTGACGGACATGACGACTAAGTACTATGAGAATATAGAGAAATTATGTAACACCAATGTAGGTACTTAAACGACGTTCGATAAAAAGTACGACCTTTTAAAGTTACAGGTGCTATAATATTATAATAACTCAAACCTGAATGGTTTGAATCTGCGAGTCCTTGAACAAAAATTACATAGGTATTAGTTGAACAACATAATATCATCTGACGAAAACCGTTTTCGCGATTGCGTCTGTGCCTGCGTTGACAAAAACATCACCTTACCATCGATATGTAAAAAAATTTGTTCTATACAAACAATGACGCAATATTTCTAAATTCTTGCTTCTTTATGCTCTTTCAGCTTAATGCGTTAGAATCAGGGGAAAAGTTTTAATACCTAGAATGTATAATACATACGTCATATCATAGGTATTATTTTGCTTTGCGTTTTCATGCGTTGGGGCACGGCACGGCACGGTAATGTTATAGGTAGGTACATTTCCGTGGTTGGGCTGTCGGTAGTAACATTTTTCGTTCCATTTGTTTGTTTGTTTGTTTTAGTTTTGGCTTGGTAAAGAATATAATTATGATTAATGTTGTATGTACCTACGGCGACATAACAAGCTATATATTTCCAGTTTTAGCTGACCTCGCATTGTTTTGTATAGTTTTTCATACAATGAGAAGGCAGCTTATACTGGAAATGTGTGTACCTTGATATGGCGTCGCTCGTGGGTACCTAGACTGCAAACACTTTCTTCGTAGACGAATTAACTTAGTAAGTATACGCAAAAAAAAAAAACGAAAAATCAAAATCAAAATTCCCCAAAAAATATGTATCTTTTTACAATGTGGGGGTGAAAAGCGGGGTACAGTTTATAAGAAAATTCTTATTCATTTGGTTATTAAACTTGGCAAGAATGTTGTTGTTGTTGTGAATGAAATTGTTTGTGGAAGAATTTTACCGCCCGGTCCGATTAATTAACTCGAAACTCAGTGTTAATACTTTTGAAAGAAAATAATCAATAATAAGTCAGTATGGGGTTTTCGAAAATTGACCCCTGACGGGACAAAAAGTGCTAATTCGATTTTTAAGGGGATTTTAGTGAGTGGCTTGATTAACTAAAAAAAATGGTATAAACAAAGAACTTGAAACTTGGCACAAATACTTGGGTAGTTCTACAATTTGAGGAATTATGGTTGGCTCAGGTCGTAGAATAATATATATTAATTATCTGTGTTAATTGACACTATAAAATAAGAGTTTATATTGGTTTCTAATTGGACACTAAAAATCATTTCTCTCAAGCAAATATTTATACGACAAATTTACATAAAAATAGGCAAAATTGTCACTTCCCTGTGGGGCGACATTCCAAAATGCAAAATATAAGACCATGTAATAAGGTTTGAAAAGCAGTTTAATAGAATAATTTTATTATAAGATAATAATCATATACATAAGGTTTCCACAAAACGCTAAAACAGTTTTACGGTCTCTTATTTTCTCCGAATTTTGTCGACTTCACAAAGACGACGCGTATTTAGTATCACTTCCCTGTCACCTAAAAGTTTGTTAAAATCACCTTGAAATTGAATAGTAAGTAACGCTGCCGCTCGGAAAATAGAAAGAAAGGGGTGACGACAACAAAGTAACGGCTGTGTTTTGTTTCACTCGAGCAGCGATCGGTCGGGTCCGTGCGTTTAGTGGTGACATTTGCGTTCGGGTCAGACAAATTCTCACTCACATGGTACATATTTACATTTCAATTATAAAATATTATTTAATTGTAATGCATTGAAAGTATTTATTCTAGTTGCATGGAACATTTATTAAAATATTAATTGTAATAATCTAAAGCAATCTTCTAGATTTAGGGAAAAAACATTCAAAATATCACTTCCGTGTGTATCACTTCCCTGGAAATACATAGACAGGGAACTGAGAACACTCCAGAGAAGTGATAAAAGGCTTGTTCTGTGGCTGTTGGCACTAAATAAACTGTGAACTGAGTCATTATAAGCTTTTATTTAACTTAATATTCTTCGTAATTATTACTTATTTCTCTATAACGACAGCATTATCTTGTCTAAATTATCACTTCCCTGGTTGGTATTATAGTACACATTTGGATTTATTTTTGCATATAAATTGTTCTATTTATTAAATCAATCAACTCAGCCTATCGCAGTCCACTGCTGGACATAGGCCTCTCCCAGACTGCGCCACAACACCCTGTCCTCCGCCTTCCGCATCCAGTTCACCCCAGCCACCTTCTTTAGGTCGTCCGTCCATCTAGCTGGGGGGCGTCCCACACTACGCTTGCCGATACGCGGTCTCCACTCCAGGACTCGTCTGCTCCACCGGCCGTCGGTCCTTCGACAGACATGGCCAGCCCACTGCCACTTCAGTTTGCTTACTCTGCAAGCTATGTCGGTAACTCCGGTTCTTTTCCGGATAATTTCATTCCTGATTTTATCCTTTAAAGAGACTCCGAGCATAGCTCGCTCCATAGCGCGCTGAGCGACCTTGAATTTGTGGACCAGCCCGACCGTCAGTGTCCACGTTTCAGCACCGTATGTCATGACGGGCAGGACGCACTGGTTGAAGACCTTAGTCTTCAAACACTGCGGGATAGGCGACGAGAAGACTTGACGGAGTTTTCCAAATGCTGCCCAACCCAACTGGATCCTTCTGTCGGCCTCTTTCTCAAAGTTGTGTCTACCGAGCTGGATGACTTGCCCTAAGTAGACGTAATCCTTCACAACTTCGAGAAGCGACCCTTCGATGTGGATTGGACTCGGCAAGACGTGCGAATTGTACATGACTTTAGTCTTGTCCAAATTCATGCCGAGGCCAACCCGCCGGGAGGCTCCATTTAGGCTGTGCAACATTTGGTCTAGCTGTTCCAGCGACTCTGCCATTATGACGATGTCTTCGGCAAACCGAAGATGTGAGATATACTCGCCGTTCACGTTAATACCCTGTCCAGTCCAGTCCAGCGTCTTGAAGACGTCTTCCAAAGCGTTGGTGAACAATTTAGGGGATATTACATCCCCCTGTCTCACCCCCCTGAGCAGTTGGATGGGTCTGGTGTTTTGATCCTGGATCTGGACAGTCATCGTTGCAGCGTCATACAAACATCTCAACACTTCGATGTAGCGCCAGTCAATTCGACATCGTTGCAGAGAGGCCAGAACTGCCCATATTTCGATGGAGTCGAAGGCTTTCTCGTAGTCCACAAATGCCATACACAGCGGCTGATTGTACTCCTCGGTCTTCTGTACAATTTGTCGAACAGTATGAATGTGGTCTACGGTACTGAAGCCTTTTCGAAAACCGGCTTGTTCTGGCGGCTGGAACTCGTCAAGTCTCCTAGCGAGACGGTTCGTGACGACCCTCGAGAACAGCTTGTATACGTGGCTCAGAAGTGAGATGGGTCTATAGTTCTTCAGCAAGGATTTATCACCTTTTTTGAAGAACAGAACCACCGCACCACTGCTCCACGCCTTGGGCGTTGTACCCTCTTGGATGACGGAATTAAAGAGACTCGCTAGCTCTTTCAGGACTGGAGCCCCGCCTGCTTTAAGGAGCTCTGTCGTTATTCCGTCATCCCCAGGTGCCTTGTTGTTCTTTAGCTGCTCGAGAGCCGCCCTAATCTCGCATTGGTCGATATCCGGGATATCCTCCGTGTAGTGGCGTGTTAATTCGGCTCGATGGTCGTCTGCACTATGCCCCGCTGGTTTCCTCGTCCGTGTTGAGTACAGGTGTCCATAAAAATCCTCGACTTCCTCGAGAATCTCGGACTTCGAAGTCACGATTCTGCCATCCGCAGTTTTTAATTTCGTCAGATGGGACCTCCCTAATTGCTGAGAAAACACTTTCGACCCTCGGTTTTGCTCAATCGCGTCTTTAATGTCGCGGGTGTTGGAGCACCGAAGGTCGCGTCGCATCAGCTTCCTAATTTTTAGGTTTAAGGCCCTCTTACCTGACGAAGACGGCTGCATAGATGGCAACTCTCGCCTTTCCCTCATAAGTCCGAGAGTTTCCGAGGAAAGTTTGGACACCTTACTTTTTCGCCGTGACGGGAAAAGTCTGCGGGACACGTCGCGTAGTGCTTTGACCACCTCGTCAGCTTTCTCGTCAATATTGCCTAGGGTTTTATTTATTTCATATTTACTAGTATTTACTACAACGTTTACTGTCAAGTCGATTTTAAGATCAAACAATCTTTTATAGTTACTTTCATGTATCTACTCTCATTTCCCTGTCTTCTGCATATTGAAAAATGCCTATAACTTCTAAATTAATCAATATTTTCACTGACCCTTTCAATTGTAGAATACTCCATCATGTTTTATTATAATAGTTAACTTTAAAATTATTTACCTTAAACAAAACGATGGGCCAAAATAATTCAATTTTATTCCCTTGTTTGTAGAACTAGCCACTTATCTAAGTAAATTATAAAGTTCGTAATTTTTTACCATACTACCATACCATAAAAGGAGACTACCATAGAGGGGAACAACCATAGAGGGAGATTGAGTGTGTCAAATTTAGTATGGAAGAATTTTAACGCGCAGTGTCTCAGGGAATACTTCCTAGAAATTGACGTGGGGATGCGTCACAGCCAATGGATTAATAACCAAGAGCCTCGACCAACACCTGAAGAGGCTCTCATTGGGCAGCTGGATTAAGGGCTTGATTCAGAAAGCAGTACTTCTGGACACGGCTCGCAATGTCAGGAGGTTCTTCTCTCTGGAGCCCTGACCGCCGCGCCGGTACCCCGGTCCGGATACCGGTGGGCTACTATTTTTAGGGTTCCGTACCCAAAGGGTAAAAACGGGACCCTATTACTAAGACTTCGCTGTCTGTCCGTCCGTCTGTCTGTCACCAGGCTGTATCTCAAGAACCGCGATAGCTAGACAGTTGAAATTTTCACAAATTATGTATTTCTGTTGCCGCTCTAACAACAAATACTAAAATCAAAATAAAATAAACATTTAATTTAACTCCCATACAACAAATCGACTTTTGTTGCTGACCGTACATAATTGACACATTGAAAATTTCTGGATTTTTTGCGACATTAAGAAAATTACTCCAAAGAATAGATACCTACTAAAAATCAAATGGTACGGTTAGCAACGAAAGGCCAACCTTCAATTTCGATGTTGTTGTTGTATTTAAATTCAAACAAAATGATCCGGTTTTCAGCATTTTAATATTTACATCTGTATTAATATTACATCTGTTTCGTTGTCTTTGAATATTATAAATGACCCGGAGAGAGAGAGAGATCTGCAAGGGTACTACCTACCTTTTTCCGAAGCGTTTCTTCGTTTTTTGAACCCTTATAATTTGGGATTCGATTATACCAGACAAACAAAATTCTCGGGATATGATGTCAATAGTGGACTTATTAAACATATAAAGTTTCAATTGCATAGCTCTTATACTTTAGATTTTATTGATATCTAAAAAAAACCCAATTTCGTCACTGACTGATGATCATCAAAACTCTTAGGGTACTTCCTGAAGTCCTAGAAAGCTGAAATTTGGTATGTAAGATAGTATTAGTACACAAACAACCAAAAAATCTAAAACTTGGAACTTTTACCCCCCAACCCCTTAAACTAGGGGATGGAAGTTTGTATGAGACTTCCGCAAATTTTGATGCTAGGGGTCTGAAAATTGATATAGGTACTCCTTGTTATAAATAATAAAATACATATTTCAGGATTTTTCGGAAATAACCGCAATAAAAAAATTCATAAGCAACTTACAAAAAGATGTGAAATCCCACCAACAACATTTTCATGTAAAATGTTGCCAAGACGAGACCACGTATGGCTCGCATTGACAAAAAGTTATCAGATCTCATGTAGAGCCAAGCTTCTAACCTATGCTTCTAACTCTACACGCCCTAACTTTACAACTTCACAAACTCACCTTAGTCAAAATATGTGGCTTGGCCGTTTCGCTACGATCATATGGGAGTAAGGTGAAAAATTTATTCACTGTTCATTACTTTTCTGTTATGACTGAAACAACTGGCCAAATGTGTGTGCACTATAGATACTTACTCCTCTGCCCATCAGGGAATACGGGGAATACGGCCTGATATGTTATTTAAAAAATAATCAATTAATCAACTTCGGTGACTGTACTTTACTAAATGGTTTGACCCGTCTTACCCGATGATTTTGAAACAATAGAAACAATTAAAGTTGATTGCGTTAAAATGTTTTTTTTTAATGATAATGATACCTACCTGATTACGATTCTGAGTACATAATTAAAATTAAAGTTTTCGAGAAATCTTTATTGTTACAGCATTAGACAAAATTGGCTGATCAAGGTACGATTTATTTTTAAACTGTTTCTCTAATTATCTTGATTGACCGTTCCTCTATATTAGCATAATACTGTGTTGGCAGATAGGTTGTTTATGTCTACACTTTTTTTTTATTAGCTACTAATGTCCCACTGCTGGGCAAAGGCCTCTATTTCTACACATGTCTGTACTAAAAAAGGCCCTATTGTGTATTGTTATTTTAAACACAGTAAAGGTAGGTCCTAAGAGAGCCTTCTCGTTTAGAAGAAAAGGCGAAAGCCTCCACATTCCGTCCGTCCGTCCATCTGACTGTCAGCGGGCTGAATCTCATGAACCGTAATAGGTAGACAGTTGAAATTTTCACAGAGTGTGTATTTCTATTGCCGCTATAACAACAAATAATAAAAATAAAATATAGTTAAACATTAAAGGGTCTCCTTACAAGAAACGTTTAAAACAACATTTAAGAAACGTTTTATTTTCAAAAGTTTTTGGAGCGCGCTGTAAGTACCTATCCCATGAATTGTAATAGGAAGACAGTTGGAATTTTCACGGAGTGTGCCATGTATGTATGTGTGAGGGTGTGTTTGTGTGTGTATAATAACAAATACTTAATGAAAATAAAATTAAGTTAATAAAAAATAAAGGGATCTCCATACCAGAAACGTGTTTTTTTGCCTTGTACGAAACCAATCGTGAGCGAGTCCGACTCGCACTTGGCTGGATTTTTTATTTACAAACAAGGATATGGTGTGATGTGCCCTGTGCCTGTGTGTGGTCTGTTTTCGTTTAACTTTTTAAAACAATCGGCTATCACTTTGTTTTGAAAAGGGTATCAACGCAAGTAGATACTTCTATCAAATAAATAGCATGACCAGCAAAATATTGTAAAAACATAAATATGAAATATTAGCGATCCGCCCCTGCTTTGCACGAGTGCAATGGCGACATGTAAAAACATCGTTATGAGTGCAATATATGTAACTTAAAATGTGCATGGTGGATTGGTGGTATACACAATTACTTACATGGTGGTTTTTATGTTCCAATACTTTACATTAAAATAAATTGTGTACCTTAGAAAATTTTGAAGCAGTCACCACACAGGCCGACACGAAAAACGACTTTGATTTATTATTGTAAGTACTAGGTATTTAAAATGCTTACTTAAATCGTAAACCAATTTTTTTTTGGGTGTAAATTCATCAAATGACTTCTCCCGCTCAGGGAGGAGCGGAAGGGAGTGCCAGACTCTTACCTACTGACTAAAACCCACCCGTGTTCCTTCCTAAGCCCTTTATGTTCCGGGCCAGCGGTAACCCTTACGGACAATCCCGCTGAGAACATTGCTAACAAAAAGCTGTATTTAGGTTTTCTTGGTTTCGAACGCAGACAACGATGAATATCGAGCTGCCTTAGTGACCATGAGACCAACTCAACTCTTAGACCAACTCTAATACTTACAAAAAAGTGTAAGAACCTAGAAACTATCAAATATTTTTATTTTATACTAGCTTTTGCCAGCGGCTTCACCCGCCTGCGTAACGTAGGTACTACCGGGATAAAAATAATCCTGTGTTAATACAGGTTATAAACTATCTGTGTGCCAATTTTCATCCTAATCCGTTTAGTAGTTTTTGCGTGACAGAGTAACAAACATCCATCCATCCATCCTCACAAACTTTCGCGTTTATAATATTAGTTCAGATGCCAATGTATACGCTTTTATAATAAGCTACCAAGCCACGTTCAAGATCTAAGCCTCAATAAATTCAAATCATTCATTAAACGTAAGTTGTGCCAGAAAGCCTTTTATACCGTTAAAGATTATATTGAGGACAAAAAGGCTTGGGATTGAGCTGCTTCAAATTTCTGCATTTTGAATGACTTTTTTTTTTTTTATATACACATTGACATTAATGATTTTTTTTTATAAACAATGACATTTACTTACTTTGTAAAGTATTATATATATAATTTTTTTTTTTTTTTTTACATTGTGATTTGTGAATGTGAAGACGATGTGGGTCATTTTATTAATTTTATATGTTTTATTTTTCTCTCTGTTCTATTACTTGTTTTTTTTTTATTTCTCTCATGGTCTGGCAGTTTGAGTAATTTATGTGGCCTACCCAAATGTCCTTTCTTTGGTATTGTTCGTCGAATCGTTGAGCTCCTTAAGTCTTGAGTTGAGCTGCACGATTTCTGACAAATGCGTGCACTGACTGGACAGGTCCTCTCAATCTGTGTGGTTCTTTCCTCAAAAGACCATCTCAGACATCGATCTACATGGTCTTCATATAACCTGACCAAGATTATGTCTGGACTTTAAAAGAGACTGTGACCTCTGAGTTTGTTTCGGCCTTTCTTCTCAGAGTAGTCAGATAGGAAACGCCGACCTCATCTAGTTTAAAAAAAAAACATGATTGACGTGTAAAAGTGTTTGTACAAACCTACTTACAAAAATAAAATCATTTATCATTATCATTTATCAGTAGGAAGTAGGATGTTAAGATATCGATATACGTCACGCCTACGGAGTTTCGCTAGCTAATTTTAATTGACTCTTTCTAGAACAGCGATAGAGGAGGCCAATGCTCAGTATTGGACGTTCACTGGCTATCCAACTATGACGACAATACTAAAGTTACGAAGCTAATTTTAGAATCAATAGATAATTTACTGACGCTCAATCTCTACATTATCTCAATTGTGCCATACGGATAATAATATTTTGTGATAGTTTGTAATTTGATGATAGATTAAGCGTACGTCGAACCGTCATCCGTTCACTTGAATAAACACATCTTCATCAAAATATTATGTGACGTGTCATTATAGGCACTACACACTATTGACGTCACTGTAGATGTTTTTTATTTTATATGTAAATAGATCTTGTTATAATGTTGTCGGACGTGCGCAACGAACCTTTTTTTCGCTTGAATACTAATTATAGGCGATAACGGCCATCAGCGGTGCTATTCTGTAAAAATCTCACCGTGAAAACTTAGGTGAAATGAGCGTGGAGTGAGCTGTCAATAGTGACAATTCCTAGCAAAAACAAACTCAATTCACCTAAGGTTTCACGGTGAGATTTTTACATTATCGACCGGCTGTTCTGTAAAATGTCACCGTGAAAGCTTAGGTGAAGTGAGTTTGGAGCCTGTCATTCCAGCTCGATGTATTTTGTAAAATTCTCACCGTGAATACTTAGGTGAAGTGAGCATCTACTGAAATGTCATCCCATCCGATGCTAAGGATTGACACTATTGACAGCTCACTTTACCTAAGTTTTCACGGTGAGATGTTTTACAGAATATAGTAATTAAAAAGCAGTTTGGTAAGGGGCTTGTGGCTAAGTAATAACAGCCTCACTGGTCGATCGTTCAGGTTAAGCTACTCTTGCTGCGGTTGGTCCGGAGATGGGTGACCATATTCACCTACCAAGACCCCTCCGTGCCTCGGAAAGCACGTTAAGCTGTTGGTCTCGGTTGTCTTTTGTGGATCTTTGACAGAAACCCGAAAGTCTGACAACCAGTCTTACCAAGGGGTATCGTATTACCCAGTAACTGGGTTGCGGAGGTCAGATAGGCAGTCGCAAAATACTGGCATTCAGCTGCGTCCGGTTAGACTGGAAGCCGACCCCAACAAAGTTGGGAAAAGGCTAGGCAGATGATGAGACTGGCAGTTTGGTAAGTAGGTACTTACTTATATGCCAAGATATTCACCAATCGTAAACATGATCAGGATTTTATTATTCAAATTCTGTCGTTACCCGGTGCTAACTTAACATTGTAGAATGATAGGTGGGGTAAGATGGCCCGGATACCCGTATGGTTCCGGCAAATAATATTTTTTCCACGCAATCACTGTCCATTCCAAGGTTGCCTGGAAGAGATCGCAGAAAGCGATATGGCCGCTCATTGTATGTTTTGTAGTGATAGTTGTATTTTTTGTTATGTGTTTTCTGGTGTACAATAAAGTTTATACCTATATAATTAAATAAATTTGCTTCTACACCTATGTGTAGAATCGGTAATAGTATTTTGCTGTGTGCATATTGACGACCATATATAGTTTTTAGGGTTCCGTACTCAAAGAGTGCCAACGGGACCCTATTACGGACTAAAACGGACTGTGGAGAGAGAGGACGAGAAACGGGCAATAAGATACCGTTATTTCCATCTCCGAGAGGAGATATGGAAATAACGCTACGTGGAGACACTAGTTATCTTATTTGTCGTTTGCACAACATCTCCCTCTTCGTTCTTCTCCGCAGTCCGTTTTATTAGTCCGCCCGACCGAAACTTGAAATTTTCACAGTACACAGAAAACGTGTTAAAGAAATATGTGTGTGTTAAAATATTGTACGGTACAGAGATCTCTGTCAACAGTGCTTATGAACCGAGATATCTACAAAAAATGTTTTCTATCAACAAAGTTTTCGGCGAAACGTGCTGTCTAGGAATAGAGATCTCTATTAGCTGTGCTTTCTGTATGTCCTAGTCGTATCGTACAAGCGTGTTTCTATCTTATGTTCCACACTCGTGGTACGAAACCCTTCGTGTGCGAGTCCGACTCGCACTTGGCCGCTTTTTTTTAAGTCCAGCCAAAACGTATTCGTCCACTCTCTATTCTAAAATACATTTTAGATGGCCAAGTACTTAACAACAGAGATGTTTACCAAACGGACTTACCATTAATAGATATCGAAGTGACGAGCCTACTCGAAGACGTTGAACTGTAGGGGACAATATTTTCTTGACATTCATACGCAAGATCAAGGCTAATAGGAATGTTTATACTTTTAGGACCATTTTCTTGACATTCATACGCAAGATCAAGGCTAATAGGAATGTTTATACTTTTAGGACCATTTTCTTGACATTCATACGCAAGATCAAGGCTAATAGGAATGTTTATACTTTTAGGACCGTTCATAACATTCCTATGAGCGTGTTATCTCTTGATGATGACGGAGGAGAAAATATTTAATAACATCATAAAATTGACTGATTGATTTAATTTGTCTAAATAGTCGTTGTCTCGAAAAAGATACAGTTATACCGAAGATGACCCTAGTAAAAGGTGGCTTTGATCTGCCGAGCTCTTCTGTAACAATCTCACCTTGAAAACTTGGTGAAGTGAGCTTGAATTGAGCAGTCAATATGTCAATCCTAAGCATCAGGTGGTATGGTAGCTCGCTGCTTCTAAGTTTTCACGGTGTGATTGCAACAGAATTGACCGGCTGATCTTAAGAGCGTTTACGTCGTACGGCATTTCATACAAACTTTCAAGCCCTTGTTTTTCGAAATGAATGAACCGATTTTAATGAAACTTCATACGCATAAGCAGGATACAAAGGTCTAAAAAGTTACTTAAGAACATTTTCGAAAAATAGTGTTACAGCCAAATTAGACCAATTTTAAGTTTTCCATAGAAACACAGATTTCCAGTTATCTTTTTTTAAATAAGACATTTTGAAAATGTTTTCTACTAACTTTTTAGACCTTTGTATCCTGCTTATGCGTATGAAGTTTCATTAATACCGGTTCATTCATTTCGAAAAACAAGGGCTTGAAAGTTTGTAGTTTGTTTGTACGGCGTAAACGCTCTTAAGCTTTGGTTTTCTAAGAAATCGGTGAACGGTCTCACAATAACGGCTCGGCTGTCCAAATACAGAGACAATTTTTGGACACCATTCACCGGTATTTGACAAATACCGGTGAAAAGGAACCGCTGTACTAGGAAACCAAAGTTTTAAAGATGATTGCGAATGATTTAAGGTTTAAAAAAATAAATAGAATAGAATAATGATACAGCTAAAATGTTTGATCAAATGTTGGCGAACAGTTGGCTTGACTTCCAATTTTGCTGACAAGCCAGATTTTTTACCACAGTAAGTAGGTACTTAGTTTACGACATTTTCTGTTAAGTAGATATAGCTCTTGCCAAGAAGGCCGACAAGGAAAAGTGAAGAATCAGTTAGGTAGGTTACCTACGTATTATCATTGCCTCATAGGCTACAATAATTATTTTTCTTGTAAGTAGGTACCTATGCATGATATGCAAGTAACTTCCCAGTCTGTTTTATTTTTTTCAATGGATCTTTATCTGTGTGTTTATAAATATCGTTACGGGTTACATACATCATGTTTTTTTACGTAAATGCTTGTTATTTAATGTTACTCAAATGCACAATGATCTTGAACCAGAACAAAAATAATGTTCAGAGTAGGAAGTGCGTCAGTCATTTCGTTGTTTTTATTCCTTGTTGTGGAAAAAGTGTAGTTCCCTAAGAAAATGTGATCTAATTAAAACGCATGATCTTGCTTTTTTATGTTGATATAAATTTCTTGATGTTTGTTTATTTATTTAGACTAAAATTACTCATAGTAATTAAATGTTAATGAGGGAAAAGATTAGGTACTTATATTTGTATACCTACTTACTACCTACTTATATTATGATAACCTTCCGAGCACTTCCCAAGATATTTCATGATGATTAAGTAGGTAGGTACAGTCAACAAAGGAGATAAGTATACAGGAGCGTCGGATATAGTTGAAGTTTACTAAGAAACCGATGGATGTTCTCTAATAAAATTTAATTTTATTAATAGAAAACAAACAGCTCATTTATTAAATTAAATTTCAGTCCAGAACATCCATCGGTTTCTTAGTAAACTTCAACTATATTCGACGCTCCTGTATACTTATCTCCTTTGTTGACTGTACATCGTTGAAAAGTAGGTAGGTATACGCCACAGTAACTAGGACTTGTAATTCAATATCAGGATACTTACGTACATCAAACGTAATAAAAATAAGACTCAGAATATTTAATGCCATCGAAAGCAAAGAGAAGGCCTACGTTTACATCAATGTAGGCAGGTCTTACTCTTATCGATACTGTGCCAATTTTGTTCAATGGCAGACGACGCGATACGCCATTGATAAGGCACGTCTGATTTTTTACTACTAGGTATTCTTTTTTTAAGTTAGTACTACTACGACTTCTCAAGATAATTGTTAAATGTTGTGTAATATAAAATAAACTGGTTATTATACCTAGTTACTATCGAGGGTATTCATTAAATGTCCATTAAAACTTATTTCGCAAGGAAAACGATTTTTCTGACATCATTTACGATCGACTTTTTAGCCTTTTGCAATTTACTGGTCAGTATTAAGTTGTACGTTGATAAAAATATGATTCTCGACCGCAGCAAATATGTATTTAAAAAATTATAATCATTAAAATCATCAACACGACTCTCTAAGATCCTACTGAATAACTATTTCATGAAATCTTGACATTTTAGGATTATTCTAACTTAACAAGTTGTGTTACTGATTCTAATGATTATAATTCTGTAAATACATATTTGTTAGCGCTTCCCCTTTAACTGGATACTTTTCATCAATCATCATCATTTCAGCCGAAAGACGTCTACTGCTGGACATAGGCCTCCCCCAAAAGGGGGGGGTTTTGCCATAATCGCCACGCTTTGCAGGCGGGTTGGCGATCGCAGTATGGTATGGTGGTGGAATGTATAGAGAACGCCTTTTACGACACCCACAGGAAGTATGGGGTGGTGCTATTGTTTAAGTCCGGCACCACACAGACATCCTCAACATCAGGATACTTTTATTGCAGCTATAATTAGCAACTGCATTTGCATCTGTCCATTCCAAGGTTGCCTGGAATAGATCGCAGAAAGCAATACGGCCGCCCATTATTATGTTTCCCGGGTATCGTCGGACTAGGCGTGAACAGTATCAAATAATCAAAAATTTAATGATGTTAGGGGAAAATACATATTAAAAGGATTTAAAACAGTGATTTAGTTTAATTTAAAAACTTGAGATTAATCGGATTTTCACTAAAATAAAAGATTAAAATACTGCAGTCGGCCATTTTGACTGAAACACCAATCACGCGCATGCGTCACGCCTATGTAAACATCACTGTGGTTCACAGAGTAGACTATAGATAGTATACTGACAACATTTGATGTTTACCTAGGCGTGACGACAGATCCGACGCCATGACACTGTGAGCTGTTTTCGCGCCCTATTGAAAAAATATTAGAAAAACCGGGCAAGAGCGAGTCGGACTCGCTCACCGAGGGTTCCGTAACATCCGGGTTTATGCATAAGGTTTATGTTTATGAAATTAAATGTTTTCTTTTTATTTTTTTTATATTTGAGTTGGTTGAATAAAAGGTAAATTGCGGTTTACGATTTATGACGTATTAAAAAAAAACTACTTACTAGATCTCGTTCAAACCAATTTTCGGTGGAAGTTTACATGGTATGGTACATCATATATTTTTTTTAGTTTTATCATTCTCTTATTTTAGAAGTTACAGGGGGGGGACACACATTTTACGACTTTGGAAGTGTCTCTCGCGCAAACTATTCAGTTTAGAAAAAAATGGTGTAAGAAACCTCAATATCATTTTTGAAGACCTATCCACAGATACCTCACACGTATGGGTTTGACGAAAAAAAAATTTTTTAGTTTCAGTTCTAAGTATGGGGAACCCCAAAAGTTATTGTTTTTTTTTATATTTTTGTGTGAAAATCTTAATGCGGTTCACAGAATACATCTACTTACCAAGTTTCAACAGTATAGTTCTTATAGTTTCGGAGAAAAGTGGCTGTGACATACGGACGGACAGACAGACAGACGGACAGACAGACAGACAGACAGACAGACGGACATGACGAATCTATAAGGGTTCCGTTTTTTGCCATTTGGCAACGGAACCCTAAAAATGGCTTCAAACTTCGTTAAACTTTAGTTTATTACCGAAATATAGGTGTTTTCGTAAATAGTAAATGTGTACGTACATTACGGAAGAGGATTTGAAAATCATTCGTCATGCCTATTAGCTGCAGTAAAATGACAGCCGCTTTTTAACGAAATTTTAATAGTGATGTCGCGACAAAAGAATCGATTCATTCTAGTAACATTCAGTTAAAAATCGTAAAAGTGATAATATTATTACAGGATGACATTTTTAATGAAATTCAGGATAATATAAGTTTACAACAGAAACATGGAGCAATGCCTAATTATTGTTTTGTCATCACATCACTCATTAGATTGGATTTATAAAAAGAACCATTTCTTTTAAATATTCTTATTTTTGAGGTTTTTGTGATTTGCAAATAACCCCGTATAGTAAACGTTATTCCTAATTAAAACTTTAATATATTTAAAAAAATGATTTCTTAGATCGATATACTTATTAGGAGTTTTAAAGTAAATTTTTTTAACAAAATTATCTTTAATAGACTTTTTTATTTAAGTACGCTGATTTGAAACTACAACATTATACTATTATCCGATCAACACAAAAATATTTGATTGTTTACGTTTAAATCAAAATTGGTCAATTTCGAATATCAAAATTAAAATGATATTTCATTGAGTTTTAATCACATCACTAGTAGAAATAGTGTGTCAACATTTTTTAACGAAATGACAGTAAGAAGTGTCATTTTACTGCAGCTAATTAAAAATGACAACTTATAGTGTTAATTGTATTGTTTGTTATGTATTTTCTGCTGTTAAATAAAGTATGACATATATTAATTAATAAATATTAGGCACAATAGGATCAACAAATCCTTTTTAGAAAGACTTGTAAATTGTAAATGTAAATAGCTTGTTCAGCGTTCGGGAATGCTGGTCGGTGACGCTACGTCGGGACGTAGCGTCACACATCGTGACGTGTGGTCATAATAGCAACATTTCAGTTCCATCCGTTCACCTGTATCTGCGCATCCTGTTACTAAGTTTTAGTATTACATAACAGATATTGCACATACAAGCTGTCTGCTACGTTCTGTCCCAATCCAAAGATCAGGCGCGATCCGGATGAAATTGGAGCAAATATCACTGGGTGATCTTAGGTCAGGAGTCAGATGATGACCATACGCTGAGGCCGTGACCATGCGTGAGATATCGACATTCTTATACGTCTTATTAAAACTGAAATAACGAACTATTGCAATAAGTAGATGACCAGTAAGTATGTTTATCTGAGGTTACTTAGGCCTGTTAATTAGAAAATGAATCTAATTTAAGAGCTCGCTTGAAAGTAGAGTTTTTGGGTCCCACGCAAGAGATATTGAATATTTGGAAAACTAGGCAAAAATAAGTTCTATCTTCCTGTCAGCTCTCAAAGTTGGTGCTCATATTGTCGTGGGCATAAGTATAGTTCAGGTCTAGAAATTATAAATAAGAATAGAAATTTTCGTATTGGCAATGACTGGTTTTTACGTTGTACTGTCTCTGGGTTTTGTCAATCCCGTTTGACATTCGCAAAGGTAATTATGAGTACCTATCACAGTTATACTGCCCCGTTGGTCTCGTGGTTGCGACTGCTGAGCGTGGGGTCCTGGGCACCTGGGTTCGATTCGGGTCGGACAAAGTGTTATTGGGTTTTCCATTAGGAATTTCTTAGGAACAGTCCGATGTTTGGAAGTTGGCGGTGAAATACCCCCGTGCCTCGGAAAGCACGTTAAGCCTTTGGTCCTGTCGTGTCGGTCGTGTCGGATTACCGTCCCATCGGACTATGAGAGAAAAAGAACAGAGAGTGCACCTGTGTTTGCGCACACACTTGTGCGCTATAATATCTCCTGCGTACCTGTCTAATCTCCATTGAGATTGGCCACCGTGACCGAAAACGGTCGGGAACGCTATAGTGGTGAAGGATATATTATTACAGTTATAGTGGACACGTGACATCTTTCTTACAAACAGTGTCACGCGTCACCTTTGAAAATCGTCTGTCTGATTGGTTCGAGTCAAAGAAACGAGTTCTACCTCATGTTTTATGCTCAGCATCCCTCACCGGGAGGATGCTCCCGGTCAGCCCTGTAATGTAACTATCCAAGACTTAACTGTAACTAGGGTTAGGCTAGGGCTCCACTGTAACTGTGGCTAGGGCTTCGCAAACTATTGTAGAGACATCATTAAAACCAGCAGAATAGGTTAATATATACTTACAATTATACATATAATTAAAGAAGTATAAGTAACACGGCTAGATCGTTGGTCTCTAGGTATAGGTTACATGACAGGTGAGTGAATCACGAAACGAACAGAAACGGGCACTATTTTTGTCACAAATAAAAAATACCTACACGCTAATAACATTAGAAACATGTATTGGAGTTTCCGTTTAGGTTTGAAGTTTCTATTTTTAATATCACCATTTAAGCCGAAAGTCACTGGACATAGGCCTTTCCCAAGCTCCTGAGCGCATCTCGCGGCCTTCACCACCGGCCGTCAACCTTGTGAACGACCTATAAGGAAATTTTAATAACCAGGTAAATCATAATTTTAAGCCTCTTTTTGGAGAACTTACGAGCGTTTACGCCGTAAGGCATTTCAAACAAACTCCCTTGTTTTTCGAAATGAATGAACCGTTTCGATTTTAATGAAACTTTATCCGCTTAAGCAGGATACAAACATAAAAAGTTACTTAGGAACATTTTCAGGTGCTTATTTAAAAAATCGATAAGTACGACGAAAAAGAAGATTAAAAAAACTTTTTACAAAAAAAAAAACAACCGACTTCCAAAAAAAACACTACAAATTGAAAAATAACTTTAATTTCGGAAGTCGGTGTCTTTGGTTCCGCATTTTCGTTTATTGACACCACCTTCCAAAATTAGTGTTTTTTTTGGAAGTCGGTTGTTTTTTTTTTGTAAAAAGTTTTTATTTTTCACTTTTTAGTGGGTCCGTTTGTAATTTATCTAAGTTACAATAGCCTAATGTCAACTGCTCATCACTTGTTACAAAATATTGCTTTTCCCGATCTTGGGACGTTAATTGTTGAGGAGTTCTCCTGGTAAGAACCAGGAGAACTCCTCAACAACCACTCACCATACGCTTTATGACGAGCATAATTGTCGACGAGTCGAATTGAGAACCTCCTCCTTTTTTCAAAAGAAGACCTTTTTTACAAAAAAAAAAATCAACCGACTTCCAAAAACACTACAAAGTGAAGAATAACTTCAATTTCGGAAGTCTGTGTCCTTGGATCTGTAGGTTTTTGCCACCGACTTCCCAAATTAAAGTTATTTTTCACTTTGCAGTGCTTTTTGGAACTCGGTTGTTTTTATTTGCAAAAAAGTTTTTATTTTTCACTTTTTAGTGGGTCAGTTTATAATTTATCTAAGTTACAATAGCCTAATGTCAACTGCTCATCACCTTTTACAAAATATTGCTTTTCCCGATGCAGGTACGTTAATTGTTGAGGAGTTCTCTTAGTAAGACCCAGGAGAACTGGAGCTGATTGAGAAGTCACCATTACCTCCACTTCACCATACGCATTGTGACGAGCATAAATTGCTTTGCAACCATATTAAAATGCCTAATCGAATCGCAACCCGTGAAATACTTATTATTCAGTAGTTCCGATGGCCATCACCAAATGGTGCTTTCCGAGAGCAAACGCACGAGTTACTATAAAACCTCGAGACCATACCCTTTCAAACAAAAAAGAAAATTTAAAATAGGTCCACAACTGACGAAGAAATCGATGAACAAACCTACTCAAAAAATACGTAAAGTTGAACATAAATAACCTCCTCCTTTTTGGAAGTCGGTTAGAAAATAACAAACATTAAAAAAAAACTTGTCCTTTGCTGCGTAGACACTTGTTTGGCTTAGCAATAGATTGTAAAAGTTACAATGTTCTAAATTTAAAAGGTGTGAACCGACGACCTCGCACGCCCCATGTGGCGGCTTATGTAATGTTTTTGTTGAATGTCGTGCACCGCGGCTTCTGCTCGCCCCGGTTCGCCGGCACTTCCTATCTGATGACAACAAACAAATCGATTGCGGGTCTACTATGTCAACAAAATAGCCTTTTCTGACATTTTGCTTTTTTTATCCTTACAATAAATGCTAACAGGATATAAAACTATTCAATAATCCTACTTCTACTAGTATTATAAAGTTTGTGAGGATGGATGGATGGATTTGTTACTCTTTCACGCAAAAACTACTGAACGGATTTGGATGAAATTTGGCACTCATATAATTACATATCTAGGATTGCCACATAGGATACTTTTTATCCCGATATTCCCATGGGAAACCGCAGGGCGCTGCTAGTAAAATTTGTATAAAACCGCTAAAGATTAGTGGCTTTAGGTAATAAACCTGTAGTAGTGAGCCAACACGAATGCTATCACTGTGTTAGGGGGAAAAGGGACACACACACACATCATGCTTTCCCGTTTGGTTCATTAGGTATTCCGCGGTACAATGTCTTTTCAAACTAAAACTTAGGTACCACATTTCTCTTGAATTTGTTTGCCAACATTTGAACGTACATTCATTTCAGCATAGGATTATTTAGCAGCAAGCAACGTCTCAGAAATTGGAGTTTGATGCTGTAATTACATACCCAGCATGATTTACATTTATTGATTTCGATACTTCTAGAGAGGGCCCAACTCATCATCATCTGCCTAGCCTTTTCCCAACTATGTTGGGGTCGACTTTCAGGCTAACTGGATGCAGCTGAGTGCCAGCATTTTACATGGAGCGACTGCCTATCTGACCTCCACAACCCAGTTACTGGGTAATTTGACAGCCCTTGATAAAACTGGTTGTCAGACTTTCGGGGGACTTTCTTGAGAGGGCCCAACTAAGGGCAACGACAAGCTAAATAGATGATAGTCTCTATAACAGTCTACTGTTATCAAATCGTGCGTGACCCTCGGATAGGCCGGTATAAGAAATTGCACATTTGGAGCATGCACAGATCACCTTATTAGTGGCTGTAAATAGTTTGTAAACATATCAATTGATGTGTATTAAACGCTGATAACATCGCACGTATTGTTCCAGACGACGGTCAATTATTTTTATTCAACATTCAATATTGATGTTTTGTATGATTCCTCTTTCTATAGATAAAGATGTTTTTATTCGTCATTCTTGGAGAAACGATTGCAGGTGTTCTATCTTCATAAAGCGGCATTCAAAAGAACGGCAGGATATTCTGGTTACATATCTACTGCTGGCTGTGGTGCCCATAGGTGAAGAGCTTCCCCAAGATTTGACGCTGCGCACGAGCCACCGACGCGTTCCACTGGAAATCCTAGAGAAAGACTTTCGTGTTTACAGTTTGTTTTAGAAGTGTTTAGAGAAAACTGTGGCTGCATGAACAGCTCTATGTGTGGCCACAGAGATGGTCCTTTATGCAGGTGTTCGACCACAACCCAGCAGGCATGACAACTACATGTGTCTATAATAATATATAATAATAAACCATTTATTTACTACATACATACCTTAACCCAAGTATTCATAATAATATAGTAAAAATTTTGTTAGTAAATAAAACTTAATAACTATGTTAGTATAAAACAGTACTTCACTAGCTAACTCTAGACCAATTCTGTAGTACTTGTCCGCGGAAGCGACGGAACACCACGTCCTGCGGCCAGAAGTCTTCATCCACGAACGCCTTGAAGTTGACGTTGCGGTGCGACTCCAGTAACTGCACCCTCGGCGTGTACCTCGTCTTCTGGCGCACGTACTCCACGATGTCCTCCGCCTTAGTGGTGCAGTCTATGAAAGGAGTCTTCCCTAGGAATCAATTAGGCAAAGTAACGTATTGTCTTGGCTGACTATATAGTCTGCGCGGAACTAGTTGTCCGCACCTTAGGTATGTGAGCGGTGGGACGAAGAGGCGTGGGCGCTTGCTGTCTTAATCTCATGTGCGTTGCGACTTGCGAACACTAGGCAACCCGCCACTTCACCCCCGTCCCCACCTAAGCCGCGGCCAACTAGGTCCGCGCGGACTAAACCCAGCCGATCTTTTCTGAAAAATCTTTCCGTAAAAACTTAGGTGAAGTGAGCTGTCATTCCAGCTGATGCTAGGGATTGGCACTATTGACAATTGACTTTAAGCTCACTTCACCTAAGTTTTCACAGTAAGATTTTTCGGAAAAGATTGGCTGCTATCGGATCGGCTTATTCCGTTTATCCACCCTAAAACAGCCACCCTAAGGTTACTCGGAAACATGTCCGAGAATCCACCTTAAGCCTGTAAATTTCGTTTATCCAACTAGGCCTAGGGTGGATTCTCGGACATGCGTTTCCGCGTATCCACCTTAGATTGGATTTTTAGGGTGGATAAACGGAATAAGCCATCGGATTTTACATACCTACCCATGATCTTGGCGTTAGATTCTTTATTTTTTTTGCCCTCATTCTTTAGAAAAACCTACTGAAATCCTATCAGAAAATTACTCAGCAATATTGGATTAAGATTACAAATCTCAATGAGTGATAGTGCTGACCCGTACACCGACACATTATGACTTGCCGATTATGAATAGCACGATACACCTCCGGACTGACCTATTTCTAAGCACGTGCGAAATATTATAATGGGCGTGATAGTTTGTTATTTTATTGAGATAAAACGTAAGTAAACGTAAGTAAGAGGAAAGTCCATTACTAAATATATATCTTTGTATCTATTTTCTTAGTTCTAAATATACCTATATAATAGTTCCGTGATTGAGTGTCAGCCTCAAACGCTGAATATACAAACACGAATTAAGGAACATATGTTTAAAAAAAATTAAGGTAGATACTATCGGGTGGCAGGGGGCATCTTTATTCAGCTTGGGTCTCCTCGAGTCGTTTTTATCAATATTTTTTGTAAGTTGACCTAAAAGTTCAGCAACAATCTGAAAATTGGTACTTACGCAATTATTATAAACAATTTAAAGTTTACGGAAACAAGTTTGTAAGTAAAGAAAGCAATGTACAACAGACTGCTTACACTGCTACTGATTGTATAACTAATACAACAGTAAACACGTGTGGCGGCTGATGCAAGTTACTACGCTTGTATCGTGATTTTGGACACACGACACGCGGCCGAGCGCGTACCTGCGCGTGCGTCAGGCGTTGCCGGCGCGACGCGCGGACGCAAGCCGACCGTGGCTAATGCCCTGACGCGGCCAGCGACACTCGCGGGGGGCATGCGAACCATTCTGACGTTTTAAAATAACACGCTGTGTATATGATGTCCGTCCACAAATTGTTGCATCAGAAATATAAACAAACTATGGCTGATGTATATATATAAATTATTTAAGTAAATGTAGAGGTCTTTATCTTAGCAGGTGTTGAAAATTACTAATAAAGTGCAGCGCATGTTATAAAATATGATTTTATAATGTTAGAATCGACATAATTTTTGGATAGGTTGGCTGGCCATTTCAAGGTTGTAGCCGCATTTTTTATTTTTATCTTATGAGACCACTATAAAATTTAAAACAGTAAGCAGTGGAGGCTTCTTCTAACCTTCCTAAATTATCGAACGAAATTGTTTATTATGTGCAGAGATCATAGGTAGACTATATTTAAGTACCTAAACTTCGGCGAACAGAGACAGAAAGTGGAGACTTCCTTACGACGACTTTTTTTTTCACGGAATTCGGGAAAAACCTTAAATAAGTTGAAAATAAGCTTTATATATGATGCGTAAAGGCTATTTTTAACTAAACTTGCAATTAACAAATCTTAGGATTTTTTTTTACAGATTTACGCACTCGGAAGACCGTATATCTAAAAATATATATTCTAACTTATTTTTATTATATGATAAAGTGTTTGATACTAGCATAAAGCTGTTATATCCAAGTTTGTAATGCTTTTCTTCTATTTTAAGTACATATACCTCTAAAAAAATTTGTTCAATCCTGTATCTGCATTGCTGAGTATCAAATTGCGACACGAAATTCGTGTCAGAAAGTTTCAGGACACCGGCATAGTAGTTAACTAGGGAAAGAGTAACTACGTAATTTAAATCACATAAAGATAATGCAATAGTTTTAAGATCCCGGAAGAATTTTCGTAAATCTACAATACCTACGTTTGAAATACATATCGAAGTCCGTTTTATGCAAATATAAATTAGTTTTACTTGTTACACATCGATAAATGTTATGTATTGAAAGATTTGATGCAACAACGGTTAGTTTAAGGATAATTCTAATACATGATTTAAGTTAGATTAGTTTAGTGAAAATTTCTAAGATTTGTTAATTGCAAGTAAGGAGGTGGAGGGAGAATAGGAGGAGGGAGGTGGAGGTCAGATAGGCAGTCGCTCCATGTAAAATACTGGTATTCAGCTGCATCCGGTTAGACTGGAAGCCGACCCCAACATAGTTGGGAAAAGGCTAGGCAGATGATGATGATTTGTTAATTGCAAGTTTAGTTAAAAATAGCCTTTACACATCTTAAATAAAGCTTATTTTCAACTTATTTAAGATTTTTCCCGAATTCCGTGAAAAAAAAATGTCTTCGTAATGAAGTCTCCACTTTCTATCTCTGTTCGCCAAAGTTTAGGTAAATATAGTCTAGTCTACCTATTCCGAATGTGTCAACAACGAATTTGTTTTATCAAGTTGTTTATCTACCTATATTTTTTGTTATTATGTCATAGCGGGACTATTTATAACAATATAATCATAATTGCTACAAAGGTACCTCATAACATTTAAAAAAATCATGTGATCGTCGTGACATTTCTTGTCTTCTGGAGCTAATTGGCTGTAAATAATTTGATAATAGGTAATTAATGTAATTATGCAGAACTTAATTATAGATAATAATAATAAACTTTATTTAATCAGACTTCGACCCAGTGTTAGTAACAAAATAAATTAGCCCATGTATGTTAGGACCTAAGTAATACCGCACTCCGGCCTGCATGGCTCCGGCAACTCACCCGCCATTGCACCTGAGTCTCTTGGTTCAGGTACCAGTGGTTACGAAGTAATGAGAACTCTGGCGGGTCCATATTGGCTCACCTAAAGTTCTTTACCCGAAATTGTTCTTCCTAATGATTTGTAATCCGAATGATCAGTCTTCCTAATATTTTTCATCCTAAAGATTTCATTCATACTATTTGTAGTGCTACCAGCGACGTTCATAACACTCATGTTTCCGAAAATTGTAATTAATAATATCATTAATGTAAATATATTTAAACTCCTACTGTTTTTTATCATAACGCTTTTATCCCTAAACATAATTACCATAATATTAGAAGATGATATTTATAGTTTTAATTTGAGGGTATGATTATTATTTGGGGGTATGCTTTACAGTTGGTTTAATAATAAATACTCAATGGCTTTACATAACGTACTGAGTTGTGTCTATGAAACCACTGTAGGTACTTCCAAACCCGGCGCTTTTTGATAGTAGCTATTTTTTTTGGATAGAACGCCTAACCACATATTTTTGTAGATAAAAAAAACTTTGGTATTTCTTTTCTCGACCACTATGATTTTGCGAACTTCACGGTTTTCAAATTTACACTAAAAAGAGTCTACTCTAGACGAGAGTCTAGTCTAGAGTCTAGTCTAGAGACTCTTTTTAGTGTAAATTGACGGGGTCTCGTTCGCTCGCTTTGCTCGTTCACTCGAGCCCCCGTCATCCCCTTCGAACCTAACCTGTCCGAGTCGGGGTTCCCCAAGTCCCGAGCTCGCTTCGCTCGCTCTTGCATCCTAAGTTGTTATTACAAATGTTTTACTTTTGTAATTATATTATGTTGGTTACCGCTATAAATAAAATCTAAACTAAAAAAAAATCTATAAAAAGAAATTTAAACAAAAAAGATATGACTTTGAATAATAGTGTAAAAGATGGTTATGTTGAGAAAATATAGGAAAACAAATAAAAGTATAATAGATGTTTATTGCTACAGACATTATGAAGTTGAATGCTTCGGAATTATGAACATTAGAGACAGAGTAGTTAGGAATTGTGATTGTTAGGATGAAAAATTTTAGGAAGAACATTTTCGGATTTCCGATTATCGGAGTTGAAAATTTAGGTGAACTTTGGCGCACCCACTCTGGCGGCAGTGCTTTCTCTTCTAGGTTTTGTCAAAGAAGATCGTACAGGACAAGGGAAAGGCATGTACCTGTATGCGGTTTTCCTTGACTTGTCCAGAGTCATGGAAAGCCGCATAACGAAGTGTATCTTTTTATTCCTGATAAGTAGTTTTCTTGGAGCTAACGATAGCCGTCTCCGTTGATAGCTCAGGCCGGAATCCAAACTGGGTAACACAGAGCTGCAGCTGAACATGAACCATAAGCGCACGTACCATAAACGGACGTAAAAATATCACGGCGGGATTTTATGACGCACTGGATTTTCAACTCTCGTTGTTGAGCCGAGCATTGAAAATCCAACAGAGCACATCTCAGCGTGTTAAAAAAAAACATACTGTTGTATTTTCGACTCTCGCTGTTGAGCCGAGCATTGAAAATCCAACAGAGCACATCTCAGCGTGTTAAAAAAAACACACTGTTGTATTTTCGACTCTCGTTGTTGAGCCGAGCATTGAAAATCCAACAGAGCACATCTCAGCGTGTTAAAAAAAACACACTGTTGTATTTTCGACTCTCGTTGTTGAGCCGAGCATTGAAAATCCAATAAAAGCACATCTCAGCGTGTTAAAAAAAACACACTGTTGTATTTTCGACTCTCATTGTTAAGCCGAGCATTGAAAATCCAACAGAGCACATCTCAGTGTGTTAAAAAAAACACACTGTTGTATTTTCGACTCTCGTTGTTGAGCTGAGCATTGAAAATCCAACAGAGCACATCTCAGCGTGTTAAAAAAAAACACACTGTTGTATTTTCGACTCTCGTTGTTGAGCCGAGCATTAAAAATCCAACAGAGCGCATCCCAGCGCGTTAAAAAACACACTGTTGTATTTTCGACTCTCGGCGCTAAGCAGTGTGTTGAAAATCCAGTGCGCGAAAATAAAAATTGCCGTAGGAAAAACGGGCCCGTGCGTACCTAGGCTTAATTTATGCTCTTATTTCCTTGTGGTAGGTAGGTATTAACCTTTTAAGCGCTTGGCTAAATATCAATTGCCGTGCCCCTAGCGCGCGGCTACAAATCATCATCATCTGCCTCGCCTTTTCCCAACCATGTTGGGGTCGGCTTCCAGTTAAACCGGATGCAGCTGAATACCTAAATCGATAAAATAATACCTACAACAAAAAAGGAGGAGCAATCGTTGAATAGAGCGAAAAAATCATGCATGTTCTCTGTCGCAGAAATACCTACGACATGAACGGTAGGGGCACGGAAATATGTGTCGCATAAATGCGACTCAAGCGGTAAAAAGATTAAATTATAACAGAATCAGCAGTACAAAATTCCTTTTGTCTCGCCAGTTCTTTATGTAGGTATTTAGGAAGTAAAGTACCTAATAATTGCAAAGGTAGATACTACTGCCTGTTAGTCACTATTCGAATTAAGTTTTTCCGAAAGGTAAAACTCTCATACAAATAAACGGATTACCTACCTACTTAATTACATTAGTAGGTATTGTATAGGATAAAAAATAAATAGATCTACCAAGAATAATTTAGATGCTATCTACCTGCAGTGCGATTCTGTAACCATCTCACCGTGAAAACTTAGGTGAAGTGAGCGTGGAGTGAGCTGTCAATACTGTGAATTCCTAGCAAAAACAAACTCACATCACCTAAGTTTTCACGGTGAGATTTTTACAGAATCGACCGGCAGTAATGGTTTTCTTTCTGTAGAGAGTGCAAAAGCGAGTGCCGATTAACCGAAGAAGAATAGCTGAGATCTATTATAATTTTGTGAAAAATAATAACCAAAGACTATATTATTCTCTTTGGTTATAACAAAAATAAAAATACTTAACTGCCATAAATCAATGTACCTAGCCAATTCCCAACTATGGTAGAGTCGGCTTCCAGTCTAACCGGAAGCAGCTGAATACCAGTTGTATTTATTTATTAAGTATAATTATATTTTATCTGATATCCACAACCCAGTTACTGGGTAGGTAATACCCCTTTGGTAAGACTGGTTTGCAAACTTTCGGGCTTCTGACGGCTTAACGTGCTTTTTGAGGCACGGAGGGGTCTTGTTATATAAAGATGGTCACCCCCACCATCATCCACGGTCATCCACGGACCAACCGCAGCAAGCGTAACTTAAACTAATCAATCGACCCGTGCGGCTGTTATTACTTAGCCACAAGCCCCTTAGATAATATAACTGCCATGAAAATAATATAATATATGTAGGTATAATAATAATATTCATTTATTTCAGGTCCGAGACCCATATAAAACAACGACAGATAAAAAAATACAAATACTTACAAACACATAAATTATTGCTAAAACCTAAATATCAGAATTAAATCAGAAACTTGAATGAAACCTAAATGTCAGATTTACACTTAACAAAAAAAAAAAAAAAATTCAGACATCCCATATTCATATAGTGTTAGTAACAAAATGAAAATAACTTATTGCCTAGTGTTAGTATAAATCAATCAATAAAAAAAATAATGTAATAGCAAATAAAATAACTACTATGTAGGTACGGTCGAACAAGCTATTTGGTATACAGGCAAAAATATTCATCTTTCCACTACACTGCCAATATTTAGTTTTATTTTGTGTGTTTTCATCCTAGAGTGGTGTAAAAAAATTTACTACACATCGCACCCACATCATTGTTTAAAAGTAGATGCATGTTAGCTGCCCGTATACCAAATAGCTTGTTCGACCATACGACTATATTCGATTTTAAAATAGCGCAACAAATCCCAAAAAAAACAAGTTCATAGTTTTGAACAAACCGTGCCCGCCCGATCGGGTTTACCATATATCGCATCGGCATCGGTAAAAATAATCCATACAAAATTTCATCCAATAGGCAATGGATTAAGAAAAAAATCTTCCTTCGTGCTTGTTTCCGTTATCTAACTCTTGCGCAAAATCTTGTGCTTCTAGACCCAGCGGTTTAGGCTGTGCGTTAACTGTCAGTGAATGAATTTAAGTAATCATACACACTAGCGGCACGCGTCTACGGCAGAGGCAAATACAACGGACGACACGCGATGATAATACGGTTGAACCCAATAACCTATTTACAGATAGCTATTGATGGTAGCCAATTATAACTGTCAGTATAATATAATCGTACAAATCGCTGCTGTTAGAGATTAATGGGACGTTAAAACCAGAGATAGACAGGTTTATCTACCTCCAGTACCTATGCCAACACTGGTGATAGATAGGTAAGTAATAGGGTTCGGCCGTTAGTAGTCATGCCGTGATCCTGCTGTTTTGCCAAAATGATTATGCCCAAATTTTTATTATCCAAACAAATAGCAACCTTTTTTATACCAATGCAATATTTGGAATGATTTTAGTACGCACATTTTCACTTGGTCAAATTTTCATTCTGCAGAATATTACTAAGGATAGGTAATGTCATTTGATCTTTAATCAAATGATTTATTACAGCAAATAATCTTTAGACATTAACCATTTAGTCAAATGATTTGTTGTAAAAAAATATATAAACATACACTCGAAAAACATAACCCTCCTTCTGGCGCAGTCGGGTAAAAATGAAACTCATTATTTCATAGACTTGCGCTAGTAAAAAAAGGAAGATTATTTTTATTAGGCTACCCGGAACCGAACTAGTTAGATTAGGTTATATATAAAAAAAAAATGGTTAGGTTAGGTTAGCTGTGACCCCTACGGACGAGCCGAGCGAGCGAAGCGAGTGGTGCCGCGGCAGCGGCCAGCGAGTGCGAGAAACGACTAGGTAGATTATATAGAAAAAAACTACTTACTATTATTATTAAAGAACTTTAGTAAGTACTTTTTTTTGAGCGTGTGAAATCATCTAATGACCCCTCTCGCTCTGGGTGGAGCGAAAGGGAGTGTCAGACTCTTACTGACTAAAACCCACCCGTGTTCCTTCCTTTTATGTTCCGGGCCAGCGGTAACCCTTTCGGACAATCCCGGTGACCTTTGGGACAATCCCGCTGACCAGTAAATTATTTTGCCCAAATGGAAAATACCGTCATGATCACTTTGTGACTGGTTTAGAAAATATATTTTAAAATGATATTTTGTATAAACGTAATTTTTCCAAAAGAATCTAAATATTAAATATATAAATGATTAAATATCATCCGAAACAAAGAAGTAAAGAGACATTCGTGAACTGACGATACTAAATATTTGGCTTATTTTATTTTGCGTAAAATATGTTATACCAACTGAAATATTTGACTATATTAAAATTGATAAAAGTACTAATTGGTAAGCAAGTTATTGTTTAAACGTTCACTTGCGTTACAATTATTTGTAAAGAGTTTATGTGCTAAGTAATGATTTGGCAAAATAAATTATTATTTATTATTAAATCATTATAATTATGCGGAATTTTTTTGGGAAGTGATAATTTGTAAATTTTTTTGATGAAACAAGGGAGACCCAGTCAAGCCATTACGACCGATAGGATTTCTCATCGGCAAAAAACACTAACTTCCATACAGTTTCATCCCCTGTTTAACTCCTATAGGGGATGAGTTTTCAAAAATCCGTCTATAGTGCTCACTTTTGTTATAAAAAGAAGTCATGTGCAAAATTTCAAGCTTCTAGACCCCGCGGTTTGGACTGTGGGTTGTCCGTGAGCGAATGAATTTATGTTTTTTTTTTTCAAGTTGGTAGATAGGAATCAATCAACAATTTAACGTTACTACGAGCTGAGAAAATGAGAATTTAAATGAAATACACATTAATTGGTATCTTGGTTTGGATTAATTAAAAACAGAGCAGTATCATCCGGTTTTTAATCTGTGCAAGTTTATTGGAACAACTTTACCTACTGGGTACGATATGATAGATCTTTTTTCTGCTCTTTTAAAACCAGTCAAATATCAGTTGATGATATCTAAGATTATTTTACCGCTGCTTTAACTTTGTTTCGTAATGATTTTTATCTCAAAACAAGATAAAATGATTCATAGTTCATCAATAGATGTCTGAGCTAAGCTGCCTCGTGTATCAAAAAGGCAGTCGTGAAAGTCCTTGTTTTATACAACTATATTATCCATTATAACCATATTACTAATATAATAAATGCGAAATTGTGTCTGTCTGTTACCTCTTCACGCTTAAACCGCTGAACCGATTTAGATGAAATTTGGTAGGTATAGAGAAACCCCCGGGAAAAGACCAAAAAAAACAAAAATGTTTTATTTCATTATTACACGTTGCACAGTATACAGTTGGTGGCGGCTCCTTTTAAGCATATAAATGCCTGTGCCAGGAGGCACTCTTTTATATCGTGCAATTAGTGTAATATGCAACGAAACAAAGGTTTTGAATTAATTATTCTTATTTATTACTATTAGTCTGTTGGTAAATGTGTGTGTATATTTAAGCGTGCGTGCGTGTGTATGTGTGTGTAAGGGTGTGTATGTGTGTGAGGTTGTGTATGTGTGTGTGTGTGGTTATTTTATGCGGAATCGGTTTTGCCTTATATTTAATAGAAGATTCTCTACTTCATTATAACATGGCTTATTTATCCAATTAATCAGCAATGATTTGAAGTCTTTAAACGGTTAGACGCATATAGGATAGTTTTTTTTCCCGATATTCCTACAGGATCGACAATTATGCAGATGAAACCGCGGGGCGCAGCTAGTAGTCTATATGCATAGTTAGGTACTAGCTTTAGCCCGCGGTTTCGCTCACTTGGATGCCGGAAATTATCCCACGGTAACGTGATACCAGGGTAGCCTATGTCCTTCCCCAATATTCCATCTATCGCCTTGCCTAATTTTATCGAAATCCGTTCAGTGGTTTAGGCGTGTAGGTAACGGTAATATATTGGAATTCATGGGTTTTAATGCGGCTTACTGTCTATGCAATGTGAAAAGCTGCATTGATGAGAAAAAATAAGAAAGTCTAATAGTGATATCCCATAAATCAAGGAGACCACGGTAACGATGGTAACAACACATACCTTATATTATTTTAAAGATGTAGTGAAGATAGATAAACGTTCACATTTCTAATGAAAACGATAAGAATTAAGAGTACAGATAATATCTGGTTATTTCCGCTTGTAAGTTGACCGCTATTTCATTTAGGTACGGTCAGCAACAAAAGTCGATTAAAACTTCAGTTTTTTTAAATCTCAGTTATTGAGCAAAATATTTGTTCAAAATTGCAACAGAAGTACAATGCAATTTTTAACAAATATTTTGCTCAATAACTGAGATTAAAAAAAACCTGAAGTGTTAATAATTTGCTTAATAACTGAGATTAAAAAAACCGAAGTCTTAATCGACTTTTATTGCTGACTGTACCTATTTCCCTGACATGTGCTCAGCTCAATATCTACACAGATAAATTGATGATTCTTGAAACGTTATACGTAGAGTCAACGTCATCAAAACCATTTTACTGGGTCACCTATTATAACAACGTGACTGACAAATTATACTTGTAGCACAAAAGAACTTTTAGTGTGTAATTTAAATAATGGTATTCAATAATAAAAGATATTTTCCTCAGAGATTCAGAAATACCTATATATAAATTGGTATGTGATATGTGAGCAGTGGTGGCCACGACTCACGAGTGTAGGTCGTAGGTTCGAACCTGGGTTTGAACGCCTATCTACGCCGGATAGGAGCTTTACTTTGTGTAAATTATTTCATCACCCGCTGCTCTCAAAACGGTGAAGGAAAAATCGCGAGGAAACCGGTATGTCCTAGAACCATAAATTCGAAGACATGTGACAACTACCAACCCGCACGGTTCCCTATCCATTTGCATAAAAATTTAAGACCTATTACAACTTGGCATACTTTTGTTTCTCTTAATTGTTTTTTCCCATAACATTATTTACGCATAATTTTTAAAAGTAGGGATAATTTCTCAAATTATAATAAAGATTAAGCTTATCATTCTAAAGCATAAATTTTGCATGTTGCATATTTTATTTCTAACGACGTCAAGTCGACGGAGCCCCGCTGCGCGTGTCTCTTATTTCTACCGGGCTTACATGACCTAAAGCGCGGTCAGTGTCACTGTGAGAAGCCCGATGACACTACGCTGGTGTTTGCGTATTTTTTTTTTGGTACGCAAATTAATTGTATTATGTTTTCAACACACTATCTAGCTAGCATATTATCCTGAAGACTATCATATATTTTTCTGATTTCGTTTACTACAGTCGATCATATAGCTTTATTACTTCTAAAACTTGCGTTTAGGTCCTGTAATCCCCTAAAATAGGATTACCATCCGTCCGGATTTGTCCGGCCATGTCCGGACTTCTAGACTTTTTGCCGGACGATTTTCCGGATTTTCAAAATAATTATGCCAACATAAACTGTATGCCAAAAAAATATGGCAAAGTATTATTTTGGCAATACAAATTATACCAAAATAGTTATGGCAAAGTATATTAGGAAAAGAACATTATGCGAAAAGAAGGGATCCCACCCGCACTGGGCTCGCGTGATCCGACACTCCCGTATATAAATATTTCCCGCCTACACTATACCTCTAAGGCTGAGGACATCGTGGAGTACGTGTGCCAAAGGACGGAGTACAGGCCGAGAGTGTAGTTGCTTGAATCGCGCAGCAACGTCAACTTCAAGGCGTTCGTGGTGCGAGTACCTACATGCTACATGCATCTCGTCATGGCAGAGGACTTTTGGCCGCAAGGTGTAATGTTCCGTCGCTTCCGCGGACAAGTGCCACACGATCGCACAAAGACAGTGAAGTGAGTTTTACTAACATAGTTTTAAGTTAATACACTAACACGCATTGTACTATTATAATATATATGTTAGTCTGTAAGGTAATTTTTTGTCTGTGTGGTGCCGGACTTAAAGAATAGCACCACCCCATACTTCCCGTGGGTATCGTAAAAGGCGACTAAAGGGGCGTACCAGAGAATGGGCAGCAGCGTTCTCTATGCATTCCACTACCAACCCAACCCGCCTGCCAAGCGTGGCGATTATGATTATGGCAACCCCCCCCCCCTTTTGGGGGAGGCCTATGTCCAGCAGTGGACGTCTTTCGGCTGAAATGATAAAGATGATGTAAGGGATTTTTCTATGGGCCAAAGTAGCCTGAAAATAAAGGTTTTATTATTATTTTTTATTATTATACCTCATAAGGCTGGGCTATAAAGCTACGTTACCGCATTAGTACCTACTCGTTTGAGAAGAAGGATTCTTATTTTATTTGGAACGTCAAAGAATAATATAGGTACCCACTTGAATAATCTCTCCACTTATTTCTTTTACTGACCTTACCGCTGTCATCATTTCAGCCGAAAGACGCCCACTGTTGGATATAGGTCTCCCCTAAGCACTGCCACTTCGACCGGTTCTGTGCTCCCCGTATCTAGCGGATTCCTGCGACTTTCACAAGGCCATCGGTCCAACTTGTGAGGCCTTCCAACTCTACGTCTTCCGGTACGCGGCCGTCACTTCAGAACCTTTCGGCTCCATTGACCATCTGTTCTGCGAGCAAATTGCCCTGCCCATTGCCACTTAAGTTTATCATTTTTAGGGCTCTGTCGGTTACCTTGGTGCTCCTGCGGATCTCATCGTTTCTGATTCGAACACGTAGGGAAACTCTAAGCATAGCCCTCTCCATTGCCCTTCTCATTCTTCTTTATTTTAGTTCGTAGGAAGTATTTACCTCTCTTATTCACCTTTACCTAATCCACATTTTTCTATCCTAACGACAACCGCGGCCATACATAATGCCCGATGACTCATTTAACTAGCTACAGCATCTGATATTAAAGTAGGTACTCGTACGTTTTGTAGATTATTTCATAATACCTATGTACTCGTATTTTTTGTGACAACCAACAGTTAGAACAATAACAATAGTAACAATAGTGTTGTTTTATTTTATGAACTCTAACCTGGGGTTGTATTTTGTAGGAAGCTAGTTGATTACATCGATAGCTCCCTTTAGTAAACACGTATATCGTTGATCTGTGTGTTTCTTAATGTTCCATTTGATGAAAAGGATGTAAGTAGGTAATCCAGCAAAGCCATATAGTTATGGGTATTGTTGGGGTTCGAGCGCAGTCGATCGAGTTCGACGTCATCCACGACTACGATCGACTACGCCTCAAATCACGGAATATAGTCATATTACGCCTGCTTCGTCACTGCTCGCGGTGTAACCGCCAAATTTACACAGTGTTTCACCGCGACCCGACCGCGTTGATGAAGAGGATGATGACGGGGCTATATCCGTGAGTTCCCAATGCAATACACGATTGAGGAGCGCTTTGGAGGATGCTTGCCGGGAGTTCCGCTGAACGACGCCATTCCGCCTGGACTTAGACCACGTTTACCTCGTTTGCCTATGCACAAGAAAATCAACACACTGACCTCCCTAATTAGGTAATTACCTGGTTATCTATATTATTCCAATAATTTTTGTCCCGCAATATTTGACAGAACAAAAACGTCTAGAGTTCACAACACAAAATCTAGTGAACTATAGTCCGCGTAGAACTAGTTGGCCGCGCCTTGGGTGGGGACGGGGGTGAGGGCGGTGGGGTTGCCTATTGTTCGCAACGCTCGTACTGAGTACAAAGCGCCAACGCCCCTCCGTCCCACCGCACACATACCTACCTAAGGCGCGGCCAACTACTTCCGTGCGGATTAAAGGACTTGGACTTAAAACTATAGCTATGTTTCTGCTATCAGCGGAGACACACAATGATGAATAGGGCATACCTAATGCCCGATTTTAAAACAGTATCATCGAATATGGAGATATTGTGGTTTGATACTGGCAGCCTTTCGTTAATACTATGTTCATTGTGTAATAGACTTCACATATACAATTCTAATACATGAGTAGTCTGCTATTGTTGTAAGGCATAACTTACGAACAAATGAATTCATCTTACTCCAAGATCAGCAAGAAAAAAAATGTAAAACATGTTTTCTACGTTTAGTCAATAGTTTATGTTTATTCAGCATAGCATGATTGTTTACCTATATTTTGGGGTTATGTAGGTATAGTGATTATTTTCCTGTTTTAATTCAGACATTTTGTTAAAAAAACCATTTCAAGATTTAATAACGCATGAATTCAGCATTTCTCCGAAAGTTTTGACAGAGTAAAACAGTATTCTACAAGTTTCTTTGTTCTTAAAACAGCCGGTCGATTCTGTAAAATTCTCACCGTGAAAACTGTTGGAAAATGAGTGAGCTGTCAATAGCAAACAAACTCACATCTTAAGTGATGTGAGTTTGCTTTTGCTGGTTACAGAATCGTACTGCTGCTTGAGTGACCTACATATTTGCAGCCCATGTTAGAGAGATTCAAGAATTTTGAGCAATCGCCTTGCCTGTAGGTATTCAGGTACAGGCAAAAACAAAAATTTGCAAATAAGTATTAAGTTCAACGCCTTGAACTTGTACCATCTCTGTAGGTATCTGTATCAAACAACGATAATGTTAATCTAAAAAAAATGTTTACTACCATTCCCTATACTTAATCATAGTATTGTGCAATATATTATTTACAACATTGGTGAAAAATATAAAAAACATAACCTAAAAATATGAAAAACTGAGGTTTCTTCGCTACCAACTTCAGACTCTGAAGTTGGTTGTGAAGAAACCCCAGTTTTTGAGCTATTCTAGAAAGTTCCATAGGCAAAGAAAACATTACAATAAGACCCGTGCCGAGATAAGGATAATAAGGTCATACAAGTTTAAGACATTGACGCTTGATATAATTTTGTTTTTTTAGCATTTTTCTAATCTCAACCATCAGCGATTTTTGCGAAAACAAACGATAAATGAGGAAACTTCATTGTGTTACTAAAATGTATTTATTTATTGATAGATATCCGTGTTGAAGCATTTAATTTAATGTTTTCGTATTTTCTGCAATAACATCATTCTAGTATTCATCAGTCATCTATACGATTTTTAGTGCCTCATTACATAAAATAAAGGTGCATATCAAAACGTCAAGGGGTCGGTCAGTCAGAAAGATGAAGCTATGATGCCCATGTTATACTAAACAAAACTAGGTACTCGAATACCAATTAATTAGTTTATGCGCCCTTGTGGAGCAGCACCAGCGAAATAAATAATAAAAATAGACTCGATATCTGCATTCTTTCCCATAGTAAAATAACGTAAGACATGATACTATGGAAGTAACTGAAATAGACTAGCTTCGTGGTATATCTACATTAACGTAACCTAGCTGGAGGTAATATCTTATGCTACTGATGATATTTAAAATTGTGTTTAATCTGTGTACCGCTCATAAGCAGGTACACGAGGTTCAAAATAGAAATCGATTTCTGTTTTCTATTTCTTTCTTTATTTAGGCACCCCTTTGGGAACTCGGCTGAAATGCAGTAGGAACAACAGCCCTAGAAAACCTATTTATGTTTTTAGCAAACAATGTAAGTATGTCGGTATCTACATAATCAGCACGCAATTGCATCTTTATAGTTACAAATTTATTATGTATTGCTCTGTATGAAAGAGAGATATGCATTCGCCCCGCCTGGCAATGCCCATGACAGCGAGAATTTACTTGCAATGCAATATCGTCACGATCTCTTATCGGATGGCAATAACTCCAGGCGGAGTCAATAATATCTGCAAATCGTAAACAAGGCCGTATCTACATGGAGCGAGGCATACGTCAAAGATATCAGATTTAGCATTGCAACTGTACCTACCCGAATTATTATAGCAGACAGTCGTACCTAGCAACAATTATGTAACTAGGGCTATTGTTTGTAACACGTATTTTTAAGACGATAAGAAAGAGATAAAAGTTCTTATTCTGAAATCACCATAGGAACTGAAGACTTGTTATTTAATTTTTATCTTATTTTTTTTACAAAAAAAATAATGCTTATAATATATTGGCGAAGGTAACTTAATTATCAGCAACATGTTGCGTTTTAGGGTAACTTAAAAATGTACGATTTTTAGTTCCTCAGATGCACTGACCTCTATTAACCATTAGTCTGCCGGAACGTAGATCTACGCGAGACACAATGGCTTTTTAATTGTGTGTGTAATTACGGCACACAAGCGGTTAAATACAGGTCAGTGCTCAGGGGGCCTAAAAAGGCCACTTTGGCAGAATCATAAAAGGATAACATTCTGAATCATAGTATGGCGAAGAAAGTCCGTGTGTTTCTTTTTTTCGCTGCACTACGTAGGTATAATCAAAGAGATTGGGATTGGATTGATTGGTATTTTAGCTCAGCAAAAAAAAAAACTGAAAAATCCTTTACCAATGGGATTTGATACGATTAACTTAACAGTTAACTGTCCATTATGATTCATAATGATTTCCTTTTATGATTGTGCCATAGTGGCCTTTTTAGGCCCCCTGATGAGAGTAAAAATGGTGCATCCATCATCCTTTTCCAGCCAGGTTAACTTTTGCCTAGATTATTTAATAATACCTAATACAGGGTGGCAGGGACACCAACGCGAAAAAGACCCCGTAGAGTATTTTTCGTTGGTTAAAGAAAACTGCTGTTTCATAAAAAAGTGCAATACCTACGCGGTCAAAATGTATGGAACAGCAAATTTATTTTTTAATAAACGACGAAAATTTTCAACTCAGGGAGAAATAGAATCATGTACTTACTAAATCCACGTTAACAAGTTGCGCGTCCATGTCTCTGCCAGCTTGTATTTAACACACCAGAAAAAAATAGTAAATAAATGTGATATTTCATAAAACCTACTAAATTGAGATTTATTTATAACTTCTAATGGTCAATCTCGATTCTAGAGCACAAAGAACATTGCATAACCCAGAAATAACATTTCAATAATAATTCAAATATATGGCCATATTTACTTGAAATAACAATAACAATTAACTTATCTGAGTAATTTATTAGTAATAATACGTTTGATGCCGTTATATCGGCTAATAATAGTGAGCGACGTAAGTGTTTGCTCAGCCCTCGACGTCAGGCGTACCGGTTTAATCAAACACTACAGCTACACAACTACACAACATCACTCCTATAATTTGTATAGGAGTTTAAGTAGGATATTCTTACGATGTTTTGAATCCTAATAATAAATAATTTGTGTAAAGTACTGTTTACGGAATATCATGCAAAAATGTATGTTTTCGGTATCTTTATAGCACCTATTGCACACCTCGATGTAAACTATATTTTGTACCTTTCAATCCGCAATAATAGAAAATTTCAATTATTAGAAGATTTCAATAAGCAATAATAGAAAAAACATACATTTACACAATTTGAAACATTTTCCCTGGATAATTAATATAGTCCTTACTGCTACGGCGTAGCGCTACGCCGTAGGCCTTTCATCTAGAAATAGGTTAATAGTTTTTACGATGACGTCGCGGTTTTAAAATGCGGTTTATGGTTTACAGGGTATTGCGTTCTTAATCAGGATACATTCATCCTATGGGAAACATAGTAAATAGAAATCCTTGCTTGGCTACGCCTCTAAGGTGAGAATTTTGAGTAATATAAAGGAAAGAGGCTATGAAAAGATATAAACGGGATTATTTATAAAGATAATCATCATTCCCTATCATAATTATACTCAAACAAAGAAACGGTGGGCCCTTATTGGCGTGATAGATAGCAGAATACTGAGCGAGAATGACAACATAATCTGATCATTAATCTGAGCTGATTATACGGATTATGTCAACAGCACCTCACGATTGTTATAGACTCAGTTAGTTGTCAGGTTTATGTGAAGCTGTACTAAATAGTACATATTAATTCCATATGTGCAGAAGATAAGATACATGGAAGTTGAAGTGTGTAGCATCACTCAGACCCGTTGTTGAACCGTCAAAATACATGTTGTCCGTACGGTTGATATTTCGACTCCTTGCCGTTAACAAGACACGATATTGACGTGGTCTGCACGTTGTAAGATTTTGCGGGGAATAATACACAATTGGGGCCCTGGTGGAAGTAACCAGGAGCAATAATAAAATAAAACAATATATAATTATCTAGATAACAATATATTTTTGTCATCAACGACAAACTTAACAACAGACTACAACATAGATCTTCTCAACGAAACACCTGCGCAAAGTTTAAACATCACCTAAACACCTGTGAAATGTTTACCAACACATTGAGATTAGCTAAGGTCCATACAGATATAAATCCACGTTCACCTCACAGCATCCGAGGACTAAATAAATGCAACGTAAATGGACGGCTTACAATATTTAGGATAAATAGGTTGCCAATAACAAGAGGCACTGCGGGATTCAAAGGCGTAGTGCTGGAGACGCATCTAAATAAACAACTGCAAGCTGTTGGTAAACAAGTCTACGAAGAAAACAATCTGCAGGATTGCGATTGCGAACTTAGTCATTACCACAAAAACACATTAGGTAATCTAAAATAGTTTGTTGTTAAAATAATCTCTTATTCCTACTTACATTGCTTTTGGTTTGACGTGTTTAATACGTACGTAAATGATGAATTGACTCAAATAGAAGGCTGGCTGGTCAGACGAGCCTGCCTTTACATACATGAACGCTTAAGTGTAATCATAAAAACTTATAGGTACTTTAAATACAATTAGGTATAAGTTTAAAATTAACTATAATTACACGTAGGTACAAAATATATTTGTTTCAGTGCACTTCTGCTCATTATTATTTTTGTGGATAAAACAGTAATCAGGACAGGCGGATGTATAAGTATGTGACACAATTTGAACTATTCACAAGTGTTCTCAAAGGGAACTGAAGTAATCATGCCGCCATATCGTGTACAACGTGAAAGTATACAATTTTAATAGATATTTACTTGAATACGCTATGTATTGTAATGATACAATCAAAGTATATGTCAATCACGATCAAATCCTAATATTAGAAGCGTATTGAGTGAGATTAGCAATCGATAAACTGCAGGAAGTAATAGTTACCTGGATGTCAGCAGAGGACTCCACCGGCGCGCCGGGGGCTCTGCGATACTTATACTGTACACGCCTAGTGGGGGAATGTAAAATGCTTTTGGCACTAACTTCAATAAATATTTATAATAATTTATATTACAATACATTCAAATTGATATTTACAGCTTATGAGTAGATACAGATATATATATTTACAACGGTCGCTTGTTGAGATAATAAGGGGTAATGAGGTTCAGTTATAGCATGTTACATTTATACAAATACAAGTTATTTTATTACTGTGGGAACGTGTACAATATCTACAGCTGTAGCTGTACGTTATAGTAGAAGCTCTAGCAACACTCACATCGATACCCGGAGTCGGGAACGTAGCGGCCATCCCGCGGCGCGTCTCCCGCTCGACGCGAGCCCGTGCCGCGTTATCGCCTATTACATCGACGCTGAACACTGTTTATTGATTCTAACATCTAACATTTGATTATATTGCACACATTCACTTATTTCTACGTAAATATCCATAAAGAGTGGGCTAAAATCCCTCTCCGCCAAATTTTCGTAAACTCACCGCTTAACTACCTGATGGAATGACATGTTTGACGCACCTTCTATGTGACACTCTCTAAGCAAACTAAACGAAGCGATACCGAGGACGAACCGAATGTACAACTTTTAGCTTTCAATCAAGAGACAGCTGAACGTAATCACAACATGGGTTTTTACGAAATGGTACTTAATTTTGATTTGAAACGAATGGTTTCTAATTGGAACTAAAGTGTCGGTTTCATTTCTATTACAAAATGTATGAATAGTTTAAAGCTGACATAATGACAGTACAAGCAATGACGGAACCGACGAAAACATAAGTGAGCTTGCTTAGGAGCGCGCCGACCTGGCCGCGCTGGGGCCGAACTTGCGATCCTTGCGATGTGCCGACCGGAAGCACTCTACACGAACACTAGTGACAACTACTGATGGGGACATGACTCTGAACTCGAGGACGATACGTTACTTGAAACATGATATCTTCTCGTAGCACCGTTGCCGATCCATTGAATTTTAGCACGATTCAAAATGAAATTCGAAAGATCTATGTTATCGTCATCTTTTTACAACTCTAGTTCTATTAAATTAGTCGCGGAATTGATCGATCTTTCTAATTTTTAAAAATTGTGATTTTAAAATTTTGTGATTTTAGTTTTTAAGATGAACTTATAGTAAACGGTAAAAGTAGGAGATTCTTTTTATAAAATTCAGTCGCCGCCTACTGTTAAAATCGGATTAATAGCTACTCTCCTAGAAAACTTTTAAAAAATTTAATCACTCCCGTAGCGTCCATCGTCAGACGGTCGCATCGCGGTCTCGAGAGATTTCATCCAAAACCCGTCGGGCGGTGCATGTAAGGTTCGTAGTGTTGTTCCGTCACTCCGGACGGCTCGTCGTCAGCGCGTGGTACATCGCCTCCCTGTGCCAAGTGGACAGCCCTCGTCCTGCGGCCGGTCACGTCACGTCACGTGTCACGCCGGCACTGCCGCTCAGAAGAGCATGTGGCAGCGCAGGTTGGAGTTGGCTATTCCGTGGTGTGCGCGGTGAGGGCGACCCGCGCCGCCGCGCTGCCCTGCGCGGCCGGCGGGTCGCTGGCGGGGAGGGACAGTAGATGTTAGGCCTCCAAAAAAATCAGCGCGGTTGGCTTCGGCTCCAAGTTGGACTTCTTTGCTTCCACAACTAGGAACTCGATCTCCTGCGGACGTTCAGTTACGTTGCTTACACTTGTTTGTTACGTACAATGTACAGGAGATTAGACTAGGCGTATGTTGGGACGCAGGTGACGCAGCGCAGCACAGTACAGATTTAGCAGCACAGGGTAGGCGAGTCAAACATAGTCCGCGAGCGTATGCTGTGACGCAGTTAACATACGCACGCATTCGCGTTCTAGCTGATACAAAGAATAGACGTGTTCGAGTCGTGCAGGAATCTGTGCCGGCACTACAACGAGGCGCAGAGCAGGGCAGACACCATGTTTGCGTCGCACGTGCCTGCGCCGCAACGTACGCAGCACTCGGTACTTTCATGCATTACAAAATCTGCTCTGCCTTGCGCTGCGCGGACCTGCGTCGCCTGTATCCCAGCATACGCCTAACCTAGCCTTATTCTCAGTAAACATGATTATCAAATGTTTTATTTAGGTCGATTCTTGTTCAGAAGTGGCTAATTAAAAACAATTTGTTATGCAATTGTGTTCTTCTACTTTGGAGTATGATTGATGTCTATTAACTATTAATGCGTTATTCATTGATCTTAATTAAGTTGGTATCTTATTGATTGTGTAATGTTGTGACAACACGCGGATGGCTCACCGGTTTGTCCCTCTGTGCGAAGGACTCGGCGATCAACCGCGCCACGTCTTGGTGCTGCAGGCCCTCCACGCGGTGTCCGTCCACCGCGAGGATCAATTGGCCTACCTCCAACCCGCCAGCTTCATAAGCAGCCCCATGCTCCTGGAATCATAATTTTATGACTCAAGCAACAATCTGAAATTGGGTTATTGGGATAACCAGCTGCTGATAATGCAACTTTACCAATGTGCTCGTAATAAGTAATAACACCTTCTGAATAGAGGCTTATGCATGTCTGAATGAAACGCCACAGGCTGTTGTTGAAATGCCGAGTGTTAGTAACTTACATGAATATTGATAATCCTGGGCAGCGGGTGCTTGGTGTTGGCGCCGCCCTCGATGGCGATGCCGAGGATGGGCTTGGTCTTCTTGACGGTGATGTGCAGGTTGCCGTGGTGGTCGGACACGACGCGCGCGGCGCGGGCCTCGTCGGGCGCGTCGTGCTGCAGCCGCTGCATGGACTGGTGCCGCCGGATACCGCCCCGCTCCTCCAACAACGCACCACTATCCTCTTTCATGTCGAAACTTCGTGACAAATTGTGTGCTAACTCCTATAAAAAGTTACCACTTTTCCATAATGTCTGCTTTTATTATTTTATTGCTAGCTAAACAATAAGTCACTTTCGATTCTCATGTGTTCAATTGACATCATAAATACGGATACAAATTACTAATATGCCTCCAATTCCTAAGTCCTAGTAACTAATTATACACATCCACACTAAAATTGTTACTCTACTATGCTAATAAATAGCAAATTCAATTCAGCCTCTAAGTACAAGTAGTGCTCTAAGAATATTGAGGAGACGTGTAGCTGGGCGGCAGAGGGCAGTAACTCAGCGACGGGCTACAGCCGCGGCGGCGGCGACTGGTGGGTCCAGATACAGGTAGACTTGATTTACGACCTTGTGCCTCTCAGTTACAAAATGTACAGTGAGTATAATACGTCGAATGTATTGAGAAGCTGTAAGTGAGATGTGTGCTAGAGGCTTGGATTCATGCGTTTCGATCACTCGGTGGCGTGGTTCAAAGTGGGTATATTTTACAAGTGTTAAAATGTATTATGGAGAGAGTTCTTATCCCGTTTACCTACCTGAGTAGGCGAATTTAGTTACAGCAAGAATTATAGCAGACACGAACTGAATAAGAAAACAACGGAAATGCAACAAATAAATGAAGAAAATCAAGATTACCAACAAACCAAACCAAAACCAAATAAAGATTTTTGAACGTATTTTTGTCCTGATATGCTTTTACGCCACCATGCTCTAATAAATAAAACTTGATTTCAATACAAAATAAATGAATTAGAAATTTTATTTATAATGCACTATTCAGGTACTGAAGTTTATTACATTGAGGATTTGTGACATGATCATCAGTTTATACTAAATTTTCATGCAGCACGTTAGCTCGATCCATTCAAGACAATAGTACCTCTACAGGCTAATGAAATAACCGGAATGATAAATTAAATCACTGAGATGTGCGTCACTACTTCGAAATAAATTCATGGGTCAAATAAAATGTTTTACTAACAAAATTAACACCGAAATGAAGTGCAACGATAAGAGAAGTGAAAACATACAATAATTGAATAATTCACTAACACCAAGCAATCGTTTTAAATTCGAAGCAAGAACTTCCAATGAAAAAAAATCAAGTTTTTTTTTTTAATTTCGTGCAAATGTAAGAATCGTTAATGTGCTAGGACAGTTCGCTGGTCATTCCGGCGGCGAGAGGCCGGGCCACTTACTAGAGGTCGTCCCCAGTACCATGATTTTACTTTCTGCGTCCAGCCACCGAGTGATGAGCGCAGCCCCTCGAGATAGCCGCACTGAAACATCACACTCACTCAGGACCAGATCGTTCTCCCTCCGATACTCATCTATCTCCCGACTCCTAACACCCTGAGTTTTGCCACACAGCACCCGCTTGTGTTCTCTGTCATGTTCAATGTTCAAGTGACTGTTAAGCATCTAGCATAAATCTAGCTGAAAGACAGTTACACTATAGGATTCAATAGGATATATCCTACTTAATAGATTTAAAATTCAGTCCGATGCGATTATGCTACGAATTAGGTTCACAAAACACGTAATCTGTATACTCGAACAAAGTGTAAGGTAACATCATAACATCTATAATATTGAGTAGGTAAGTAGTTGTTCTATCAAAAACTGTTTAAGATGCTAGAAAAATTAGCAAATACTACAAATTGCTAGCTATCTACAAAACATTACATATTATGTAAAGGTGAAATTATTTGCCAAGCCTTAATTAACATTACTTACTAACCCTTTACTCTGTTTTGTTTGGACTGTTACAGGGTCTTTTACACCGCACGCTGTTGTATTAAAAAATAATCTTAACAAGTCTTGGATATAAATAAAAATACATACCTGATCCTACATGTGAGATTTGCAGATAGCATGAAACAAAAATGGTAAGATTGTATCACTGTTCCTCTAGCGCCAGCCGAGCTAGAACGTAGTTGGTAACTTTCAAGTCATGCAACAATTTTGTCCTATTGTGTTTATATTGTTTGCCTCGTCGTCGCGTTAACTTTCCATGAATTGTGCTATGTCTTGGATGTGTCAAGAAATTCAGCGTTTGTTCAAAGAAAAATTTCGCATTATTCGGAAAAGAATACTTCTTTTGTTTGTTTTCCGGGGGACTGTAGTCAGTTAAGTAATATCTTTGTAAGAAGACCATGATTTTGTTTCACATACCTACATAGGTATTTTCACATACCGTGCTCTGAGTGGAATACCTCCTTTTTTTTGGGTGGGAACTTATCAAATAACTGGGCGGAGCGGAGTGTCGGACTTTTACTCACTAAAACCCACCCGTGTTCCTTCAGTTGCCTGTGCCAGGGGCCAAGGTATCTCTTTCGAACAACCCGCGATCCTTCACATACTTCGTTATATGTTATGGGAAAGAGCATTTTAGTTTTGATCCAAAATCAATTCCTATAAAAACATTTAAAAAGTTCATGTTAATGACTTTGCACTAAGCCTGGGTTTCTATATATTCTTGTGCTCGTACGATACGATGATTCCGAAATCTTGTTAAAAACAAGGGTTGGGTGAAACTTTGTTTGATCCCGATAGTGATTGTTTCTACGTGTTTACCTAAAATTGGCGTTGAACTTGTTCTTTTGATCTTAAGGTGGTTTATCTATCGTAAGAACAATCTTATGGACATGTAGAAAATATAAAGCGCTAGGTTTGTCACAACGAGACTGTTACAAATCTAGCGTGTAGGTATCTAGGGGCCGTATCTAGAAGCAGGCGCGACATGCTGCGTCTCGTTAGCGTCTTCTATAAATAATGAGATAACATCGGCCGATGTCGTCCGACACGCACCGATCCGATGCGATGTACAACGCGCGCCGGCCGCCGATACAAGCACCCGAACCACTGCTATCAATATTTTATTATCGGCGACTCACAACCCCATTTCACATAGTTAAATATTTGCCGTTATACTTGATATAAATAAATATTGTAGAGATAAAATGAAAGTGAAAAGCTATCGCAGAAAGTAGTGCTGACATTTCAGCTTTGAAAGGCCGCAAATAACAAGTGGAAGGTTCTTTCGGATTCGGATCTTAAAAGATGTGTAATTACAAAAATACCTCTTAGCTTTACCCGATAACAGTAAAGAGGCTTGATCAAGTTTACTCTACCCTACTGAGGTGCTAATTCAGGGTTCGTTTGGTCTCTTTGGATTAAGAATCAGATATAAACTACCTCGTTAAAGCGTGTCTGGTGTCACATAATATACTCACCTTGTTTATTATGTATAATGATTAGCGCTTGTTTCAGTTGTCGTGACTGCACGCATGGACAATTTTTTTTTTTTAAATACTTTTGTATTTCGCGTTGACCTTTCCCGTAGTTTAATTGTAACTGCACGCTTACGTACAATCTTAATTCGTAATCATACGTAACACACATACGGAGCAAGTGTATGAAGTCCGTTACAATGGAGGTTACACACATTACGGGTTGAAAGTTTTTAGGTCGTGACGTTTACGGCTCTTTTGAAGTTATTAAGTGAATACGTGTTATCTGACTGCTCTTGCCAGAAATTTAGAGTTCTCATACTCTAGCTGTATAAGTACATCATGCGGCGTAGATATTTATAACCTCAAGCAAAAACAGATACGCGTTTTAACCGCTTCCGTGACAATAGAGGATTATTATAAACTTCAAGCACCGTTAGCTTATAAATTGTAAAGATAACCTCGTATCGTCTCATCGAATAACGATGCGCACTCATTGTCAGTCGTAATTACAAACGAAACTTCTCCAGTATCTATGTTCCAAATCTCAATATCCGTTAGATACTTTATGATTTCAGCAAAATTTAATTTAGCCATTCGATAACGTATTGTATGAACGGCAATGTCTGAAGGCTAGGTGTTACCGTTGGATGTGTGCCAGATGAAACTAACAGCTCTATACGTTGTTATCTCTTTATCTACTTACATGAATAGTAATAGCCAATTAAATCGCAGTATATAACACGTGCTTGCCACAAATAGACTTAGTGACCGACCGAAGGTTCGGTTTCGGTTTCGGCCAGGTTCGGTCAAAAACACGAAAAAATCTGATGATTGCAATAGCAGCCCGTAATCAAATTATTTGGAACAATCTACGAAAAGCGACGGGAGTTACTTTCCTTACTTCAGTTTCGGTTTCGGCCGAAACTAGAAAAGTAGCCGAAGGTTCGGTTACGGTTTCGATTTCGGCTGATTATTGTGTTTCAGTTCAGTCAGACACTACAAATGGTAATAAATCCATAGATATTCCGTGAATAAATCCAAATCTGTGTTAGATATATATACCTAAGTATCAAAATAACAAGTTCTAACTGTAATCTATCTCACTCGTTGGTCTGGTAGACTAATCATAAATAAATCCGAATCTGTGTTGGATATAGATACCTAAGTATCAAAATAACAAGTTCTAACTGTAATCTATTTCACTCGTTGGTCTGGTAGACTAATCATAAAAGTTTCAGATAAAAGAAAATGTATTAGCGTTTTCTTTCATGGCATCCCTTTTCATCTATGTTGGTTTCAAGACTTTCAACTCTATTTAAATACTATTATCAATCGATCTGAAGCCATTGAATGGACCAACGTAAAAATATTATGAGAAGCTATTTCAATTAACTTTAAGCAAAAGTTGAGTGAAATTCTGAGACTGAGCTCGGTCGCTTATAAATCATCTATTATGACTGTGTTAAGAAAGCCAATAATATCGTTGATGAATGAACTGTAATCAGGGCGATGAATAGCAGCGTCCATCTTTTGTACAAAATAATTCTATTCAGAAATAAAAGGCCTTTTTATTTTATTTTTTCATTTAACCTATTGAGATTACTTGCAGAAATTGGATTCCCAAGAGAGCGTGCTATAATGTAGCATCATAATTTGATTTTATCACTTCAAAGGAATGTTCATAAGACCAAGGGACCGATTCTACTAATTTGCAATGTTACACGATCAATTGCGTTTTAGCAACCTTATTATTAGATTTTTGTTATTAATATCAAATATCACTTATTTAAAGTAGCTATAGCTCATTTGCACTTTCTAAACGCCAACACTAAAAATACAACCCCACAAATCGCTCACTAAACCAAATAAACTACTAGGTCGACTAGTCTCGCTATTAAAAGTATAGCACATTGAATAGTAAGTAAATATAATTTCAGTTACAAGTTTCCACTATGTCCACATAAAAAATCCTTACATACATAGTAACATGACCTTTTCGCACTTATTGATTTCGATTCCATCATATCGGACGACAAGTCTATTTCGTTCGAGTCTCTATTTATACAGCGGGAATAAGCCGCCTTACACACGAGTTTAACTCTTGTGTAATACACTTAAGTCAATATACAACTATTGGAAGCTATATATAGTGAACCGTGAAAGCTTCTGGAGACAAAGCCACGCCCTGTGAAACCCGCTCTAATACTGTAACCGTATCGAACAAAGCCGCCATTAATTTCACTTTTGCCAACCACCGAGTACGCTTCGCTAATCGGTGTAAACACCTCGATTGATTGAATTACAGACTTTCCTTGCGTGAAATATGATAAGTATGTGACAGACACGTGTGTGGTCAGTTGGGAGGTGTCCGATGACCACGCGATTCTACCAAGTCAGATAGTTGTACGAAAAATAACAGGACAAATTACTATAATGTCAGTTTTATCATATGTTTCTATCGTCTAATAGCAGCATTATACATTACATTCGCAGGGATTGTAGGTACCTATTTGCCCGCTGAACAGAAAATTCTTCTTTGAAAACGTAATCGTGTTTGGAAATAAGTGATTTGATACAATGGACAAAAGAAAGAAATCCGTGACAATTGAATTAGAAACTGGAACACGTAGATTCGGCAATGCATTCGTAGAGCGTAACCCTGAACACTTTTAATTAAATAAATAATCCTTTTATAAAAGGAAGGTTTACGAATCTCACTGGCTATTTGAATAGGTTTGTTATCTCGTATAACCTGAACCGATTTTCCGGCAATTCAATATTGCGAACACTGGACGAATGAATTGCGAGTTTCATACTAAACTAATTTTCCTGTTTGAAATTATAGCCGTGGCCGTTTTGTCCTCCCCCAACATAAATAACAAAAACCGGCTAAGTGCGTGTCCGGCCACGCACAGTGTAGGGTTCCGTCGTAGCCCGTTATCACAATATAGTACGATTCTGTTGTTCTTTATTCTATTACCCTTTTTAAATAGTTCCCTATGAGATTCGCGGCGACGTAGATTGTACATGGTTCTGACAGCTCTCTTCTTCATCTTAGTCACTTTAAAGCATTGATGTTATGATCGAAGCTTTAAAGGATTAATGCTAAGGATTTTGTATTTGGTACAAAATTATCCAACACCCAAGTTCAACAACTATTACTGCTAAACTAAAAAGTTATCTTAACCGCTATAATTTTCATGTAAAGTTCATGAAATGCACTACCATCGTGAATTTTCCCAAATTTTTCAAGCCAGCACTTTAGCTTTTAGAGAAGGGGGGGGGGGGGGTCGCCCTACTGGAACAAAAATTTGCAATTTAAAGTTTAATATTTCGTAAATAAAGCATTAAATCGAAAAATAATTTTAGCAACCCCAAAGTCATTTTAGAAGACCTATTCAACGCAACGGGTTCCTTGTCAGAACTACGGAACCCTAAAAATGATAGGTACTTGTGAGGTAATTACGTAACACACAATGGCAATACATTCAAATTTGTAGCGGTTCAATAAGATTTATCGCGTCATTTACGTTGTTGAACTGACGAATATTTCAAACATACGAAGCAATGTATTTATTATCAATTTCTTTTAAAATCATTTAGTGTGTTACGCAATTAAGCTGGTGTACCTATTATTAGAGCGACATGCGACCACGGTTATGATTTCAGACAGGATTATTTTTTTGTTTAATGTTTTATTCTTTTATTTCTTTTGAACAGCTAATCCACTTTACATAACAAACGCGTAAAGAATGGAGCGTATAACAAAGATGTTTAATTAACTTTGCTTTGTTATAAATTTCCTGATTAATTTTCAAAGGATTTGTTATTTATTCGGAGCTTTACCCGGACCGTTAGGTACAGACGCCAGCACATTAAGCTACCCGAAACTGTAAAATTTTCCAATCAACTTTGAACCTTATAATTTAGTGATAAAGTTGAAAATCAGAGTGTAGTAGTTTGATTTGCTGGCATCTGTACATACCATGATAATATCGGCCCAGAGTGGTAAATCTTCGTTCTCCTACCCTTAAAACCCAGCGTGGTAAGTATTGGTTTTTAATTTGAAAGACACGAATAATACATGATCCTGTGTGAAATAACGCGCAAAAAGCGAAGTATACGACACGTTTTTTATGGTTTTCGATACGTGGCAAAGGACAATAGACTAAGGTTTAAAACTCTGCAAATTACCGAGTTAGAACAAGTACTTAAAATTTATGTACATAGGTAATGCGTGTGTCAGTGAATCATAGAGCATCTAAGCGTGTAAATAATTCAAGCATCCAAATTAGGTATACGAATAACTTTTAAATTAAGAGCTGCGATCTTACGCCTTATTCTAATTATTACAACAATGGCGAATATGTATGTTAATCGTTACTTTAATTAGGTTTTATCGGGCGGCGTGATTGAAGTGGTAAAAAAATAAATTATAGTGTTCACGAGACATGGGAATCGCAGGTGGTTGGCTCGGTTGTTTCCGGTTTGTCCAGTTTTGGATGATGTCCGCGTGGGAACTAACGGTGCGGCTGGCAAGACGATTTGTTCATAACCATTGTGTTTGATTAACACAAGAACATGAATCTTTTAGTTATGCCTCGACACGGACACGACGCTGTTGGTGATTGGTATCTCAAACGTCAATTGTAAAACATGGTTAAACCAACAAAACTCTCATATTCATAATTATTATGTGTAGGATGAAAATTAGGTGCAATTTTTGTATAATTTTTATTTCAAAAATATACATTAAGTACTTAGATAAGATACCCTAATATACTTTTTTTTTCCTTCAGCAAAAGATCATTAATTACACTAAAATCTACTTTGGCGGCCACGTTGTTTGCGTAACGCTCGCTTTCACACCGAACGTCGCACGTTATTCATAAATTCATCTCGAAAATATTCGCTTTGACTGGTTTAGTACCGACGTAATTTATTTTTAGTACCTTTCCTACATGATGTTCGATTATTCTGTCGGGACAGGGATGTTATTGGCTACAAATCGACAATGGTGTGCGTGGGTGGCCATAGCCATTGCCTGTGGCATACAACCAATTCTACCTCAAAGCGACGCGACGCGGCTTGCGTAGCCAGTTGAGTATCAAGTGAACTCGATTCGCACAGCGGCCGCGTCGGCGCTCGCTTTGCTCTTGCGGTCAGTTTCGCTCCAAGCGCCGACACATGTGCACGTTCAACTAACTTCACAATTACTCGCTTGTTTACAAATAGAAGGTAGTGCAATCTCGCTGTCAACAGGATAACCGTGACAGGTAAGTTAAATATTAAATGGAGGCCAGTGTGCCAAATACAGTTTTATACATTGGTACTCGAGAAAGATCCGCTTACAACATCGCATTTAGTTTACTAGGGTGTAAACAAAACAATAAGATTGTGTACCTTTTGTTTTTGGACATTATAATGTGATGTGTGCAAGTACCTAGTGTGCAGATCGTGGATTGTATTTTGTGTATCTTGTCCACATTTTATTTCATAAATGTTTTAAATTTTAAAGACTAAGACAAGACAGTTTTAGTAGCAACACTGTTTAGTAGGTCAACATTGATTTTTATATAATAAAGATTCTAGAAATCAAATAACTGGCGTGTAGACACTTGTTTTTAAGTATTCATTCAAGTAATCTATACCTATAGTCCATAATATGTGTTAACATTTACCTTATGGAGGTACGGTCATGTGGTTTTACTTAATTCGTTACCTATTCAGAACACATTCATCAAAGCAAGTTTAGCTTGCATTCGGCCGGTTCTTTTCGGGCCATGGACAGAAAAAATGGTCCTCGTCTCACTTCGTTGTATGTGCCGCGCAATTCGCTTCAGATTGTTTTTTCTAAAAATTAAAACATAATCTTTGTAGCAAAAACGGAAACATTAGTACCTATGCTCGTTGTGTTTTTATCTTGTTTTATTATAATTTTGGTTACCGAGCAGATCACGACTCGAGTTCCTTGACATATAAAGTACCCAGTGTAATACAAATGCATTTATTTTCATAAACTATTAATTTTACCGAAGGTTACGTCTATCTATCAATCATTCAGTGATAAATATTACTTTACTATGTTTAAAAAGTCAGTAACTTACAATTCCTGCTTGACGACTTTGATAATAACGTGATATTTGTATGCTTATTAACTAGTCTGTCTATTTGTTGGTTTCGATTTGATATTGAGATTAACAGTCGTAGAGAAAGTGGATTATTATAATTATGTAATATGGAAGGTTTGCTAATTCTCGGCATTTCGTAAAATATTATTTTTCCTGCGTTTTATGGCGCCACGCGTGACTGACTTGTTGAATGCAACAAGGACAGCACAGCTCGACAGAAGGCCTTCAAGAGATGTCTGTATTGCTATTGTGTTATCGTAAATTATGCACTTTTTTATCTATCCAGCAACAACACAGCCGGCGAAGCTCCATGACACGCTTTCTACGATTGGAATGGAATGGTAGAATATTGCTATACACCATTTGCTAGGAGAGATTCAGAACCAGTGCTACAGGCGTCTGATAGCTGGCGAGGTGGCGAGCACTTCTGAGATTGGGTTAAGTGCATTAGACTATCAAAAATATCAAGGCTATGTTTGAGCACAACATTTCTGTCTGAATGTTAGGTACTCTTAACAATATGAATCATGCATTGAATTTAGGGACTTTTAAGGATTATGATGGTAACAAAAGTGCATTGCTTTATTTCAGTTTTTATCGTGTTGTTGATATCGCAATCTACTTGCCGCTTTTGATCGATTTCTGTTAACATCATGTATCTTAGTGATAGCATAAAGAAACGCTGCCATGTTTCTACAGATTTTTTTTGTTATCGTGCTGAATCGACAAGTCTTTATTTTCTATTGCATCGCCGCTCACAAGAACACTGCCCGAGAAATATTGTTGAGATCACGAACCGGAGCCGTGCCGTGCAAAGGGGTTAATGTTACAGTACACCTTCCTTATACAGTTTGTTGGGACGACGAACGGACCGATAACTTTCCGGCCCTTTGAAAAGAACCGTTCTCTCGTTTACTTGATTTATATTAGCGAATTACTGGCGTAATCGTTTACGTAAATGCGTTATTATTATAGTACAGTACGGAAATATTTTCCACGACGCGGTCCCATTATTAATGCAGTGTACGAATGGGGAGAGAGGCATTGATTTGGCCAATGTATTAGGTTTACGGTACGCGAAAGCTGTGTAGGTAGAGATTAATGTCGACCCGCAGGTCACAATAGCGCACGACCAACATGGAGAGATTGCAGCGAGCCCTAGAAACTACACAGTACATTATAACTCGCTTATTTAATACACGTAGCACTTGGCATGGTATTCTAAAATGGAGGAACAAAAAGAAAAAGGCTTTCTTTTGTAAAACAGTCTAGCTCGTAAATGATTGACATAGATTAAAAAAAACAATTAAACTTAATTTAATTTGAGAACCCAAATATAGATATGATTTTCATAGCCTTAATTCAAACTTAGTTTTTAAAACGAGCGCGTCCCATTTCATTAAAATCTACAACTATCCAATAGGGCAAACCTTGTCAATGCTATTGGATTTCCGTGGACAGAATTAATGAGTCACAGACGATAGCGGATAAATAATAAATAGGTTGTATAGGCAAATGAGCATGCACCAACTGAGGCTCGTGAGCTCTTGAGTAGGTTTGTATGGACAAACAAGACTGGCAATTAGCGAGGTGGCGTGGGAGAGCGCTCGTGATAGCGTAACGTCGCAGTCCCGCTAGCCAAACAAAGCGGACGTTCATCGACTGACGGGGCCATGGGGCCGTTTTAAAACCCTTGCACTATTTTACTATCGGCACATAAACATATGATTTTCAATGGGTACCTCCTTTCTCCACCACTAAAATACTTATGCAAATCCGTCTTCGTGAACTCGCTACATAAGCCACAAGCGCTCCTTCTAAAATACGTACTGTGAACGATCACCATTCACTCATTTTTGCGCAAATGTGCAGAAAATTCAACTATATTTTATTTAAAGTTTTCATATTACAGCATTAGGTAATATGTCAGTTTCGTGCCCAATATTATGAGTGGCAGTATCCACTATATCATTCATGCCTAGACATTTATGTTTTGCGTGATATATAGGATCGTCTTTAAAGTCTTGAGTGTGTAGGTACATGAAACTGTTTTCATTTTAATTAATGATAAATGATAAATGATAAATGATTTATTTTCTGTAAGTAGGTTTTTACAAACACTTTTACACGTCATCATATTTTTTAAAACTAGATGTGGTCGGCGTTTCCTATCTGACTACTCTGAGAAGAAAGGCCGAAACAAACTCAGAGGTCACAGTCTCTTTTAAAGTCCAGACAAAATCTTGGTCAGATCGTGTGAAGACCATGTAGATTGATGTCTGAAATGGTCTTTTGAGGAAAGAACCACACAGATTGAGCGGACCTGTCCAATCAGTGCACGCATTTGTCAAAAATCGTGCAGCTCGACTCAGAAATGAGGAGCTCAACGATTCGACGAACAATACCAAAGAAAGGACATTTGGGTAGGCCGCGTAAATTACTCAAACTGCCAGATCATGATTAAAACTAAGAAGGAAAACAGTAAAAAAAAATGACCCACATAGTCCTCACATTCACAATAATTAAATGAGAAGAAAAAAAAATAATAATAATAAAATAAAAAATACTTTACAAAGTAAATATTCATGTCATTGTCTAAATAAAATTCATCAATGTCAATGTGTATATAAAAATCCGGACATAATCTTTGAGGACCATGGAGATTAGTGTCTGAAAAGATCTTTTGAGGAAAGAACCACACAGATTGAGTGGACCTGTCCAGTCAGTGCACGCATTTGTCAGTAACCGTGCAGCTCAACTCAGAACTTCAGGAGCTCAACGATTCGACGAACAATACCAAAGACAGGACATTTGGGTAGGCCGCATAAACTACTCAAACTGCCAGACCACGATTAAAATGTAAACAATGACCCACATAGTCCTCACATTCACAATAATTAAAATAATATAATACTTTATACAGTAAATGTACATGTCATTGTGTAAGTAAATGATACTTAAAAAAAAAAAAAAGAAAATATTAAAGTGTAAAAATTGCAAAATAACATTCACTGTCTAAACCTATTGGAGCAGCTCAATCCCAAGCCTTTTTGTCCTCAATATAGTCTTTTACAGTATAATAGGCTTTCTGGCATAGTTTTCGCTTTATAAAAGCTTTGAATTTATTTAGGCTTAGTTCTTGAATGTGGCTAGGAAGTTTATTATAAAAATGTATACATTGGCATCTAAACGAGCCACCTATTTTCTTGAGCCTTGTTGTAGGAACAACAAATTTGTGTTTGTTCCTAGTATTTATGTTATGGATATCACTGTATTTTTTAAACAGATTAATATTTTTATGTGCATACAAAAGATTATCATAAATGTACTGAGAAGGCACAGTCATTATATTAATCTCTTTAAATTTGTCTCTGAGGGAGTGTCTAGGACTTAATTTATAAATAGAACGAATTGCCGTTTTTTGTAAAATAAAAATTGTCTGAATATCGGCGGCATTTCCCCACAACAGAATACCGTACGACATCACACTATGAAAATAACTAAAGTAAACTAAACGGGCTGTCTCTAAATCAGTCAAATCACGAATTTTCCTAACGGCGTATGCTGCAGAGCTAAGCTTTTTTGACAATTTATCTATATGGGGGCCCCATTGAAGCTTGGCATCCAACGTTATGCCTAAGAATACTGTGGTATCTTCGGGTTTTAACTCTTCATCCTTAATGAGAACACTAGTTTCTACTTGTCTAACGTGGGGTATCGTAAACTTAATACATTTTGTTTTTTTTCCGTTAAGAAGTAGGTTATTGACATTAAACCAGTTAACTACTTTTGCAAGGGCGTTATTTACATTGTCAGTAACCAGCTGCTGACGTTTGATTTTAAACAAGAGAGATGTGTCATCTGCAAACAACACTATATCATGATTATCCTTTATGAGGTACGGCAAGTCATTGATATAAATAAGGAACAAGAAAGGACCAAGAATTGAGCCTCTGGGGACCCCCATTCTTACTACAGATCCGGGTGACCTTTTTCCGTTAACATCAACTCTCTGAATCCTATCACTCAAGTAAGAAGTAAGAAGATCCAGAGAGGCGTTCCGGATTCCGTAGTGGTGCAGTTTCCTGATTAATGTTTCATGAAGAACACAATCGAATGCCTTGGACAAATCGCAAAAGACGCCCAAGGCATCGCATTTGTCCTCCCATGCATTATAAATATGTCCTAAAAGTTCAACTCCTGCATCGGTAGTCGAACGACCCCTTGTGAAACCGAACTGTTTATTATGCAGTAATTTATTTTTATTAAAAAAGCTTTGCAATTGATTCAAAATAAGTTTTTCAAAAATTTTACTAAAGGTAGGTAGTACTGAAATAGGTCGATAATTAGTAGGGTCTGATGTACTACCCGATTTAAATAACGGTATTATTTTACTGTTTTTCATAAGATCAGGAAACTCACCACGGTCAATACAATTATTAAATATAACAGCTAAAGTAGGTGCTACAATGTTTATAATCGACTTAGCAACATCCACAGAATTACCCCATAGATCTGCGGTCTTTTTAACATTTAACGTGTGAAAGGTTTTAATGATATCGTTACAGGTTACATATTCAAAGTGAAATTCAGAATCACAAACTGAAACGTTTTCTCTAAGTAAAGACTCTGCGGCAGCGGGTGATGAGTTAAGAGATTTAGTAGTTGATACTGGAATCTCTGCAAAGAAATTTTCAAAGGCCGCGGCGACTTGAGAATCTGATTTAATTATATTGTCATCAATAGCAAGGCTGTAGTCACTACTTCGGGTGCATGACCTACCCGTTTCGCTATTAATGACATTCCAAGTTGTTTTAATAATGTTGCTACTATTTTTAATTTTTGAACTCAAATAACGTGACTTGGCAATACTACAAACTTTTTTAAATATTTTAGAATAATTCTTAACATATAAATTAAATTCAGCAGTGTTTATACAAATCCGTTCTTCATATAATTCATAAAGTCGTTTTCTACTTTTATGTATACCAATGGTGGCCCAGTCACTGAAGGAAGCGTTACTATTAACCGATAATGTTTTTGGAATAAAAGTGTTATCAAATTGTGTGCAATACATATAAAAAAAATCATTATATTGTTGATTAGGGTCATCATTAGTGAATAAAAGTGGTAATTTACCCAAGAGTTTAGTTTTAAATGTTTCCAAGCGATTAGTTGTTTTTGGGTTAACAGTGATATCTTTTTTAGTAACTTTTTTGTTGTAATTTGGAATACTGATCAATTGTCCGCAATGATCTGAGTCTATTAAGTTAATAATTTCTTTGTGGGTCGGTATAACATCTGTATAAATGTTATCTAGGCATGTGGCACTAGTAGGAGTTATTCTAGTGGGCTCTAAAAATTGGTTAGCAAGATTGTATGACTGAAACAAACTTATAATTTTAGTACTTAACCCAGAATTTTCTAACAAATTAACATTAAAATCACCACAAGTGATGATAGACTTCTTTGTATTACAGATTTTGTGCAACACTTCATCCATAACTTTTTCAAAACAATCATACAATCCTGAAGGTGGTCTGTATACACTTAATATAATGAACTGCTCCAATTCTATACAGGCTATTTCAATTGTTCGCTCAACAGAGAGGCTTACGATATCCTTTCGGTCCTTAAACTTAAGCTGGTTATTTATTAAAATTAATGAGCCACCATGTATAGCATTTACTCTGCTGAATGAACTACCAACCTGGTGATTACTAAAATTGAACATGAACTGGTGGCTTTTAAGCCAATGTTCTGTCAAACAAAGAATATCTATATTGTTACAATTCAGGAATAATTCTACTTCTAAGTCTTTGTTTAAAAATCCTTGAATATTTTGATGCACCAGATTGATACTATTTAATTTTTTTACACTTTCATTTGACTTATTATTTGCCTTAGCTACATTTTTGCAAGAGGTTGCCTCTATTGTCTTAATGTCTGATTTAAATGATGATTAATGTCATTAATTTTGACCAAATTATTGGCAGAATACTTTAAAATGTCATTGCATTGCTCAATAGGAACAATTTGTTTAGCCAAATGTTTGGCTGAAATTGAAAAAAAATATGATAGCGACACAGCTATCTGTCTTTTAAGATAGTTAGAAAGATAGTACATAACAATATTGTATCTATCTTTTGTCAAATATAAATTATTACCAACATAATAGTTAGTATCAATTAACTGGAATTGGTTATCATTATATGTCAAATTGTGCAATGTCATGTTCATATCAAATCTTAAGTTATTTTCTTCCTGTGGCAAACTGTTACTGTAAGGGAATGTAAACAATACAATTTTTCTTAATCTAAGGTTGCACAATGTTCGATGATATTGGAGCAATTCTCCTTTATTTAAATTACCCCTATTTCCCATAAATATTAATAAAGTTGTTTTCTGCTTAAAGTTATGTTTAATAACTTCTTTCATAATATCAAATAAAGAACAACCAGGCATACAGTAATTTATTATTGAGTGTCCCGGATATTCATCTGTCAACAAGTGACCTAAGTCCTTTCCAATCTCATCACAAAATAATACTATATCATGATTTAATGAACTAGCACTTAGATGACTTTTTAATAGATTAAATTCTTGCACGAAATACTTACGTTTAATCCGTGAAGACCACTAGCATTATCTATAATATTGCCATGCACACAAGTAAAAGAATGTGGTTCTATTTTAGGTTACTTTTAGTGACTCATTTCATATTATTTTGTATGGTTTATTTGGAGTTGGAAAGATTAATCGGAAGTAATAACCGCCTAAAGTAATAATCGTTCAGAAGTAGCTGACAGCAAGCTTTGAAACCAGTTAATCTCCTGTTTCCAAAAAAAGTTAACCAAAGTGAATAAAGTAACAACCTTTTATGCTCAGTATCTTTATATATACCTACAACTTTTTCAGCTCAAGTGAAGTAAAAATAAACACTTGAATATAAGTCGACAACTTAAAACATTTCGAGAATCACGAAGTAGAAAGTGGCACGACGAGTTTACGGGAAGCAGCAGGTAATTGCAGGAAATATTGGGTCAGACCATACAAGTACCCCTGCTCTTCCTGTTTAGACGGTCAATCTTTTCAGTTTCCTGCGTTTAATTGGTCAACATAATGCAAATAACGTTCACAATGTAATTCTTCCGCTATAAGAACTGTTTTATTGGTTCATATTAATTTATTAAAACGTGAAGGCGCTGCGTTTTAGTTACATAATTTGCTGTAAGCAAACGGCATTGTGTTATATTTATTTTGTAAATGTCACGCGATATGCAACTAGACGTTATGCATCCAGATAGTTATGTATGCAGAAATGATAAGGTTACCAAATTCTTCGCACACGTCATTTCTGAGGAACAGAAAAAAAGAGCTAATTGTCGCGCCAATCTATATATACAGTAGATTTGTGATAAACAGAAATGAAATTCTGTCTTGCAAGAGTAATTAGTTACTAATTGAAACAAGCGATTGACACGGACATACTAAAGCCCACTTGCACAGATGCGGCGACCGGCGACGCAAAGGAATTGCTAAGTGGAACGTCGGTGTATTATCACTAATATCGCCAAGGTAACGGTATCAAATTGTCATGACAGGTACATTAAGTACAATTGCCGTAGACGTACCTAACACACTCACCTAAATGTGCGACACTATACAATAATCTTGTTTTTGTAGCGAAAGTATCCTACTTGTTGGCACTTTACGATTTACTGGGAGCCTAAAAAGGCCACTTTGGCAGAATCATAAAAGGATAACATCATGAATCATAATGGACAGTTAACTGTTAAGTTAATCGTATCAAATCCAATTGGTGAAGGATTTTTCGGTATTTTTTTTTTGTCTGTGCTAAAATACCAATCAATCCAATCCAAATCCAATCCCAATCTCTTTGATTATTATATATACCTACGTAGTGCAGCGAAAAAAAGAAAAACACGGACTATCTTTGCCATAGGCCCCCTGGTCTACTAGCCTCAACTAAGTGAAAATCTCAAAATGTTAGTCACATATTTATTGACTAGTTGAATATTATATTATAATTGGACAAGTATCATTTAGAACAATTTGGAAAGCACCTAGGACCTTATAATTCATCTAAATTATATAGGTTATCATGGTGATGATCAGTATTATGTAGGTACTTCAACATAAGGCTCCTAATTTAAATTCTGCTTCGATATTGAAATCCAAACTTATCCGAAACCTATCAGCTACGCTCGAAAGAGAAAGTACCATAATATTATAGTTAAAGGCCCCATGAGTTACTTACGATGTCACGTACCAAAGCAATTTAGAGCATCGTAAAAGTATCACTATCTCCCCATTACACCATGGTTAACTTAACATTCCTTGGAGACATTAGGTATGACATATTTCCCCAATGAGTGATAAAAAAGTCTGAGTAGAAAATGTGCCAGTTGAATTACCAAGTCAGCTGCAGTATGATATCCATACTCATAATGTTTCATTATTGATGTACTTTCCTTTATTTACATGCACAAATTAATACGGACAAACGACAAAAGGCGTGGGCGATGCGCACGCAACGTCCCACTTCCGGCAAGTCTGAGCTGCTCTCAAGCGCAACATGTACTCGTATTGTTATTAACGCAGTTTGTTTATACTAAACAATTTAATATGGATAATATTAACTTGATTATTACAGGAAGAATTAACCAGCAATGCTTGAAGTTTTTAATCCAGTTATAGAAAACTAAAAAGTTAATTTCCTGCAAAACTCTGCTTCAATTCTTTAAAACCTTCCAATAAAATTGGTGATTGGACTTATTGTTGTAAAATAATTGCATAAAACTATTATATCAGTATCAATCGTTTTCGCAATCATGCAATGACTTCATACGGTTATCGCACACCAATATTTTATCTTATTTTTTCCGATACTACTTTCATCGTTGCTGAGTCAGTATTTTCTGAGAATTAGTTCTCAGTGCTTGCTTTGGGTGTCCGCTTGTCGTGTCGGATCTTACCTACGGTAGGTTACAGTGAGTCACGATTTGTACCAACTACCGGACCTGTAAATGCATTTGATCCTGTCGGCCCGCTTTCTCGGATATTACGTGTATTACGACACCGTCTCATAATGTCAATATCCTATAAGATAGCGTTACTTTTCGATAACATACTTCCTATATCTGTAAATTATTATAAAATTATGTTAGTTATCAGAGAAAGATCTCTGATAAGTAATATAATTTTATAAATTTTAATTATTATTTTTTTCAGTAGCAACAACAACATATACTTTTGAATCTGTTCTCACTACTCCTTTCCCCAAATTGTTTTGCTGTGACAATCCATGAATACCACAAAGTAGAGCCAATAAATCAAGTGCCTATTAATAACGACGCAAATTGTATTTGAAAGCGTCACAGTAGAGAAATAATGCCACCGCGTTTAGCAACACTTTCGCTAGAGAAAGCTATTCGTGCAATAAAATATCTTTGTCTTTACGCTTAAGATGCGCGGAACGACTGACTAGTTATTAATCACTTTTTATGTTACCCAGCGTGCGAGCACAACTTAGATGCGATTACCATACAACTATATCAGTTAACGAGGCCTTCTTATAGTAATATGTTTATGAAGATACTTGTTTACTCAAGCCAAACTAGAGTTGCTATTAATTTGGTTTTATTGCGTATAATTTTGTATTCGTATGTAATAGAATTTGCATTTGATATGTATATCTCTTAATGAACGTAACTTGACTAATATTTGTGACAAATTAAATGATATCAACTTATTATTAATGTCAGATCCTTTATCAGTCTGCCTCTCTTCCGGGACCAACGATTGGTCCCCGAGGAGCCCTTAATCATTACGAACGTCAGGTAGAATTGTGATTAATGAGGTCATTGAATGTTGAGATATATTTCGATTTAATAATTCTTTAAGAAATCTTGCACCAAATGAACCTACTTCACTTTTTGCTAGCGCCGTTTTCTCTTGGATCAACTAAGATTACTTGTGGAATCATTTCAAAATGGTTCTGTGTTGCTTTACCATAAATGTCTCGACACTACCTGACGGCGGCGGCACCCACGCCTGGCGCCGAGATGAAACCGCGCTTATTTAGGATTTCACCACTCCCAAATGACCATCGTTACTTACACAACTAAATTGACCAACGGCTCTGCGCCGAAGTAGTGCGTGTTGCCACTTTTTGCACGGCCGGTACTTACTCGATCAGATATGATTGAATCTGTTTCAATTAATGACTATTAACAGTTTCCTAGTTAGGCAATAGATCTAGCATCAGGCAGGCTACACAACTACTAAACTGTTTCGTTGTTCATGAATTGTTTTATGGTACCGACGTTGTTATTGCGTTAACTATATTTTTTATTTGACCTTAAGAACAATAGAGTTAGGCACTTGCTAGATTTGCAATTACTTGTAAACAAGCATTATATTGAAAAATATTGTCTTAATTTTTCAGAACAGAGTATTCAAACATCGAAAATGGAAAGCTGGCTGGGCGATGTCAAACGCGTCAGGATTCCGCGGCCGAAATTTGGGAGCAAATATCCCGTAGAACCGCCGAAGGATTACCTAGAAGATTGTGGAGGGGATATTGGCAAGCAACGCCGCCATGACAAAGACCTGACTAAGGCGACAGAAGAGCTACGCCGATCACTGCAAGAGAAACTATGACCTCCCAACAGAGCATTAGGTCTAAATTAGCTTTAACCCTAGCCAATGGCATAATGACCCCATACGCACCCGTTTAAGCGATTACACAAGCACTTTGACGGACATTGTTCGATACAAATGAACGTGATTTGCTAAATTTACGAAGTGTTACGGACACGTGTTACTCGTGTTAATCGTCCGGTTTTTTGTTATCATAGCTACTAGTTATAGTGTTATTATTTTGTTAAACATTCAATTTAGTGATCGAATTTCAATGTACTTCATTATCGGTGGGATAAAATCAAATGGTAACGTTGAAAAGGCAAATTCAAATCACACAATGAGACTTCCTGGTATAAAATATTAAACCACAAATCATACCCATGTCATGTTAAAATGCCAGATTTAAGAGTGGATATGTTTGAATGTCAAAATAATGCCCCCTCCTACGATTACATATAGCAGAAATGAATGGCAGGTACTTTCGTGCTTTCTGACAATATTTGTGTTACTAAGTTACTATGATCGGAAAGACATTAGTATTCTTATGTAAAAAGGCTGTCAGTATTAGTTTGCATAGATTTGTTCTTTTGTCTAACTAAAAACCAATAACAATTTTAAAATTTGCTTTACTTGCCATAAAGCAGAAAAAAAAAACATGGCTTCTATTCTCGTGTTACTGAATCACGTTTAGTTACGAAACCAGTAATATTGTTAGCTACGATTAGACATAGTTATTTAGACTGACATTATTTTAGAATAAGTTTATTGAATCTCGATAAGTATTAAAATACTTTTTTAAATAAATATTGATGTATCGTTTATTGTTGTTTTATGTATTAGAAATGGTGTTAATGTATCTACCGCGCCGAAGCAATGCAATGCTGATTTAGAACAATTTAAGAAAGAAAAGGAAAAACTGCTCTGTAAGAAATATTCCTAAAATATTGCTTAGGAATCCTTCCTTTCTATGTAGGTATGTACATCTATTGTAGAAATATATAAGCTACGCTAGTAATATTTCATACAACGTTTTAGATGGACTTGTGAGATCAAGATGGCCGTGTCAGAGGGCTGGCATGGTGCCAAACTATTCAGTTACAAATGAGTTTTGGTGGGTATCCACTGTGTTCCAACAAACATACATATAAACAAGAGCTTCTGCTTATTCCAACGAAATTGTTCGATAACTTAAGTTATACCTACATTTATGTGAACTCTATTTTTATTCTTTCTTATTCTTCTATAATTTTCCTTGCGATAAATCAGAATGGGCATTTACCGATGTGATCTTTAAAAGTTAGTCGTACCTATATAAAAAGTTGCTGTTAAATGTGAACAGCATGATTGGTATGAAATGTCAAAACGGTTATTATTGTAAATACCATCGCAAGTTTTTCCTGTATTATTGTTACCCAGCGTATAAACAGCTTTTGTTCATGTACATAACGCATATAATTAACGTATCGAAGACCTGTAGTTTCTGATTTTCGTCCGGAGTAACAAGAAATTTAATATATTGTAGGATATTGTTGTCCGAAGTTTCAAAAGTTCGTGATTGGATAACATATAATGCTTCGATGGAACCACTATACGTAACCCGTCCCAGTTTTCTAAATCGCAATTTGTTGTTATACGTGGAAGTCAAGTCGCTAGTTAGCTGCATTTTTCACAAAACTATGTAGGTTCGCCTCACAAGAAAACCATGCGCGTCCTAAAGGAGCTTGGTACGTCCCATAAGTTTAGAACGCAATTTTACTTAATAAAATTCTGTGGAACGAAATAAAATTCAATGGATTACTTACGGAATCATCGTAGTGTTGTGTGTGTAGCGCGGTGGTGCTGCCCTCTCGCGAGTTGCACGGGGACGAGTGTCGCCTCGAACGCCGCCCCTCCTCCTCGTACTCCTGCACATGAACGTGCGTTATATCCTTACATGCCGAACAATATGCAAGCTTACATTACACGTCACAGACCAACCAATGTGAAACGCAGTAGAACTATAAGTACAAAACACTAGACAAGACCTTGTCACAAATCATAACATGCATCACACTTTACACGCAAGAAAGTAATACAAGCTAACTACGTAACTCTATGTACCACACGATAAAGTTCCGTCTAGACTACACCTACATACAAAGTTGTTTATTAGTTATAAAAAATGTCTAAGACATAAGGAAGAAAGTTAGAGGGATGTGAAACAGCGAAGACTCGCGGTTAAACTGCAGGGCGAGGGATGACCAACTAACTGTCTCGACGATTCAATTGATTTTTCACGCTATTTTTGCATGTTGGCACAGTTTCGACTAGCGCCGACGCCGCGCGGAAGTGCTAGGTTGTTAAGTATTGTTATCGCTCTAGCAGCACCTAAACTATGCTGAAAATAACAAAAAGTCACACAACGCAAATACATAATGGTAATTTTACTGGCAGAGCTTTGTTCTATGCTTGACATGTAGTACAGCAAATCAAAACTTAAGCTAACAATATTATTTTTATGAAAGACAATATTATCTTTACCTATCCTATCTTAACTATACTGACGTCGATGTGACTAGCCTGAATAAATCCATACTAATATTATAAATTCGAAAGTAACTCTGTCTGTTTGTCTTTCTGTCTGTCTGTCTGTCTGTCTGTCTATATGTATGTTACCTTTTCACGCCTAAACCACTGAACGGACTTCGCTAAAATTTGGTAAAGAGATAGATTGCATCCCGGGAAAGGACATAAGATAGTTTTTATCGACATACCACGCGGGCGGAAGCTAGTACCCAATAAAATTAATAAATAAAATATTATGCCCCATTGGAGCTGCATAAAATTGCAGATCAAGTGCGCAGTATCATTTGAACTGGATCCGTTTTCAGTAAAAAAATGTAAAGTAATAAACAAAACACATTCCCACGAAACATAATAATGTATTGTTTACTTTTCATGTCTGTTGCATAACAAAAGTGTTACATACATAATAGCTGTTTGTTAAAGGATAAACTTCCGTGTAGACGCAGATAAACGCGGAACGACTACTCGTACCTATATCGCGAAGGAGGGAAAGTAAAACTCTTGGTTAGATGCACTTATCCTTGTACACTGACTCATCATCATCAGCTTAGCATTTTCTCAACTATGTTGGTGTCGGCTTCCAGTTTAACAGGAAGCAGCTGAATACCAGGATTTTACATGGAGCGACTGCCTATCTAACCTCCATAACCCAGTTACTGGGTAATACGATACCCCTTGGTAAGAAGCTGGTTGTCAGACTTACGGGCTTGTGACTACCCGTAACGACTGTCAAAGATCCACGAATGCCTCGATATCCGTGGCAGGGACCAACGGCTTAACGTGCTTTCCAGGGCACGGAGACCCATCGTCTCGGTAAGTAAAGATAGTCACCCATCCACAGACCAACCGCGGCAAGCGTAGCTTAACCTGATCGATCGACTTGTGCGGATGTTATATTTAGCAACGGGCCCCTCACACTGTACACTGACTATTCCTAATTATTTAAAAACAAAAAGTTATATCATTAAAAACTGTAAGTGAAACTTACAGCAGGTGTGAGCTTACCTATAGTCGGTCATTTGCGTGTTTAATATCGAATCGAACTCGTTCGCTATTATCGCTTAACCGGAGCCATTGAACGCAATAGTTTTATGTGTAACTATAATAAATAGTCACGCAACATATAAAGACTAAAGAACCTTATAATATGAAATAAATTCGACCCAAATCCTAGTTCAATTTGAGTAAACAACCTTATAGTGTTTTCGTTTTCATACAAAACTACTTAGTCTGATTGGTTCTGTGTCTGGTGCATTTTGGTTTCGAATTCACTATAGGTTCCTCATTTTACATACATACCTACTTCTCCTAATTAAGCAGGAATTTAAATACTCCCACTTCTTATCTCTTAAGAAAAACACACGTAAATACATGATATATGTACTGCACTGTCGTAATATGCAATATCTATTCATAAATCATAGTACGCAGTGTGTACGTAACCTATCAGCGGCATGTTCCCGCGTAAATCCTAAGTGTCAACACAGGAAAATGGGTCATTCCGACTCTCATAGCAGTCGTAGCCCACTGAATCAACCGGTACTTTAAAAAGATGACTTTATCGTAGCACCTGCCTGCTACAGATCGCAGATAATGGCGCCGATTCTGTTGTTCACAAACTAAACTAAATTTAAGTTCAGGCATCTTTTTCTTTCTATTTCATTAAGTTAAGGACAGAAGATAAATATTAGTTTAGTCCTGTCAAATTAGTCAGCGCCTGGCGTAGACAGAGTAATCTAAAAAATAAAAATTTATTAAACTAATTATGGTGTAAATTCACAGAGCATGTAACATCATTTCAGCCGAAAGACGTCCACTGCTGGACATAGGCCTCCCCCAAGTTGGGGGGGTTTGCTATAATCGCCACGCTTGGCAGGCGGGTTGGCGATCGCAGTATAGTATGGTGGTGGAATGCATAGAGAACGCTGCTACCCATTCTCCGGTACGACCCTTAGTCGCCTTTTACGACACCCACGGGAAGTATGGGGTGGTGCTATTCTTTAAGTCCGGCACCACACAGAGCATGTTTTAGCGTAAATTGACGTATTTTTAATATTTTTTTAATCTCGTCTAAAGTTGTCTATGAAGTATCTTAATTTGACAGGACTAAACAAATATTTATCTTCTGTCCTTTTCTTAATGAAATAGAAAGAAAAAGATGCATGAACTTAAATTTAGTTTACTTTGTGAACAACAGAATCCGCGCCATGTCTCGTTTTTCTTTGACCGTTTACAAAAAGACATCCTTGAGACTACGAGACTACGAGTCTACGAAACGCTACGCGCGGTACTTACTACGACATTTACTTTGCAAGAATGGAATTCAATTATTTATTATTATAGTAGGTGATAAAGGTACCCAGTTCAGTTATCTCTCGACATTTGCGTCAATTAATTAAAACACCATAGATAAAGCTGTCTTAGAGGGCACGAGCACGACAACGGTTGAATGTACAGCAACAATGACTCCCCAAAGAGAAGACATCAACGACCTCGTTAGCATGTTGCTAATTTAATTAACTTTATCGATCGGTTGTTGGGTTATTACTTTTGATTAAAATACAAAGGAGATATGAAATGAACGTATCAGAGTCGCTGTAAGCTTTAACCTACTGATAAAAAATGGAATATATTGACTTTTTTGTTCTCTTTATACACAGCCGCGTAGAATCGGTTAGGGAAAGGGCTGTAAACAACAACCCCGTTAATTATGCAAGACAATCCGTAGTCTGCGTAGTACTTGCTCACCTTTCTAACTAAGAGCCATACGGAAATTTATGCATAATGTTTAAATTATTTAAGCACCAGGGAAACTCAGTGTTAAACATAAACAATGCTTTTTATAACTCTATTAAAAGAATATTAATAAATAAAACAAAACAGATTTTAAAGCTTCAAGTTGAATGTTAATCCTACGTAAGTTTAAAAATGTTCGTTCTGTTACTGTTGCAGCTTAAAAAATCAGGCGCTTAACAATGGATCATTTTATTTAATCACAAAAGGGAAATTGTATACACCCACAGTGAAAGAAATAAGCAGTAAATACAAATGAAAAAACATTAATCTGAACTGCTTTAAACAGTTCCATATGAGCCTAACGTTCAAAACAGTGTTTATTGCTGATTCGAAAACAGTTAAAGCTTGAGGCAAAATGTTACCGTCACGACAGTAAACTTTAACGTTTTAAATAGCTAAAAGGTCACAAAATTAACTGTTTTATTTATTTGGTGATATCGTTCAAACCATTAAAAATTATTTACATTACGCTTTTAGTTTTTTTTTTTCAGTAAATAGTTTATTCAATCATTAAAGTTACTGTTTTGTCTTTTACTGTCTTACAAACATTTCCTCTTACTGTATAAAGTCACTAAGTCTTAATTAAATAGCTTTATTGTGTTGTAGTAAGAAATTATTTTTTTCAGTACAAAGCCTAATTGAATATTAATGGTTGCTTTACCGAGCTCTCTAATTACCTATTAACATTCATTACATTCCTTTTAACTTATAATTATATTGCATGTCCATGTAGGTACACGAAATTTCCATTAAAATGCGGGCACCTACAGTCTACACACAATGAATCACACATAAATCAACAAACATATTATAAGTTGCTTTTTGATACTAAGCTCGAACAGGCATTCAAATATTCTTTACATATTTCAAACGTTTTGAACTGCTTGAACAACAAAATCTTGAAACTAAGATCAAAACTGTAAACTAGCCCTGAAACTCCGAACCGAAAATAGAAAGCAATCTCATTACAGTCTAGTGTTATATCACGGAGAGGGTGAGAATGTTACCGAACTGTGTATGGAAGAAAGTAGAGAGTACCTTGGCCATAGCGCGCACGTCCATAGGTACGTAGTCGCGAAAGGCGACGCGGCGCCGCCGCCGCGACGTCATGCCGAGCGGCCGGCGCGCCGCGCACTGATAAAGTCAACCGCCCGAATCCACCCTTGCCGCCATTACCGCCCTTACCGCCCTTACCGCCCTTACCGCCCTTGGGACGCGCCCGTCCTTCGGTTTGCTTAAGAGGCTCCCTGTTAACTTTACATTTTACGGCGCACCCGCGGCAAGTATGCGCCGGAAATATTTTTAATTTTCTACCCTCAGCGAAACACTGTTCGGTCAATAAATTTCGCTTTAAACCCGCAAAATGTATGACTTTTACAAACTTAATTAATCTCGTGATTATTTATATAATTATTGCTCGTGATGAAAACGTTTTATACGGAACAAAAAGATTTATATTATAGATCCCCACTGGACGATTAGATAGTTGTTACAGACAAATAGTACAAAAAACCCTAATCCCAAACAACTTTTGCTTAGGTAAACATAAAATAAACATTTTGTTGGGAAGAAGAAGCCTGGTCCATTTATCTTTGTCTATTTCGGACACAAAGGTAAAATATAATGATACCTGCGGCTGAAGGTTGACAAACAAGATAAGGTTACCTAACAAGCTTCTATTGGACTAATTTAAATAATGAAATACCTACAGCTACTCTATGTATATTTACTTATATTAGCTAATTAATTTCACTGGGGGAGGATAAAGCACATTCGGGACAAAGAAGCCTTCCTTGCTCGCTCTTATTGAGCGTCATTTATAAAAGATGTCATTTATGTATTAATGAATGTTTTCTTGATTAATGCGATAACTTATTAGATTTCTCAAGCGTCCCGCGGCAAACCGCTTCATCATTTATTTTATTTCATGTCTCATTTATTTCTTTGTGACCGCCATTTTTTTTACCTTATAAGATAAGTTTTAACAAAGAGAACTGACTAGAGGCAAATTCGTTATCCGAGGTATAAGCTCAACTCATCTTTATTATGTATCAAAATGACGCTTGCCGCGACTTACTGACGTCACAATATTTGATGGTTTAGCGTTTAGCCTTTAGAACTCATTAATTTTAACAAGAAAAGGCGCGGTGAAAAGTACACCTTTAATTAAATCGATACTAGCCTCTCCGAAGGTTATTTAAGGTTATGGAAACAGCAATTCTTTTAAAAAGAATTTTTCAGCGAAACCGTTTTCTCTTGGCATTATCCTTCCAATTACTCTTAATTAAAAGAACAGTTTTTGTGGATATAAAAATACTCTGTTTTATATTTTTCCTCTAGGTACTACATACCTTCCTGACTATAAAGAAATCTATTTAAATTAATAAAAAGACAAAACAACACTTTTCCGAAACCGTAGGACAAGTAATATGAAACTTCTGATTTATTCCAAACTGGAAAATCTTGGCCCGTATAAACCACTCCCTCCATCCCATATATTTATGTAATGCAATACGTCATCTGAATTTCATATATACAATCAACATTCCAAGAGATATGAAAACCACACTGAAAAGGAAATTCTCAAATAGGGTCGATTTATTAATATGTGAATGTGCGATGTAGGTACGTTGTACGGCCAGCAAAAGAGATAAGTATGTATAATAGGCAGGTAACTGCAAGATCCTTTTAAGGTAACCCATTATGTGAGTGCTAGTAAAACCTTTGACATGATATGTCTGAGTGTGTTTATGCATAAAAAGCTAGATATTATGAAAAGTATAAACATAACCTGCCTGGTATCGCAGAGAAAAGGTGTTTGTTTTATGCCTGCATAGGTACGGTCACCAAAAGTGATAAGTAACCAGGGTCATCGGTTATTGCCGGGTCAGCGGGATTGTCCGAAAGGGTTACCGCTGGCCCGGAACATAAAGGGCTAAGGAAGGAACACGGGTGGGTTTTAGTCAGTAAGAGTCTGACACTCCCTTCCGCTCCACCCAGAGCGGGAGGAGTCATTTGATGATTTCCCATCCACAAAAAAAAAAAAAAAAAAAAAAAAAGGGTCATCGGTTATAGTTGACGTTTAGTAAGAAACCGATGGATGTTTTCGAATAAAAATAATTTAATTATTAAAAAACAGTTTATTTATCAAATAATAAATAGCTCTGTTATCAAATGTGTGAAAGGATCCTTATTACGTACCTAATACTATTGTTCATTCTGTATGTTTTTTAATAGAATATTAATCAGTAGAAGATAAAACGCAGTACCTATCTATAAATGTATGGATACTGTGTTTTTTTATAATCAATTGTATGACATCTTTAGGTAAACAACTAACCTCAAAAACTTGTTATTTTGTTTTACTTTGTGTTCATTGTTTATTTGTTCATTTCTCTTTTGTGAATAATCACACTGTAAAACTCATAAGAGTTATGAAAAGTATGTACTTAAAGGAGTAAATACGATACGGTCTACATTTCTTTCATCTGAAAACTTCAGTGCTGTGACATATTGACATTCTGAGAGACCTACGGACATGACGTAGACGTAACGTTTCCGTTTTTGCCATTCGGCCAGAACGTACCAACCTAAAATAGCTTTATCAAAAATTGGGTACCATTCAAAATGGCGCGGTTATTTAAGGGTTATATCTTTTTATGGGCAGGTAGACGGACGGACAAAGGTTGATAGGATTCTATTGATACCTTTTTGGCACGGAGCCAAACTTCCTAAAAATAAGTACCTATACCAAATAAGTTTTTTTTATTTATTTAATTACTTGGTTAAGTAAAGTAGTAAGATAAGTTCCCTGTGACGTACAGCAACTTTTAGTTTTGATGGATTTCATTAGAGAGGGTACAAAGTAGTTCGAAAGAAAGTTCACAGGTATCGCTAACATTTTATTTAAAAAAAAAAACCAACACTAATCCAAATGAGTAGGTATCTATGTGTCTTTTGTTTACATGTTATAAAAACGAAAACGTTCGTGGATTACTAGAATTTTATGCCTGACTAATAAATTATTTTGTTGGCTGTACCTCTATCCTAAAACTAACATTAATTTAAATACCACCTGTCACATCAAATATTAATTATTAATAGGTACGAGTAGTAGCACTTCACGTCGCGAGAAATAGGCAATTTAAATGTAAAATAAAAATGTTGGTTCTTTAAAAAGTTATTATTACTTATTTCTAATTAAAATAATTAATTTTTGTTGGAAAGTCTCATAAAAGGTTGTAAAAGGACCTAGATACGTTAAACATAAAAGCATGTCATTTCCTAATTTTATTATTTATGCGTGAATTTAACTAATAATTATTTTTAAACAAATGAATAGACAAACTGATACAAATAAAAAGCTACGAAATAAATAAATATAACGTAAAAAGAAATCACTTTGGGCTCGTCCGGGATTTGAACCCGGGACCTCTCGCACCCGAAGCGAGAATCATACCCCTAGACCAACGAGCCGATATTTCTCCGAGCTAAAATAGTACTCTAAACAAACGCCCTTTATAACTGTGTTATCAATGACGTCATAATGTTTTAAATTACATTAGTCATATAGATGTCATACGAGATGAAACGAATTAGTAACTTGTAAACTATTTTCTTTCATGAAACACGCGTGAGGTTTATTTTTAAAAGGTGATCGCCCTAACTGGGATATTTTAAGTTACATAAGCATCGCACACACATTGGCAAATAAATGAAAACATTTTCCAAGAGAAGAGTGCTACTTGAATCCATTCTATACTAATAGAGTCAAAAGAAAACACTGTTATTGGCCGCTATTGCCGAATAGGTATTTTCGCATAGTTAAATTGCCAATGTTCCCCATAGACCTCTTTGCGAGGTGAAAAATAAATAGGTAACCGAATTTTGCCAGATTTACCCATGGAATGCAATATACAGGAAATAACGGCCATAATTGTGAGCTGTTTTAGTTCTACTCGCTAGCCGTTATCGACTCATGCAAGAAAATGTGACATACAACAAAGTTTTATAGTGGTAGTGCCGAGGTGCCACTCCAGCTACGCTACTCAATTAATTAGCAAATTCCAAAGTAATGCAAAAAATATTTATTATTTTTGCTATGAAAAGAACAGATGCAATGAAAGCGATGCAGCATCACCTGCTTCCGTAATTGTTCAGTGTTCAATTTATTATGACTAAGTTATAAGATCAAGCTTAAAGTAGAACTTGAGCATGAGCTAGAACAGCTGTTCGTAAAGATCAGTAGAAAATATCTATAGTAAGTGTGGATGGTCGGTGATGAGAACGCGAGTGACACCCAGGACACTGCTATAGACAAGGCGCAGAGAAGTGAATGTGGTCGACAAGATAAGTGTAGAAGGTAATTCTGGCAAAATCACCTCGTGCGGGGGCTCCAGTTCGTCGTCCGGGGCCGCCGCGTCGCTGGGCCGCCACGCGCGCCCGCTCCTGCCCCAGACAACACCACCGTCACATAACGCCAACACAGAGCTACACCAACTAGTTCACACATAACACCATACGGAACACACAAACTCAACCATCAACCGATTTGAACGAGCAAAAATTTTACAGGGACGCATTGGCGAGTCCGGGGGCCTAATTTAAATGTTTGTGTTTTAATCGGTCAATGTTGTTTCCTACTCCTAAGGGATGTTTATTTTATTTACAGTCTCACAATAAATAATGTCTGTTAAATGTTTTAATAGTAAACAGACATTATTTGTGAATTTCAAATTTCTCTGAATAGTGTAACGTCAAGTTTAGTTACACTTGTGCAGGTGTACCTAACAAATCAACTATTCGAGCCTTCTTTGTCATTGAAGACCTGTTTGATCTTCTCATCATTATTATCATAATAACACCATGCAACAAAACCGTTAAATAACTTTCCAATGTGAATATGGACTGCGACAATTATAAATTTGAATTGTTTAAGATAAAACAATTTGGCAAAATTGATCTTCAATAAAAGTTTTAACGTCGCTTTCACATCGATTTTACTGGCAGTAAATGTAAAGCAACCCTTACTTACGGATGCAGGACAATGGCACTAAACCGCCGGTGACAATAAATGGGAACGTTTATGCCGTCATAAAACAATCGATTCCAATACTGAATAAAAGTGGAAGTGTTTGGCGAGCAGCCAATGAGATGCTCGGTTCGCAAGAGTGAGCGCTGACAAGGGTTAGTGGGAAACTGTGGGTTATTTTCGCTGTGAGATGTAAAAGAGCGGACGAAAGCGAACGCTCGACGAGGACTCAGCCTTTGCTTTCGCACTTTAATGGTACTTTAGCATTTAAGCGCCTTTATAAGAGGCCCCGTCGGCGATGAGGGATTTACGCCTCGCTCATTAGAGAGGTGCGGTCTCTCGCGCTGGCGGCTCTCTGATCTAGCACGGCCTCAGCTGAATGACAAATCATTTTTATATCCTTCCGCTTTTCATGAAAACCGCTACATCGAATTTAATCCTAGTGTAAAGAGCTCTAACTATGTTAATGTAAGTGTGGTCAGTCATATAATGAGGTCACCTGTAAGCATGGTCATGCGGTGGCAGGCCCAGGCCGGAGTCCTCGGAGGGCGAGCGATGGTCGGCTACGAGAGGTGCCTCCGCCGGTCCCTCCTATAACAATAACCCGCAACCTGACCCGAAAGCCCCACACTTTCAACCACTTCTCACGTAACTTTACTTACGTGGAAGACTTACTAACTTTTAGTTGATTAGGGACTTTGAACTCTAAAGTATTCTATAAAGTCCATGAACTGAGATAAACAGATTTACGAAAGACATTGAATACGTTGTGGTTGACATAGTGCTCAGAAAAGTACGCGTAAACTCATGGGTCACATTAAGTTTGCCACACTGGGAGTCTTACATTTGTCAGGCCTGACCTTATGGGTGTATCATTGATGTTTCATGATGCCTACGTGTTATTAAACTAATACATTTATGAACCATTTATAAACAAGCTCAATCTACTATAGAAAGCAATCAAACTATGACATCGATGGAACATGCAGAGACAGGGGCGTACTCGGCAATCCGTAATCCTCTGATTTTTTAAATTTTATTGCAGAGATCTATTGTATTATGATAGAAAATGGGACTATTTTTTGGAGCAGCTGTGTACGTCCTTGTGTACAGTCAAGTGAATAAGTAAAGCGTGTGCACTTACCGGGTCGTGCAACTCATGCATCGTCGAGGAGGGTAGCATGTGTCGCTCGGGACCCCGCTACCAACAAATCGTAAGCATCAACTAAGTTTTGTGCAAATGATTTTGCACTGAAGTGTACACACACTATCGTGTGTTCTATGCATGAAGATTTATGCATTCATCCATGATAAGTATTTGCACAGTTTTCGCAGAGCAGGTGTGTAATTTTAAGTACTCTAGTGATGTGAATATACTATCATGTACCATATGATATACTACTATACTAAACAATAGTCGAGTCTTCTCTTCAACTGAAGTAATAACAACAAGTTTCTTTCGTTTGTTAAGTAAACGAAAGCATTATTTATAAACTAACTTAGTTATCTTGTAGCGACAGAATAACATCGTTTAAATTAAGCTAGTTCAAGCAATCTTGCAAAGAGTGCAGAATCCTAATTAGGAACTGCAGGTGGAGCACAGATAACAACATTGTAAGACGAAAGCCTGCCTTATAAACTCAGAGAAAATACGCCTTTTACCTTGATTTTTCACTGACGAAGAGATTAATTGTGAAAACGTTGCGAATTACTTTATATTTACATTATTATTTTACTCTACAATTTGCAAAGCTTCTTTTGTTGTGTTTATGGTAGGTACTCTGTGTGCAGATGTGCTTTTGTGGTTCAGTGAAACAATCCTTAATATCAACTAAGTTCATAGAGGTAGATACTTTTTCAGGAGATCAAAAGCGCTGGTTTGCACCTTTTAACTAATGCACGCCACGAGAATAAGTCATGGGCATTTAAATACAACGGTTTTAAAAATTCAGGGGCAGAAAATTTCAACGTTAAGAAAATATCCGACCACCGGAAGTAGTATTCGTGGTATGGATGAAGTAATAAATTGCGCTTTTACTTTTATTTAAAGATTGTTAGTCTGTTGTGTTATTTTAGTTATAAAAACGTTATTTACCTTAATGTGATGGTCGCCGGGCTCCTCCCCTCTCCTATACACGAGCTCGTCGAACCTCGCCCTGTCCTCCGGCACCATGAACTCTCGTATCTCCGTCAGAAGCGTGTACTGCAACAGAAACATTCATTTATTATTTATATAAAGAACTAACACTGCAAAACTACCACTGGACCGAAATTGTCGAGGTCACGAGCGGAATGTAGGCTAAACAGGTAGGTAGGGAAACAAAGGATACAGCTAGGAAAGGATAAGGATTTACCAGCATCATGCATACATTTTAAGTAGATCCCCGAAGCCGCAGTTCAATTAAATGAAAATACCTAGACCACAGATATAGATATACCTAGATAACGCAAGTATCACGAACTGTATGAAAACCAAGCGTGCCATATTTTTGACTACCTACTATGACGTCACAAGCTCGCGCTCTCGCTCACACTTACCCAGCCAGCAGTACAAAGGACTGAGCGCGAAAGGGGCGGCTTACGATTTGTAATCATAAGTTGGTGCAATTTTTGGCACGCGAAGTAGTTACTCTTGCGTTATCTAGGTATATCGATATCTGTGACCTAGACTGAATATAAAGGGATAAATAACACAATAACGTTAAAACACTCAAGCTCACATCATTAATTGAACGTAAACAAGTCTCGTGCACGCTGCTGCTACAAAAGATAAATTGCTATTTGGTAATGTGACGAGCGTGTCTCACAAGACATAAGTTATACCGCGTATGATTGATGATAATGTATTGATATAGCGTCTACACGCACTTCATGACATCCCTTTAATTACTTTAGTCCTATAAATAAAACGAAAAAACCGCGCGGCGAGACGTAAAATGCGATACTTAGAAAGAGATGTCTCGGTGAACAAATTCGGGGTATAGGTATTGAATAATGCAACACGAGACGTCGAATTAAAGTCGTGTCTACGTGCCTACTCGGAATCGAATACCCGCACAATGAGTATATTATGATCTATAATTCTGTGATCTAAAAGAATGATCTCTGAAATTGTAGCATGTAGTTGAAATATACTAAAGAAAACCTTCTGTATTTATATAATTAAATAGATGTAACATTGCGCTAATCATATTTAGTCAGCAGTAGACATTCTTAATCAACTAAGTGGCCTATTTTCGAACCATACGGCCCTATCTGCTATCGGAAGATTGGAATCGAAATAAATTGGATTTCTATTTATCAATAAAAACTACTTTCACGTAGGTAGAGCTGAAGTTAGCGAGCAACCTAAACTATCGCGATAAAATTGAATAAGTTTTCACGGAAAGTAAAACGTTCTAGCCGCGGTAAAAGAATTAAATGAAAGAAAACAATACATACAAAACTGTGAGATGAGATAGACAATATTATAATTTTGCACAACGATCTCATTTAGAATCAATTGAAGGCACTAGACAAAGTACTAACTATGCTAAAGCGCTGAAGCTAAGCAATGTTTGCACATAAATTAGCCAGTTGTAATCCGAAACATTATCTCTAGAAGCCTAATTACAGCCTACAGTTTTCCCTATTGCTAACACGAGAAAAGACAAGCTACACAGACAAACACTTTCATTAGTAGATGTAGATAAGTATTAATACGAAACGTCCCAAAATAGGGATCATAGGGGCCAAGATAATAGGGTCGATGGAGCACAATCTTGAATTCGGCAAAGGTAGAAAGAAGTCTTTGAAAGTATCCGAAATCGGTTAACATACATTACACTTATATGAGGTTATTTAGATGGTATTATTTGGGGTGTATATTTTATGTGTTACATAAATTCATATAAACGGGAAATCCTCACGCCTTTGGAATAGTAACAAAGCTTTTCAAGTTGATAATCAAACCGTCAAACGGCGATCAAATGGCATTGTTTCTTCGTAGCACTGTTGCCTATTACCTAATTATCTGTATAAGCTTTCATGTAGCATATTTGTGATATGACCTAAATGCCGCGGGTAGCGCAGCCACCGCACGGCCTGCACTAGAGGGATTGGGATCGATTCTTGCAATGGCACAAGTTTGCATATAGGTAGACATTAGTTTACAGTCGTAGCTCAGTTCTGGGCTGACATAATCAAGATTGCGATCGACACGCTAAGAAGTTCATAGTCTAGAGATGTACTATGAATCTATACTATACACTCATCCACCATCATCTACCGTCGAATGAACCTTCTATTAGGGCATATTTTTGGACATAACGCATGGTACAAATAATTTCGAGGTACCTTCTGCGGCGTATCGAGAAGGTCCCTGACGACGGTGAGGAAAGAGTCGGGCGTGAGTCTCCTGGCAGCATACTCCTCCATGTAGTAAGCGATGGCGGGTAGGTCGCACTGCGGCAGCAGCGAGCGCGCCTTCTGCTCCACCGCCGTCGACGCCGCGCCTCGGCGCTTGCCCCAACCGCTTATTCTAAAGCACATAATATTCAACATCATTAAGCTGAAACTTGGCCACGGCTAGACATAGGTCTACCGCAAACATAACCACAACGTACGGTCGTTGTGGAATTATTTTGAAGAGCCCTATTAGCCGCTGGACACGGAGGGGACAGGGCCTTCCTGTGCCCTAAGCATGCCATGGCCGTCACCAGGTTGTGAGTTCGCCTTTTGGGGACCTACACGCGCTATACGTTCCGGATTATTTATACTTTATACCACAATTTCCTTTTCCCTTTATTGCATAGACTTCTCAGTTAAACTGAAACAGGTTTGAAGATCTAAGATGCACTGAAACGCTTCGAAAACTACTATGTGATAATGTCACTGCGTGTTAATTGCTCGATGTATGGGATTTCTTTCATAATGTCAGTGCGGTACTACACTAAATTAAAATGATCCCTATATAACCATCTGCTTATTCAGATGATAATGAGACTGCGTTAGTCGCGGTTTCTCATTATGAATAAGGGCTCTGAATGGAGTCTAGGTCGTCGTATGATAACGAGCGGGAGAATCCGGTTGAATAAAGTTACACAAAGTCGTATTCGTCGGTACTTCCTGTGTATAATACTCTGGTATCTCGGTCTCTGTATTAATGTATTTATTTGTTTACACAGACCTAAAATTGACCCTTGGCTTTGGAAAGTCCTTTAGGGAAAGTTTGGGAGCCTCCAATAAAGTTTGGTATAATTTAAATTAAAAATTTGCTACCATTTCCCGTGAATTAAAAAATATATCCAAGGTTACCTGAAATTCCCGGCTGTGTAACAAACTGATTATCGAAGCCGGTAAGGAAATCGAATGCATCATTCGATTAATCTATGAGCCTTGGGCTGCCAGGGGTTCCCCTTACTTACTTGGTCGTGCCAAAAACAATTTTATAATGGTTTTCGAGAAAGCAGTCAGACTCAATCTATTATATAAGTTTTTTACCCTATTAACGAGTTACAAGTCATGTAATTTCATTTAATATGGTAGAGAGACTACATTGTTCTAGGAACAAAGTTAAATGAAAATTATTTCACGCGAACGGAATGGCTTTGTTTTTCTACTCGAATGAGAAACATTTTAATTAACATTTGTGAAAACTATGCACAAGAAGCTATCCAGAAAATATTTAGGCACTTTACGAAGTCCTGTGCTGATTAAGGGTTTATCGTGTTACGGCATAACTTGGTTCAGCGATTTCTTTGGGTTATCGAGCGGCCATCTGCCGCTCCCACGCTGAGACAGCGTTTGCTTATTTACGGTCAAGCTAGATGAGTTTCCGATACACCTTACAAAATACGACGTCATTCGTGAAACTTGAGTTTTGTGATCATCATAATATGATAACAACATGAATACTATAGTTACCTTGGTGTCGCGTCCCGTTCCCCGTACGCGGTGCACGCATGAGGAACCTTCCCGACGTCCTTTACAACCAAAGACATTCGTTTGTGGTACTTGAGCTGTGCGACGGCTTCATCATGCGTCACGTCGATGAACGACTGGTTGTTCACCTCCATTATCTGGTCCCCAACCTAACAGACAAATGAGTACCGTTAGTGATGCTGATGACTTAGCTCATCTTTTGCAAAAGTATTCAAAAGTTATAAATTATCGTTTCAACAAAAATTTCTTCCATAGAATTTATCGATACCTTTCATAATACTAATAGGTTGGAGGTGGTAGGTGTGATCGAGCAATAATTTTCAAGTGGGGTGATAAACGAAAATTCTTGGAAAATTGTTACTGGTAGAAGTTTCAAATGTAAGTTACGAGGTTCGAATGTAGCTAGGTACCGAGCAGAAAACGTGCGAGGGGCGAGAATCGAGCTCAAACGCTATAAATTTGCCAACACACCTCGCATCGTTACCCACGACACGAAAATTTAATAATATTTGTTCAATTCGGTAAGCAGCAACATTGTTGTAAAGTCAACCAACTCGTAGAATAAGTTCTGAATACGCCGCTTCCAAAACTAGGACTTCATTTAATAGTAGCTATGCAAAATGTCATTTCCATAGCGCTGCAAGTTTAATGGGAAACAAACCAGTAATTTAGCCGACTATGAAGCGCCCTCGGCACAAACTTCGATGCAATTCCGTCTCGAAGGCCTCTTGCCTGCCGCCTGCGCAAGTTTCCCAGAGTTGGGTGTCGCGTTAATTAACAACGAATTGCAGCAAACTAAGCGCACTAAATTGAGATTTATATTCACAGTAAACTTACTTCGCATTCCTTTTACATCGCGCGGAAATTATTTTAGGGAGATTTTATTGAAACTTAGTTCTCGATTATTTAAATCTGTATGTGAAAATGTACATTCCCTATCTTTTGATACAACACAATGGCCTACATAAACATTTTCTGAAAATACATTTCTGACAGGAAAGTTTCACAACCTTTGTTTTAACATTATTGAAACACTGACGTTTATTATATATTTCTTTTACAATGTTTAACACAACTATTTGCACTAGGCACTAAATTAAATACAAATAAATACAAAAACAAAAGAACACTTATCAAAAGGAATTTATCCTATATCAATGGCCTTAAGCAATAAATGTTAAATTACCAATAAATACATCGACCAAATTGCCTCTTATACTTTTTACGTGATACCTAAAAAGGACACCAGACATAGGTACAATATAAGTGCGGCTACATATAGCACCTAACAAATAACACAAAAAGGACTTTTCTCTAAAATCATTCTCCCTCTAAGTTCATGAAAGGTTCATTAGGTAACTTGAAAAGCCATCACTTTATTAGAATTTCCAATATTTTCTTCCAAGAATCATCAATTGTTACCCAAACGGGTTAACTTATCAAGAAGTTGAACATGAAAGCATAATTACCATTAGTCCTGCTCTATCTGCTACGGAATCCTTGTCAACCCCTGTGATATAGATGCCGAGGTTGTACTCCAGCCCTCCTCTTATCATTAGTCCTAATGACTGTCCCGGCTCTATACAAAGGTCAACCTGCACACAAATTCATAAGATTAGCTATTTATTACGATACATTAAGAGTAAACTAGTCGCGAGCTCGAAATCACTGGTGGTCATGGCCAAAAAGCACGCTGTGTCATCTGGCTTCGTGACCTACAGAGCTAGTATCAGTGATGAGCAGTAAGACGCTAGTCTACACGCACAACGTCTAGTTCTCACGCACAGAAACACCGTTCCGAACTGATAGAAGCGTAAATAAAATCGAAAAGTGCTTTGGAAAATCGAGTTTTATGAAAAAACTACTGCATAAATCAATTACAAATAAAGTTTATTGAACTCTTCGATAACTGAACTTTGTCGGTACGGACCTGGTTTTGAAGATTTTACAGTTTTAAAAATAGCAAGAAAAACAAATCTTTGTTGGCTCATAACTTTTTAATGGCTTTTTATTTTACTATTTTGTTTCCGTACAGACAAAATTAATAATAAGTCAAAACGATATCATGTTTAACTTTGGGTGCACATTGCAAACAGTGGAGTAATACTCTCCCAAAATTTGTATGGAAAAAATATCGACTAGTGGCACCTTAAGATTTTCGCTACGTAAAATGAAAATGCGTTGTACGCATACGAAAATTTAGGGCATTCCGGATAGAACGTTACGGAAATTGCTATTAGGGAAAGCTTTGGCACGTTACGTGATTATAATACATAAGGACCCATAAATACGTAATCTGTGCTCACAACGGCGTCAGAATGGCTTCATTCACCAAAATGTACTTTATTATGATCGGGCTCATCGCGCAGTGATGTCACAGAGATCGATGCGCGCTGCGGCCCCACGTCATTACAACCGCTAACGACAGAATTCTGTGGTTAGTTGACTGCGATTAGCATACCACAAAGCGCTCCGACCTCTAACCCCAATATGCAATGACATAACATATTTACGCGTAACGGAATTGACCATAAAAATATTTATGATGTCATAAATTAATTTACGTGTGTTTAAGTAACTGTCGTTATCATTGGTGAGTGCTTTTGGAATATGACGTCTGCGGAGCTTGGCATGCGACATAGACGAATAGGGTGTTAAAATAAATTGCATGCTATACTGGTACCTACTAAAGCGTTAGTATTGGCAGATGTTCAACAAAAGTAGTTGCTGTTTAGTTTACTCACCCTCCGTACGGAGCGGTCTTTGCTGTTAGATCGCGAGGAGCGCTGCGGCGGCGGCGAGGCCGGCCGGCCGTAGCGGTCCATCCACGAGCACGACGCGCGGCCCACCAGCGCGCCCGCCGTGCGCACCGTCATCGTCAGCTGACGACATGACTTTAACATCTAAGAAATTAGGTAGCTTTAGTTTAGAGACCAATGATTGCGATGTAATTAGAAACCTAAAAGTTTGATCTAGATAAACATTTTAAACATTTTGGGACGCATGAAGAAGCCTCCTCGTGTAGCGCAGTTTGTTCCGCCAGTTACTCAACTGAACCGAGTGCTCGGTGCATCCTCGACAGTCAAACTCAACACCTTATTTGACTGGCCAATTCATCCGTAGGGCTAACGCCCACCTGGTTTGCAACCACCCTCCCATCGGAGTCCGGCGTCAAGCAGCCTGCTGTGTTTCGTCGATGCGTGGAAGTTCCAGTGCCTTAGGTATATTCTGAGCATGCTCGTTCCATCATAGACCTCATACATCGCTTTCCATCAGGCGTGATCAAGGTCAAGAGCGGGCCCATTCAGCAATAAAAAAAAAACATGATACTGTTTTCAATAACCGTCCCCTGTTTTCAATGATTAAAAGACACAATTCATGTATTGGGCATTCGTACCCAAAATAAAATTTTAATGTCAAATATATTGGAATTTCCTTCATGCTCATAGGTATTCAAGAAGATAATTTTATTTTCTGCTGCATAAAATTTTATTTCACATAAATGTATTTATGCTATCCAATACTCGTAAAACTAACTTAATGTTACGTAAATCGTAATTGCACACACATTAGAAACATATTTGTTCTACGTACGGGTTCTAAAATTGGGCCAGGAAGGCATTTGTATTAAAACCAAATTAATTTAGGTAGGTACCTGCGCTGACATTGCCAGGTTTATTAAAAGCTCTTCATTATAAACTCAGTGAAATATAAAGTAGAATCACATTCACATTTAAGGTACGATACGAAATTAGCGGCTCAACGAATAGCCAGGAAGTAGGAATCTACAAAACAATGTATAGTTGGGTAGTCCCTTTTTGTATCCCTTGTCCTTGTGCTTATGAAGGGTTGGGCTTGGAATTTTGCCGAGCAAAAATGGCGGAACTATATCAAGGGTACTTCATTGAGAAGACAAAAGGGGTGCACAAATGAAGGGACTTGAAACCAATCGACAAGGAATATCTTGGGAAATAGGCTGTATTCCTGGAATCGGCGACGGCGCCTATCTAATGAAGGTAAGGACGACTGTGCTCTACATTTTCCTTTTATTGTTTCGAGAACCATTGGTAAATACTAATCCACGAGCAAGTAGCAAACGAAGTTAGTGAAAGATAGACCATGCCCAGATCTTTTATGACAAAAGTTATCCGTGAAGGCATTAAAATAACTTGGCTCCATTTCTACATACATTTTAAACTACAGAGTAGGTATCTAGTTTGAGGGAAATTTATTTCACAAAAGGAATTAAAACGTCTATTCGCGCAACTACTATTATTTGGACACCGGATACTAAATGTTACGCAGACAAAAAATCAATGGTGTGTGTTAAAATCAAGTCAGCTGATGCGCAGAGGGAGGGTCGGGAGCTCGGGACAACCCGGCGACACGCGGCCAGCCGGCGCGGCGCTACTGCCCACCATATCTAGCATATGTATAACTGCCACATGCTTTTACGTAATATGTAGATATAACCATTTAAGAAATTAGATCTGAGCGAGAATAATACACTTGATTAAAAGCTCTTTCGTGCAAAGTTTATGTTACAAGTTTAAAATGTGTGCAGGTATATTACACAAACGGAAGAGTTCTAAAGACAAAAGTTAATAATATAATACAATGTCTTTGTAGCGGAACAACTAAAGTCGTGTTTTACAAAAAGGTCTCAGTAAATGTCAGGAAGCGGCATCGTAAATCAAGCGATATCGTCAAGTGCGGAAGGAAAAGTCCAACAACGTCTGCAAAAATAGTACCGCTTACCTGACCCACACACTATACTACCTCACCGCTACAATAAAAATATTTGCAACATACCTACCTTATTAGGGTTCCATACCAAAATGGTAAAACGGAACCCTTATGGTGAGACTAAGTCTGTCTGTCTGTCACAGCTAGATATCTCGAGAACTATTAATGCTATCAACTTGAAATTTGGAACAGTTTTAGATGACGTTTGCCCAACTATTTTGCAAATAAGAAAGAAACAACATTCTCAAACATTTCGAAGTCTCTAAATAGCACACTTTTTCAGAAATCATCAACAAAAGTTAGATTAGTTCCACTATCGGTCAAGAGATGACGCTGACCTAAAACTGCAATATTCTACACCGCAGCGTGCAGTGTTAAAATTCTCTGACGAATATATAGGCCTCGCCAATGAAAATTTAAAAACATATGATGGTACGGACTGGTATTCAGCTGCATCCGGTTAGACTGGAAGCCGACCCCAACATAGTTGGGAAAAGGCTAGGCAGATGATGATGATGATGATGGTACGGAACCTTTGATGCGCGAGTCAGACTCGTTCCCGCTCTTGCCCAGTTTTTTTTTATACTTCGTAGGTAAAGGTCTGTAATATTCATCCAAGTACCTACCTATTGAAAAAGAACACAAATAGTGAAACTTTCGTTCTAGGCTTTCGATACAAACACAAGTACTTACATGAATAATAAGTAAGTAGATATAGAAGATTGGTACTTACTAAATGAACGCCATAAAAACTTGGGAACAACTGAAATAGAACTGACATGGCCAATATCATTGCAAGTCTAAGGGTTGTACCTTCAGAGAAACAATAGGAAAACATAACTTTTCCGAAAAGAAAACAAAACTTGATGTAGACTTAGGAACTTTCTCCTCGCTTCTCTTAGAAATGTATACGAGATATCTTTATTCGCAAAGTTAATATTGTTTACTTATCGAAGTTCTATATGCAGGCAATCACACTATATCATAACACTAATATTATAAAGGCGAAATTTTGTGAGTGTGTGCGTGTTTATATGTTTGTTAATTCTTCACGCTCAAACGGCTGGACAAATTTTGATAAAATTTTGTATGGAGGTAGCGGACATCCTGGATTAATATATAGGTTACTTTTTATCCCGATATTCCCACAGGATCAAAACTTATGCGGGTGAAACCGCGGAGCGCAGCTAGTTTGAATATAAAGTTGGATGTAATTCTGAAACTTCTCAGTATCAGCCCGCAGCCTGGATTTGTGCCCGGTTGAATGCTCGACCCTTGTAACATGGGCCTTAAACATAACTGGTGAAATGTGGGTGTTCTACAGTTCTAGGAGGTGTAGGTACCTCCTAGAAAGAAAGAAAAGAAAGAAAATACGTTTATTTGCGGCAAACATGACGCATAAAAATAAAAACACAAACAAAAAATAAAACAAAATAACCCCTCGGGGAACCCCTCCTCTACCTAACCCCTCGGGAAATTGAGGCGTGATTTTATGCTATGTAATTCTGAGAATCACTTAAGACAATGTTGATTGTGATATATTACATCCATATTGGTCCGATTGGAAAATAATCGTCCAATCAAGTATTCGTAAAGTTACTTAAATAATGAAAATAAAAAAACAAGTACCTAATTAAAAAAACTAAAAAACCGGACTGCGGTAAAAAAATTAAGTTAAAAAAACTGAAAAGCTAAAAACAAGGCCATTTTAAATTAAATAAAAGTTGGAAGCAAGCGGGACCCATTTGAGTTTGATAATTAAAAAAATGGTATGGGTCCCGCCTGCTTCCAACTTTTATTTAATTTAAAATGGCCTTGTTTTTAGCTTTTCAGTTTTTTTAACTTAATTTTTTTTACCGCAGTCGGGTTTTTTAGTTTTTTTAATTACTTGTTTTTTATTTCCAGCTTTTTAGTTTACAAAGAAAGATTTCACAGACGATTTAGTTCTTGGTACGTGTTTTTTACGATTTGTCACTTCGAATTACTTTTAACCATATAAGTTGTGTATATTTTTGTAATCACCTTTAAAAAGCCTTTATTTTGATACCCCAAACGACAGGTTTCGAGAAAAATAATTTTTTTTGAAGACATAATATTGCGCCAAAAATCGGCCATTTTATATTTTTTTCAATTTTGATATACCCAGTGACACTCGCGCTACCAAGACAAATCTAAAGACGTATAATTTATCCAAATCCGTTCATTCGTTTAGAAGTTACGAGGGAACAAAGAAACGGACATACATACATACATAAATACATACATATATACATAAATACAGGTCAAACACATAACCCTCCTTTTGGGCTTCGCCGCAGTCGGGTAAAAACATAAGAAAAGCGTAATTAAATTGGGTTCATAGTCTGAAAATACGTGTTTATAACATAAACAAAAAACAATCAAACACGGCTATCAAATGCATAAGGAATGCCAGCCATGTGCCAACCGTTATTAGCCTTCCAATAAAAAGAAAATATCAAACGGAAAAGCGCCTTCCGATTCTTGTTAGCTTTAAACGCTTTCAATCACGATACACTGAATGCATGATTAACGAGCAAATAGGTATTTGCTTTTCCAAAAGGAAATGGTACCTACATACGTATTACGACTTAATATTTTCAAAATGCTGGAATATTATGACAAAAAGTTATAATATCAGGGGGCCTAAAAGGACACTTTGGCAGAATCATAAAAGGATAACATTATGAATCATAATATATGGCGAAGACAGTTCGTGTTTTTCTATTTTTCGCTGCAGTCATTAGGTATAATCAAAGAGATTGGGATTGGATTTGGATTGGATTGATTGATATTATATAAAAAAAAATAACTGAAAAATCCTTCACCAATGGGATTTGGTACGATTAACTTAACAGTTAACTGTCCATTATGATTAATAATGTTATCCTTTTATGATTCGGCCAAAGTGGCCTTTTTAGGCCCCCAGCTCATCGATTCCTATATAATTCAGGACAGCTGAAGTCATAAAAATGCTTTCGATATGTTGGTCAAGCAATAAAACCAAAAAAATATGGTTTTCCATACACGTAGCAGAATTTCGCAGCAATAAAATATCTGGCAACATTTTCTGTATTATTTGTTGCATAGGTGCCTGCTGTTGGCATTAGCACGGAAATAGAAAACGTCTCCCTGTCGTGTCCGCCTGTCATTTCCAAACCCACAGTAATGCCGGTTGCATGTCGAATATTCAGGTTAAAGTAAAATATAAATAATCTGCTTGAATATAACCAGAATAATGTGGTTTAATGATTATTATAAATTAAACTCTTAGTGTTCGTTTTTATAATGTAAGAACTAAATGTATGAAACCTACCTAAGCTTTTGAATTAAATATAATGATTTTTCAAGTGTTTATTCAGCTTGTCACCTCTATAAAATAAATAAAGATTTTATTTCATGTCATTGCAGGTTTTACAATCCCATTGTGACAAGTAGCGTAATATTTATTTCATTTGGACGCTTTTAAAACTCTTGTTTGTGTTTCGTGTTACTCCCAATAGGGCAATCAGCGCTTTTACGTATAAACTAATCGACAGCACGGTGAGGCCGTTAAAATACATTTTACATCATTCATCCCTCATATCATTCGACAAAATTTGGAGAGCCTAAAATAAGAAACACTCTGCAAAATACCTTAGTAGGTTTTGATTAGTTCGAATCTGTCTATATAAATAAAAATAAAATGCTGTTCATTGGTAAGCGCATTTGGGTATGTTTTGATTTAAAATGTTCGTAATAGTCCGAATAAGGTTTTTAGGGAAATAAAAATTTGAAAAGTTTCCCGGAACATTAGAAAATGAGAACAATTTAAAGTTCTTTTTTATATAGGATTTGTTTGAACGATTGATTGTACTGGAAAACGTACGTCGGGTCAGCTAGTATTTAGGCTAGAAAATTGGAAAATTTGTGAATAAATTAAAAATGCTATTTTCTTTGAGCTTTTTATATAAATTATTTAAAGGACAGAATAAAGTCTGTCGTGTCAGCTACTAGCAAAGATAAAACAACTTATGAAACGGTCCCAATAACGTGATAAAACCACACACAAAAATATAAATTGGCTTTGATTATCTGTCACATGGGACTTCAAATGGGTTAGATCTTGCAATACTTCTGACTCCATATAGCAACTTTAGATAGGAATACGGTCTCTATTTCCCGATGTCACACACTGCAAAGTCGATATTAAACACGTCCGCCCCGAGTTGGCTGTGACAGTTAGATAATATACAACCCAGGATCGACATCTCGTGGGAGACATTTCTTTCTCAGAAATGCTATGAGCCTTACAATTACAAAGTCTTGTCAAGCCTTTAAATTGCACTACAAAGTTGCAAAACTAAAAAGTTGAAAACGTTATCTTAGTCTCTATAATAACAGCTAAGCTTTTAAAGATAAAGATGTTAAAAAGCTTTTAAGGCCCAACACCATTAGTACTTGAAATATGCATAATGTTAGCTTCCTAGCCAGCCTGCCATATAAATCACATGATTATCATCCGTTAAGTGGTGCCACCGAGTATGAGCCGACGAGCTCGACTGCAATTACGAACACTTTGTTTAATGCTAAAAACGTCACTTGAATTTTCCAGCCTTTGCATTTACAGTTTATAATTAGTTTTTCCTCAGTTTAATGTAACCTTTACAAATGTAGCCATAGCTCTTTTCTCTTCTCTCTTTTTTCTTTTTTTTTCTTTTCTTTTCTTATCTTTTCTTTTCTGTACTATTCAATTTAAAATAGGCACGTTTATAGTTTCGCTGGGCCACAAAAGGGATGAATGAACAGCAATTGCATGCAGCTGAGATAAGAGGGATGTGTGGTGTTACGCGAAAGGATAGAAAAAGAAATGAGTAGCTAGAAAAGACGAAGTCTAAAAGCGGCACCCGTGACTGAAAACTGTGGAAATTGGTTGTCATGATGTGGGCATGTGACGCGGAGGAATGAGTAAAGTTTAAAGACCAAAGAAAAGATGGACGGACAGTGTAAAAGATGATATGGCTAGATAGGGGGGGGGGACTACTAGAGAGCTATGGAAGAAGAAGACATGTTGTGCCGACCCCAAATAAAAGATAAGGGCAGGAGAATTATGACGTTTATAGTTTTATCTCCATCAAAGGTCCATTAATGCAAAAATGAACGGCAGGAACCCAAAGCTAGACAAAACAGTGTCAGAATGTCTTCAGTGTCTTGAAAAGTGAATTTCTTTTGGATTTTGGCAGGTACACCGAAGTTAACTGTTTGAAATATTCTTAACAGCGAAACTGTTTGGTAGTGAAGGCATTTGGCGCGCGTCACTTAGGGTAATTTGGCTTACCGTCAGGACAGGCTGCCAGCGACGACGACAGCAACAGGTCTGACTGCAGCTCTCGTCATATATGTAATCACCGTGTAATTCACAGATATCAACATCCCGCCATCATTATGTAAATCAAGATTCATAGCTTTCGAGGTGTTTGCCTTGACTCCCAAAGGTTTACAAAATGGACGAACGCCAGATAGAGGATTTTGGAGGCTGATTTATTTATCTAAACTGTCAAGCTTAACGACCTTAATTACAGAGGAATAATGCATGAAATGTCGAGGAATCGAAATTGTAAAACACAAGTAACCTACAGAATTTAGATTAATGCTTTACAAACCAAATATAATATAGTATCCTTACGTAATGTAGGCAACTGTAAGTTGGTACGTATGACATTTACTCAAACTCAGTTTCTTTCATTACGTTCCCTACATAAATATTCTACTAAAATATCAGGGTCATCTTACTAGACAGAATATCTTACCTTAAGTGCATCTTCGTGAGAGATCCCGGAAAACGGAGTGCCATTGACTTGCAGAATGGAGTCCCCAGGGCGTAGGCCCGCGCGCTCCGCCACCGAGCCCTCCTCCACTCTCGATATGTACACACCTACGCCTAAATATTATTAAATTAACTAAAATTTATACACCTACAGTACAACTAGCCAACGTAAACAAATGCAAAATAAAATTAGAAAATTAATAAAAGCATTTTGAAGCCCGTTCTTCAATTTTGGCGCCAAAAAATCCATAGACAAACGTTGGATTTTCCACCTCTTCTCGCTTACCGTGATGTATTATTATGGCTACTGAAAAAAGTAATATTATTTTGACATGGGTAATATTAAACAAAAGTTTTTTCAAATTCACTTAACTATGTAGGTAATAAGACTAAGAAAACGTTACTTCTCCAAACATTGCTTTTGTCTTAATTAAATATACAATGTATGAATTCACCCCAATTATCAGGTTCTGTTTGGCCAAACTTTTACAGCATCTAGCCTGAACAAATTCAGATATGAAACTCGCATAATTTGAAAACGTGGTCGCAATGTAACCTTCACAATTGAGGCTTTATGCAATATGAACCGAGGAGGATCTTATCTTCTATTTGTGGCTGAATATTAAACTTTACTTAGAAGACTTACTTTCATACGAAGTTTTTTTATACGAAGATGTTATCTACACGTCTTCATTTACGTGCTTCCGAAGTAGACCTTATTTGATCCGTACATTGCAATCTGAGCAGTATAATAAGAATAATCTCTCGTGTACCCCAGGGTTTATTGTTTTGAACGTCGCAAACAGTCAAGAAAAAATGTATTTTCTTTTTTCCCGTCAACGTATTGTATTCTCTTGCTTCGTGTATTGCAACGTATTTTCTTTGTGGCTCATGTATAATAGGTGTACTTTCTCGTAAGAGATTTTATGCAATTTAAATAACCCACCGCGCCGTGCCGTCTGTCGAGTTCACTCAAGCGGGATTATCATTTAAAGTTGCCACAAGCGACCGCCTATCCTACTGAACAAGACAGAATATTTTATTTTATTTCAAAACATAAAAAAGGTTCTAATGCTTGCGCACGCCGACTAAGTTAAATCGTATTTGGACTACTGGTTGGCCACTTTAAATAACATGATCTACTGTTTGACGTTAAAACAAGTTTCTCTTTTGCTAAAACTAACATTATTTTCATAAAGGCACATACAACAGAAACCTAATAGTAAGTAAGTAGTAAATAAACCTCGACGTAAGTGCCTATTCTGAAAGTGGCCTATGAAATCTGAACCCCATATTATTTATTAAACGAGTAGGTAATTCAGTACAGATTAACAGTTACCTACGCAAAGACCCCTATTCATCACGATTGTATTCGACACACAAAGGGTTGCCAATAAAGAAAATTGTTATGATACAAACCGAATACGTAAAGCGTGTATCACAAATGGCATCGGGTTATTGTTTAGGTTCTGACCGCTCTCGGCGCTATTTGCGTGCCTCCCACGCTTTTGCTCATAATCGATAGGACAGCCTCATTTGCTGTGTAGCTTACGGCTATCGGCTAATGGTAATGCGTACCTAATAACTTTAGCTAGTTACTGCGAGGTAATGGTAGTGTTTTTAAGAAAACTATTAATAGTATTTCTAGACTATCTATGTAGATTTGTCTAGGGCGCCGGTTCGGTAGTAAAAAAGCTCTACAATGAGTTGATACAACATGGAGACGGCGAAACGACATTTAATGATTCCATGTATTTTATGATGTAGGTTTATGTTCTAAATAAATTAACAGACAGCGAACCTAGACGTGGTGGGGTGGTGAATGTCTTTTTAGGTAACAAAGCAAAAGTTAGGGTGGTTATTTTAGGTTGGCCTATCTTCGGCTAAATTCGAAGGCAAATGAAACAAATGATCATAAATAACGTTAACAGGGTTTTGTATGAACTGACTATTAAGTAGTTGTTTTCTATTACTCCACGACTGTTAAAGCCTGGTTTTCACAGGCCCAGTAGCAGGCGGACAGTAAAGGACAGTTACTGTCTGACACTGGGTCCGTGAAAACAAAGTTGAGCCAATACTGACCGGTCAGTTGCTGTCGGTCAGCAACTTCAAAATATTTTGTTTCTACTGTCTACTGACCTACTGAAATGGCGGTGGTGCGTTGGAATGATGCTGATGGCCTCGTGAAAACGCACAATGGGTCAGAAGCACCTGGCCAGTACTGTGAAAACAGTAGCTGTGTACTGCTGTCTCCTATGCAGAACCAGTAGTGAGAACACGTCGGGACAGCGACAGTACTGTATTGACGCAGAATGTACAGTTGCTGACTACTGGGTGGTCAGCTACTGGGCCTGTGAAAACCAGGCTTTACTGTCAGTCGTGGAAAACTGACAGTTGTCGGGCTTTGACGGAATCGTGTTCAGGAATTTAGAAACGTTTCGTCACGCGTTCGCTGTCTGTATGACAAGGGTAACTACTATCTACACTAAGATGTTTTTAGTTATATGCAAGGAAGGTTCCCACCTGCCTCCTTCCCGCCTTTGACACAGATGCCAAAGCCATGCGAGTCGGCGGGGTCCCGGCTCATGGTGACGGTGCGCGTGGCGGGTTCCGCCGGCGGCGGCGGCGCCCCGCCCGACGAATACGGCCTCTCCCGCTCACCCCCACGGTATATTGCCTGCCAACAAATAATACGGTTAATAGAGAAAATGAAGCATTAATCATTCTGACGTGGACATTTGTCAGTACCGATATAAGATATAGTAAAGTTATCTTCCGAAGAAAAGATATAATATTATATATGATATATATATATTATTATATATTATATGTACCAATATAAGATGGAGTAAACTTGTCTTCCGAAGAAAAGATATAATATTATATATAAAATATATTACACTCAAACAACTCATTATATTGATGAATGGCGACTATATATTTATTTAAAAGTTTATGATTTTGGTGGCTGAAGAGTGCGGCTGATGCACTGCTAAATAGCCTAGAGTATGCATAGGTATTTGAGCAGGATCAATACGAACGCCAGTTCGGCTTTGGTTGCCGTATAATTTTCCCGCTGGAATCATGACTAGTAGGTACGAGTACGTTTCGATTTGAAAATGTTTAGAAACCGGAGCTGAATCAGACTTATGTCCATTTTATCTGCAATAAGGGCAACGTGCATGAAAAGATAATCCCTATTATATGCACGATGAATTTGCAAAAGCTAATGTACTAAAACACAGAGTCACAGAGTGTAGAAATATACAGATTGTAGCTAATGTCGCTCGCTACAATCTCTTTGAACTCTGACGCTGCTAAATTAAATTATTTTAAGTAAACTTCTTCAATATTATTTATGCTCATAATAAAATTCTTCCTTCTGCCCCCATACGAGCAAACAACTCATAAACATCTATTATTTTGGGCTTTTAACTCGTAATTTTTGTTACGTTTAAAGTCAGTCTATATTTAAGTCATGAAAGGCGTGAGCGATGTGCCTGTTAGCTCCATAAACAAAATGGTAATTGTCTAAAAAATGAGTGGCGCGTCCCCTTTGTTGTTCAACAGAAGCTTGTCAAATTATGCTCGTTGAAATATCGTTGTGCTCCTTATTGTTTGTTCTGTAAACTTTTTAGGTGGCTTAGAGACTCGATCTTAAGTCGGTCATTAAATTATGATGATAGAAAGTAAACAGCGTCAGATTTAAGGAGAAAGCAATCAAGTGTCGTACCTTCTGCCCCAGAATATAATTTAATATTTAATTTGCCTTTATGTTCCCTGTAGATAAAATAAATAACCTCGTTGTTGAAATTTTACTTCAGGTTAATCGGATAGCCTCTGCTTCGGAGAGTTCCTGTTCAAATGTTTTCCTAAATTCTTTCCACGAGGCATAAACCTCATATTCGCTACACGCTCGGAAGCTTTGAAAAATACATGTATGTAGGTAGCGAGCTTTATTGGGTTAGGTACAGTCGCGTTCGGCATTTATTAATTTTTCACTAAGTGACGTGTTTTCTTTACATTACAGCATGACCTGGCATGTTTGGCGGCGTTTTCCAAAATAATAATACACACACATACCTACCCTGCGTGCTTTCTAGTAATAAAATTCTAATCCTTTATACTTCAATAAGGTGCAATACAAAAGGAAAGTTTGATCCAAATATAGCGAAAGGAAATGATTTCTAGAAACGCGAGTGACTGCTCAAACAATTGCTTCCCTCGATATTGTACTCGAGGCGGTGTTCATAAGCAATAAAACGCGCGCCCCTCTTTTGCGTAAACAATGTTTCTCGAGGCAAACGTTTAACATCTCAAAGAAGTTGTATTTGCCGGCCGCCCTCGCGCGCTGGGCGGCGCCCCACGCTCGCCCACCCGCCCGGGCCGCTGCAAGCGATCCGAGCCGCGAATACTTTCATCCGATCTCGCCCGAGATTTACTTGGAAATTATGCTTTCGCTTGCATTGTACAATGTTTATGTTTTTATTCCACGTCTATTTAAGTGTCAGTTACAGAACATAAATTGCCAAAGGCAGAGAGAGAGGGCAAGTTATTCCGGAGATGCGATAACTTGTCATTTTTGCTTGACCCTTTTGTTGTTACAGAACAATTATTTTAGGTTTTGTTTAGCAAACATCTTTGTGGCTAGGGTATGTTAAATATTTGCGTAAGTGTTATACAATCTTAACCCTTCATGATAGCCTCGCGGAACGTATCAGGCCGCTTCCTACCTAATGAAATCAGCGATCAAGCCAACATTTTTTTTGATATTTTTTTAAACCAAACAGAAAAACATTTTCACCAACATTTTCATCATACAATTTACAGTAATAACCGCGCATACATGCAGATTTACATCAACAAGTGTATCCCAGCTGTAATCGCTCACTCGCTCAGCGGGGAATACGCAGAGCCGCCGCCGCGCTCCGCTCATATAACTTTACTGAAGATACCTTACACTTTCCAACAGTGATTAACTGCTCGCTTTCAGTTTGCGATGTTAATAGCCCCTAAGTACACTTTAATTGATTAAAACCGAAAGTTCAAAAACAGCTATTATTGCACACAAGTTTCCAGTTTTAACTTGTTCGTTTGAACAAAGCTTACAACAAAGTAATTTCTAACGTCTAGTGTGTGTTATCGTAGTAGGTATGTACAAGGTGGAGCAAAAGTAATGTCATAATGTGATTTGGCTGCCATTTGGTTGGAAATAAATAAAAATTGGGCTCTTTTTTCACGGAAAGTTTATTTGAAGGTGTAAAAACTATGACATTAAGTCGAAAAAATTATATGGGTCAAACGACCACCTCGTGAGTTGATGAACATTTGTGCTAATTTAACGGTATTTTCAACGGTTGCTCGCAAAAAATCCTCCAAATTGGCCACAAAGAAAGAAGTCTGGCGCCGTCAGATCTGGAGATTGGAATTCAAATCGTCTAAACTGCAGATCACACGGCCCCAAAATTGGTTTTCCAAAATCTCCATCGTTACATGACTGTGTGTATCGCTCCATTGCATTGTCAACTAATTCTATATCTGTCTACAAAAAAGACGATTTTTGGGAAATCGCAATAAAATTAAAACTGATTTGATTTGATTATTAATTAATCATGAATGCTTGTATTTTGAACGTATGATTAACTATTGATGAGATTTGAGCAAACAAAAACTGACCTATCTACTAATGGGTCAATGTTCCATTAAGCATGCAATATGTATCAAATCACAATGACGCCATTAGCAAAAATTATGGCACATTCACATTACTTATGACATTACTTTTGCCCCACCTTGTTTATATCAAATCGTTGGTAGCAAACACAGTTTAGTAGAATTGTATGAAATTCTAAATTACCTCATTATTCTCGGTAGAATCCAATTTGGAACGTCGGTTAAGAATATGTTGTCACTAAACCAGCTTACACTGAGACACATCACGCACTGTTTGAAGACTATTTAAGATTTCATTCTTCAGCTTTCTATATGTTCCAGAAATTACAACAATCAAATATGGAAGGGTCTATAGATAACTTAAGAGCAAATGTCTTTAAACTTTATACGGCTGAAAGATAACACAATTTACGTTCACCCGTTTCTATATATTTACTGTTATTAAATTTGATGTCTCCCGACTAACCACATCAGTTACGAGAAAATGAGACCTTCGCCATCGTCGACGAGTCGTCGGTCGTTCACAAATTGAAATATTTATCGTTCCCGCCTTGGAAAAAAAAAAAAACAATGTAATTGGGTCAAATGGCACGACACCGCCCTAACAATTTTACGATAAAGTTAGGAAAAGTTCGCGTAAAATCAAGATTTGTTATGTTTTACTTTTACAAATAACGGTTAAATAAAGTGTGAGCTGGGCTGTCGGGGCTGTCTCCTGACAGCGACTGAACGTGTCGATGACAGCAAGGCCGCCGGTGACCATGACACCATAAGCTTTGTATGGACACTCCCACACCAACCGATAACAATATTTCTCATTGTACATGTAAGTTATTTTCAGCCATTCTGACCAGTACTCGGGTCCGACTTACACGGAATTTCAAATGTTTACCCTGGTCCATTAATTTATTAGAGAAGCATCCTATGTGGATAAAGCAAAACCCATTCATTTCTATGTGGTAATGTCCATACTGTCGGCACCTAAACGGTCGCCGCTGTGGTCATGAATAAAGTAGTGGTATCGACTGGCGAGCGCGGCCTCACCCTGGAATAATTTACACACATGACACCCCCTGCCCCGCCGTGCCTCATATTTAGCTATTTTTTGGAACTTTACTTCACCCACTGACATCCTTGACGATACTAGTATTGATTCAATAATTGCTGCACCGCAATTTCAACAGCTGTTGAAATTCAAGGTTCCATTACTAAGAATATTAAATATGGATGATTAATCGGTATTGTTGTGTAACTGTAGCGTCCGACGACTTTAGTTTAATACCGAACATTAACTAAAAACTGACTGTGATAATTGCTTACATCTGAAGTAAACAGGTGCAAGCTATGAATAACTAAGCAGAGAGATATACGACGATTGAACTCTAATTAATCACGAATTTTCTCAGAATTAACCTGAATTTCTGGCTTGCGCTGTAGCAGGTTAACTTAGTAGTGCTCCAGTTGGGTCGTGGAATCGTGGCATCATCTAAATAATGCAATTAGTGTTGCATTAAGAGCACTTACATGATGCGTAGTGCTGCTGGGGCTGCTGGCGGGCGAGTGCCTGCGCGCGGGCAGGGGGGCGGGCAGCGGAGCGGGCGGGTGCGATGGGGGCAGCGCCTTGCCCAGCGCGGCCGCCCCGCCCTGCCCGAACAGCCGCAGCACCTGCTCCGGCGAGATCGGCCGCTTCTTGCCGTTCGCACTCAGGTGGTTCGTACTGTTCCTCAAGCTCGTTGCTCCGGCTACACACAAAATAATACAATTTAGACACACAGTTTAGTCCTGCTTAAGATATTTTGTCACTTCTATTCTCCAAGCTAGCAATATCGAGAGCAAAGTTATTGTTACCACCCGAGTCCTCCAAAGGAAAGGCAACAGCGGGACTCACAAGGGCTTCTAATCAATATCATTAGAATCACCTGCACTATTCGCAATGGTAGTGGAGCCGAGGTAGGGTGCCCGGGACAGCTTGCCCGCGTAGTGATGCGAGTACGAGGTGTGGTGGCCATGCGAGGAGGCCGGGCGCTCCACGATGGTGTACGAGGTGCCTGGCGGCGAGTAGTACACCCCGCCCCGCGCCCTCCCCCGCGCGTCCTCCGCCTCGTAGCTTGTGTGTCGATTGTCCTGCAACCACTCCTTGCTTACAACGGAACCCAACACTTTATACAAAGACTGGATCATCTTCAAGGCAAATAAATAAGACAAGTTGATCGATGACATCAATTATGTATCAACCAATCAGATCGATTCACAGGTTTATAGCAGCCAGCAGCCAAATTACTTATATCGATCGACCATCGATTATGCTTTGAGGTGATCAATAGCGAATGGACGAACTCAAGCGACCGCAATCTAGATGTAATTTAAATCAATGTAAAGCAACTATGAACTTTTCTTGAAAGATGTTTATAAATATTTTAAGTCACCTAAGTTATAAGCACATTGTTAAATTTAAATTCTAAGACATTGTTCTATTAACTTTCACAGTAAACATGCAGTTTAAAAGTTGAGTCGTTGTTGCAATTATTGGTACCCATTTTAACGCTGGACTGCATGTTAAAGTAGTATTTAAATATTAAAATGGTGGCAAGGAGCCAAGAGCCTGCCTCAGAAAGTAAAGTTGGGCAAAAAGTTCACAAGCTAGGTATTGGCCGCGTTGGCGACTGCGTAGGAGGTCGAATCATACACTTTTTAAAGTACCGTTGCGAGGCTTTCCAGAAATACAACTAGAAATTCAAGATTACTTTTTCAGTCAAGTGCTGAAGTGGTATTTTACCACTTCTAAACCGTAAAAAATTTATAATGCTGCTGAAATGATTTTTCTATACTATCCTAAATGATATGTTAGTTTTTCTCGCAGGTAATAAAAACAGTGTCCCCAATCCAATTGAAAAATTTCAGATAAAAGCAGAGCAATAAAGAGCTACCGCTTGCGACCGACATACAGTGCCCAGTTCAGTTTTTTTTAAAGCCACTTTCATTTGCAGTAGCTACATAGATAATATTAGTGCAAAGTATCGCAAATCGGACCATATATCTTTTATAGATAAAGGATTCCATATTTTTAACCGACTTCAAAAAAGGAGGAGGTTTCTCAATTCGACCGTATATATGTTTTTTTTTTTATGTGTGTTCGCGGATAACTTTGTCGTTTATGAACCGATTTTGATTATTCTTTTTTTGTTGGAAAGGAGATATGCCAAGAGTGGTCCCATGATAAGGAAACCAGGATCTGATGATGGCGTCCCAGTGAAATCGAGGGGAACATTCGAAAATCGTAGGAGCGACTAGTGCGTTTGTTAATTTTTTCATTAAGTATTTTAAAGAACTACAATTTAATGAAAGCCTGGAGTCGATCTGATGATGGAGCCGAACTGACTGAACTGTCGACTGTCTGACTAGACAGTCGACAGTTCAGTCAGTTAAATTAATCAAGCCCAAACACAAGGTAACTGCTGTAAATCATTGAGGAGTCCCCTCAGTCGAGGGGAATTCTCCTGGTTCTTACCGGGAGAACTCCTCAATAATTAACGCCCCAGCAACGGGAACAGCAATATTTTGTAAAAGGTGATGAAACGTTGGCATTAGGCTATTGTCGACTTCCAAAAAAAACACTACAAATTGAAAAATACCTTTAATTTCGGAAGTCGGTGTCAATAAACGAAAATGCGGAACCAAAGACACCGACTTCCGAAATTAAAGTTATTTTTCAATTTGTAGTGTTTTTTTTGGAAGTCGGTTGTTTTGAAAGGAAATTAGGACACTGTAGTTGAAAAAAGAAAAAAAAGGCATGGAAAAAAGGCTATCCGATTGCATAACCTTCTCCTTTTTTTTAAGTTGGTTGAAAAGTGTTCGGTTCAGCCATGGAAGTAATGGAAGATATAGATCACATAGGATAATGACTGGCTGGATGACTTTTAAGCCACGTATTATTTATTTTTTGAGTTCATAATATTTACAGTCTTTAAACAGCAAAACACTCAATTTGAAACTTTTTGAAGCATATTGCCAATCTATTGCTCCATTATGTTCGAATGATGTGTTTGCCCAACTATGTAAGTAACGCAATGAATGTTGTTCAACTGTCAAAATGGAACCCATTGCTACTAATAGTGAGTTTCGCAATTACTCTGCGGGTTCATGTTTTTTTTGTACCACTAAACCAGAAATAGTCTCTATTAGTACTCACATTCGCTATAACAACACTGCATATAAATATTATATTTTCTTAGTAGTGATTAAGTAAATATAATATAAGCAAGTAATGTAGGTAGGTAAGTACATGAATAGTATTTTGCAAGTAACTATTTAAGCGGTAGGCATCTATCAGTAAGTACGTGAGTCAGATGTAATATTTAATAATAATAATATAAATAATAATAATATCTTTATTGAAAGAAATTATTTCGAATTCTAGCTGCTTGATTCTGGCCGCTCGTTAGATTACGTATTATAATACAGGGGCCTATTAATTAAAAATACGACGGCGACAATACGACGATTTCACAAGTTTCTTCTATACATTTTACATTTTTTCTGACAAATATTGCCAGTTATACTAAATAGGGCCCAGGAAGTTTTCTTTCTTTGTCTTATTAGGTAAATGTATTCGTTGAGAAATGTCTCTGGGTAGATGTGTACCTGGTGGCTCCTGGAGTGCCGGGCGAGGTGATGCGCGGGCGGGTGCTGCGGCGTGGCGGAGCGTGTCCAGCCGTAGCCCTGGTTGTAGGGCGGGGGCCAGCGCGCGCCGAACTCGGCCAGCTCGGAGCCCTCGCCCGCCTCCCCCGACCTCATGCCGGGGGTCACGATGCTTTCTGGAACAACAAACACGGATTATTACGTGTGTCGCTCAAGGAAAACGTTCACAATAAATTTTTTAAAGCTTTCCTTAAGTCAACTTAGGCCCCTCGCCCACGGCGACTTTTTGTAGCGATTCTGTCGCGCGTTCGCATCGATACAGTCGCGATGCGGTCGGTAGCTGTTTGCCCTCGCCCACACCACGATTCTCAGTTGTGATGCAAACGCATTACTGTCGCGATGCAAACGCGATTCAGTAGTGCTCGGTTCTCCACATCTCCACTCACGCACCACCCTCCCTCCGTTCTCTCCCCGATGTCGTCCGACACGGTCGCGCGTTTGCATCGATACAGTCGGGATGCTGTAGTGCGTTAGTAGCGCGTTGGCATCGCTTCAGTAGCGCGTTGCAAATGCGACTAACGCGCGTTAGTAGCGAAGCTGTCGCGCATTTACGAAACGCTCGCCAGCATCGCTACAAAAAGTCGCCGTGGGCGAGGGGCCTAAACTGCGTTCAAGAACACAACAATGACACTGAAATCTGTGTAAATCGCGTTCAGTTTCATTGGCAAAGTTGACTCTTATTCAGTTAAATAACCACGGTAATTGCTACTTAGGCGCTTTTCTTATTTTAACAAAATAACGGTAAAAATAGCAGATAATACAAATAAGTTTAAACGACGGTTTGCTTATTAGTTTCGTGAAACGAAACTTTCTAAAGTGTATTAAAATATTTTTCAAGAAAACAAACAACAGAATCCACGTAACTTTATAGAAATATTCCGGACTATAAAGCTCGTAGCTGTGAGCTGTGTTATAAAATATTACAGCTCACTTCGGGGACAGAATCCACTGGATATTAAAAGAGTTTCTAGATTTGGGGCTAGTTTCTCGGAAGGTGGAAAAACTGACTGGTAGGGATAATTCGCAGTACCACAGTCCTAGGCAATATTGCGAAGGAAGTAGTAAGCGTAATACCTGGGCGCGGTCCAATTTATGGGACCGACGACTGTAGCTTCGATCGTGAACCACAAGTCCACAACATACATTTTTCATGGACATAGTTCATTCATTGTTTTCAATTATTTACAAGCCGTTGCCAAGAGTAGTTTTACCTAGTAATATATTTCAATGAGTTTTACATTTTAGAGATACAAATGTCTTAAATGAATAAAATTCGCTCGCGAGCGAACGTTAACGTGAGCGGCAATCAAAGAAGCTTTATAGATTCTTTCTTCATAGGATATACATAGTTCTATAGCGTGTATCAGAAATGTGTGGTTATATTTTAGGGTGTGGTACAGCCGGTCGATTCTGTAAAAATCTCACCGTAAAAACTTAGGTGAAGTGAGTTTGTTTTTGCTAGGAATTGACACTATTGACAGCTCACTCCATGCTCACTTCACCTAAGATTTTACGGTGAGATTTTCACAGAATAGCACTGCAGACCATCAAACTGAACAACTTTCTCCATAGGACCAACATTATAATTGCGAAAAAATTCTCAGCTGTCCCATACATTTTGGTCGAGTAGGAATAAAGTTTTGTTTAGCAGTTTCATACATTCGTCGATTAGGAATTAAGTTTTGTTTAGCATAATCAGCCTCTAAAGTTCCCACTACAGGGACACAGCACTGTGAGAAGTAGTGGGCCATAATCCGCGCCACGTGCGCCAGAAGACGAGGTACGCGCCGAGGGTGCAGTTACTGGAATCGCACCGCAATGTCAACTTCAAGGCGTTCGTGGTGCGTATACCAACATGCTACCTGCACCTGGTGATGGAAGAAAGCTTTTGGCCGCAGGATGTGGTATTCCGCCGCTTTCGCGGACAAGTGCCACCAGAACGCACAAAGACTTAGTGCAACTAAGTGATACTAACATAGTTATTAAGTTTTATTTACTAACAAAATTGTTATTATATTATTATGTATACTTAGGTTAAGGTATGTATCTATGGGTCTTTGTTACCTGAAAATAAATGGTTTATTATTATTATTATATATTTTTTCTTTTTTCTCGGAACAATTGGGTCCCGGTCCTTTGGAAGGCGTACGAGGGGCCGAAGCCAACTCGCAGAGGCCCCTTAGGAAATTTTAATGAAATGCGCCACCAACCGACGATTATCCCTGTATGCGCTATGCAAGTGCACCCAAGGATAACCCCCGGTTGGTGTGTTATTATTATTATTATTATAATCCACCACGCGAGCCCAGTGCGGGTTGGTGGATGTCACATGTCTACGATTTTTTTTGGTTCTAGGACATACCGGTTTCTTCAAGATGATTTCCTTCAGTTTTGAGAGCAGTGATGAAATTAAATAAACTAAGTGCCCGCCTGGGTTCGAACTCACGACCAACAACTCATAAGTGCAGGGCCGATACCACTGGACCACCATTGCTCTCAATTTTTCAAGCCACTTCTAGTTTTGTTTGGGCAGCTGATTATTTTCAACGACCCTAGTGACAGTAGCATCTAGACTTGACATTCTCTTGTATGTGACGTCATTACAGTACCAGTAAACTTTCAGAACTGCCATTAGTTTCTCATTTACAGGAAGCTTTCTTCAGCCATCAAGTGAGCGAAGCATAAAGCTTTACGTGGCTCTTAAAGTTTGCCACACTATAATGAGTTGCGGCGGCACTTTTTACTTGAAAGCGATTGCGGTACAACCCTTTGAGGAGACACGGTCTGTTGTCGTGTTTAATTACTGTGAGTTCTAGAAGATTACCACTACTTTTTATGTATCATTTAGTGTTTGTAATGATTTAAAATGGATAATTTTCTATAATGCCTAACTATCATATTATTAGTCTGCGATTCATTGATTTAACCGAGTTTATAAAATATGAAAAAACAAAAAGGAAAAGCCACAAAATATGTTGCACGGTTATCCATCGGATCCATCCTAGTTGGTTCCATCAGTCCTCTGGAGGGGAGTCACCAACAAACTTGAATAATATCATTATAATAACTAGCTAATTGCAATGCCTTTTCCATTTTATTTTTTGTTAGGAACCTTCTCCGGCGCTCACACAACAACTTACCAAAGACAAGCCATTTTCGAGTTTTTGCGAGACTAACGCACGGCAATTGATTTTTATTTACAGAAAGATACAACCAGCGTCGCTTGCTTTATCTCCTCGTAGACCGCTATAACAAAGGGTCATTGGAGATAATTGCTCTTATCACAAACACTAATAAAGGTAATATAATATTACACGTTTGTCTAATTGGCTCTGCCACGGACTACCTAATAAATGCTTTTAAAACCATGATATTGGAATGTTGTCTATGTAGGTAGTACGGTGAACAACAAAAGTCCATTAACGGTGTCACTTTTAAATATAAGAACAGAACTGGTGGTAACTCTGATCCATCTTATTACAGACCTATATCGCTTGCCACTGTAATAGCGAAAGTATTGGACAGTTTTGAGTTTAATTGATAAAGAATTAGATAATAGTTTACAGTTACATGACGCACAGTTTGGGTTTAGGCCTAAGCTTTCAACAGAAAGCGCAATTCTTCGTCTCAAGCAAACTGTCCGATATTACACGGACAGAAATATCCCCATTTATGCCGGCTTCCTTGCCCTTTCCAAGGCGTTTGACCTTGTGGCCTATGATGTCCTGCGGGAGAAGCTGAGGGAAGCGGGAATATCAATCGAACTCCTGGAGATCTTTAAATATTGGTACACTAATCAGCTTAATTGTGTTCGATGGGGCGAGTCTCTGTCCGAAACGTACAGGTCGGGGTGAGAGTGAGACAGGATGGTTTGACCTCGTCGAAGCTGTTCAACCTATTCATAAACGGACTGATGGCTCAGCAGTATGCGTATCGAATGCTGGATAGACATCGTTTGTGTAAACAACTTAAGTTATGCAGACTACATGGTGCTGCTGGGCCTAACGGCCGGCTCGATCAGGGAGCTGTTACGCGTGTGTGAGCGATATGACACGAGTCATGGGCTTGTCTACAATGTGAACAAAAGTGTATACATGGTTTTTGAGGCCTCCGGTAGACGTGTATTAGCGACCCGGCTGTAATGCTGAACGGGCTGCTGCTCAAAAGCGTTGACAAATTTAAATACCTGGGACACTTTCTAACCGGAGACCTCAAAGCCGACGTAGATATGGATCGAGAGCGCAGTGCGCTAGCGGTCAGGGCCAACATGCTGATACACAGGTTCGCTCGTTCTAGTATTGGCGTTCTACACGAGCGGCCTGAGGATAAGATATACTAAGAGATCACTAAGCGCCTTGCGTATTCAATATAATAAGTGCTTGAGGATGCTGTTGGGAGTGCCGCGCTATTGTAGTGCGCCCACTATGTTCGCATTTGATTCTTACGCCATAATGCGCAAAAAAACAAATCCCATCTTGTCAAGAGCGCGGTCTAGTTCTAACGGCATCCTAAGTATGTTGATAGAGAAGTACGACGCACCTTGGTTGTCGCACGCTGTGGAGGTGCTGGTCAGAAGACCCCACAGCTAAGATAACTTTACAATTTTCTTTATGTTTTTGTTTCTGTGGTTGTTTACTTAAAATGTTTTAAGAACAATGTTACTAACAATTAGGCCTAGTTGCCATAAATAAACAAAAATTTAATTTAATTTTAAATTAATATAATCCAAATGGACACAAAATGATTTTATAAACAGTTTTTTTGTTTTTGTTATTTGAAAACTACTGAATAGATAGTAGGTACTTTATCTTTGTCATACCACATGTCATACTACTGTCATGAGACCAAAAATCCTATACCATAAAAGAACCTACAGAACAACTTTGTCGTAAACTGTCATAAAGTCCGTAATGAGGGCTTAAGTACAGAATAAATTTCCGACCATTGGGCGCGATGTCCGGTGGTGTGACGGTCCACTTCCGGTCACCTCGGCCCTTTCAACGCACGCTTGTTTATGTGCCATTTATACACCAAATCTTGGTAAATACTCTCCAAATTACACGGAAAGTGAGAAACTGCTTACAATGTAATTTAAAACCTTTAATTAAAGTATATTTCTTATATTCTTGCCCCTGTTACTTGGGTCCTAAACATGACTGGCGAAATGTGGGTGTTTAAGGTGAATGCTCCAACCAGCCCGCGAAATTCAAATTTTCTTACGCAAGAAATTTTGAATTTCGCGGGCTGGTTGGAGCATTCCCCTTAATGTAGGTATACCTGTGCGTAACCCTTCAAGGAATATAGGCGTGATGTTATGTTATCAATACTATATATCTACACTAATATAAAGAGGTAAAGTTTGTAAGTTTAGGAATCTCCGAAACTGCTCATCCGATTTCAAAAATTATTTGACAGCTAGAAAACTACACTGCTGAGTGCCATAGGATAGGTAGGTAATAGGTAATACGGGCTGGTTTCCGCAACTCCACGTCAATGCGCGTATTTTGCGTACGGGTGGGAAAATCGATTATTCGATCAAGGAAGGCCAGCAACGCCTTGATGTTGCTGACCGTCTCGCGTAGGGTACCTGGGTTACCGAAGTACTTTGCCCTGTACGTGGTGATCACCGGGCAGTTTAGAAGCACATGTGCCGCTGTCTCGTCATCCTCCATGCAGGCCCTGCACAGCGGACTGTCGCTTAGTGCCATAGGATATCCTAACTAATATTATAAATGCGAAAGTAAGTTTGATTGTTTGTTTTTACCCTTTTCACGCCTAAACCACTGAAACGATCATACTGAAATTTTGCATATACGTTGTCAGGTGTACAGAAACGGACATAGGGTACTTTTCATCCCGAAAAAAAGTACTGTTCCCGAGGAAAACAACATATTATTATGATAATAGATGGCGCCACGTGTCTTTCGAATTAAAAACTGCAGGATAACGTCTGTCAGGTCAGCTAGTATTTTATAAATTTTATGGTAAAGTTGGCTTCCACGTGGACGAAGTCGCAGGCAGAAGCTAATGTTCTTATATTTTCGAACTGCCTCGTTGGTCTAGTGACTAGCTTCAACTTTCTGTCTAACTGACCGACTTTTTAACAAATCAAATCAATTTTTTTTTTTCCACATATGCCTACATGGGCACTTATGAAACGTCAGAAGCTAGGTGCACGGTTCCAATTGGTCGTTTCCTATGGAGAAGAACCGGCAAGAAACTCCACGGTTACTCTTTTTCAAAATAATTGACTTTTACAATGTTTTCAAATTACAGTAGGTATGGGAGGATAGCTTAGGCCTGTTAACAAGTACCTGGTACTTGTTATAATAAAAATTATCTACAGATCCACAATACCCACAAGGTCCTCACATTTACAAAATAAGAATCTATCAGAAGGACAAGTAAAATATAAAAACCTACTAAAACCAAGTGATATGATTGCCATTACAACCACTAATAAAGAGGTGAAACATTAAAATTGTCTGTATATAATGTCAAATAATAAAAATATTATGTCAAAGAAGTATGTAAAAAATAAACATCGTATTTAGAGAGCAGTTAGACATTTACATAGTTATGTCGTTAATAGGATGCCAGGGAAGCCACATGTGCAGAAAGAATCATTGCCAAACTACCTTGTCTTCAACGTAGTCTTTAATCTTATAATATGCTTTTTTTGATAAGGACACGTTTGATGAGGGTTTTGAACTTTCCATCGCTAAGTTCTGTAACCGGCACTGGCAACCTGTTATAAAAACGGATGCCGTTAACAAGAAATGACTTGCTAGTTTTAGTTAATCTAAATTTAGGTATCACAATTTCATTTTTACTGCGTGTGTTAATATTATGGAAATCTCTTCTTATTTTGAAAAGGCCTAAGTTTTGCGAACATACAAAATACTTTCTAAAATATAAAGAGAAGGCAGAATTAGTATATCAATTTCTTTGAATTTGTTTCTAAGAGACTCGCGAGGACCCATTTTATAGATTGCGCGGATTGCCCTCTTTTGTAAAATGAAAATTGAATCTACGTCAGCTGCCGATCCCCACAGCAGAACACCCTAGGACATAATACTGTGGAAATAAGCAAAGTATACTAACCTAGCAGTGGCTATATCTGTCAACTGCCTTATTTTTCTTACTGCTTATGCAGCTGAACTTAATCTACCTGAAAGAGCTCTAATGTATGCGCCCCATTGTAATTTTGAATCTAAAGTAATTCCTAGAAATACCGTTTCCGTAGCAGCATCTAGTTTTTTGCCATCAAGTTTTAAATTCAGACCCACTTGAAATTAACAATTCAGAAGTGCCTGCAAATGGTTTAATTGAAATAAACGTTTCGGATGTGAGTGATCGCATATGCGCGATTGCTAAGCATAGTAAGTTAGGAATTTGGCAGCCTGAATTTGCGCCCTAGGACCTTACATAGCTGGGGAAACGTGGGTGTACCTACATACTAGTAGCGCCCCACGGTTTCACCCGCATTAGTGTCGGTCCCGTGGGAATATCGGCATAAAAACTATCCTATGTCCTTCCCCGGGATACAATCTATCTCTCTGCCTAATTTCATAGAAATTCGTTCAGTGGTTTACGCGTGAAAAGGTAACATACAGACAGGCAGGCATAGACAGAGTTACTTTTTAATTTATAATATTAGTATGGATATAGGCTGAGCCTAAGCGTTTTGAGGAATACGAGTACAGGCTTAGTAAATACAGTTGGGTGGCCTGGCCTTACCCAGTCTGATAAATGTGATGGTCACTCGGACCGCAGATTAATGAAGGTATGTCTGACAGCGTTACTACCATATATTTAGTTGAACCGGCATCATGGGCTGGCTGCACTGATCTCTATAATACAACTTGTATTATAGAGATATTTATTATATTATTATTTCGTTTATTTTTATTATACCGGTCATTGACTGGCTGGCATTCATTATATAGAAAAATATTTTATTTATTTCATTTTATACATATTATAAATTATATTTTTAAATATTAGGATATAATAACATTTAAAAATATAAAATTATATTATTATTATTTATTTTATTATTATTTTTTAAATACAGACATAAAGATAGTTAAATGTAACAATATCATGTAAACAATTTTAAAAAAAGGACATTATCAGCCTAGGGTCCGCACTATAGCAAGTTAATTTACGTTAATAAAGTACAACGGAACATCAGAACATCATGTACTCAGCTGCATCCGGTTAAACTGGAAGCCATCCCCAACATAGTTGGGAAAAGGCTTGGCAGATGATGATGAAAGTACAACGGAACATGCATCTTTTGACACGTGGCCAAAATAGGAACTAACGCCGCCACCTTGTTTTTTCAATACAATCCTTGTGTCAACTTCACAAATGCTTACAACAACCCTTTCAATGGCATTCAGGCGCCAAAATATCCTTGTAGCACTCTAGGTCCCCTTCGGAAAGAGCTTTGTTAGGTACACTATGACAAAAACAAGATTGTCTTGAAATGTGTAGGTACGGTTAGCAACAAAAGTCGATTAACACTTCAGTTTTTTTAATCTCAGTTATTGAGATAAATATTTGTTCAAAATTGCATTGTACTTCTGCTGCAATTTTAATATTTTTCGCAATAACTAAGATTAAAAAAACTAAAGTGTTAATCGACTTTTGTTGCTGACTGTAACTACGTATGCGCAAAATAATGCTGATTACTTATAGCAAGAAATAGGACTTCTCATTTATATGGTCATTGAATGTCAGACAAGTCTACTGTTGCATGATTCTCGGGAACTTATTTTATTTCTCCCGTAGGTGTAATAAAAGGAAATAAAAATTCCGGTCGTGTGCTTGCGGAGCTAATTAGGGAAATGTAGGGTTTTTATTACTCCCAGCACAATGCTCTCTGCCATTGCATAGCCGAAAGACAGCTAAATACCTACCTATACGTAAAATTATTCTTCGTGCGGTAGAAGTTAACTGAGATCAATTTTATTGGTTACAATAAGTAGGTATTATTGCGAATTTAGAAACTCTTTATTCATAACAAACTTTAGAAAGGTTTTATTTACATAATAAAAAAAATACTAGCAAACGCATCATAATGCCATATTTCAAAAAGTTTTTTTTTTAAGAAATATTTTATGGCTTCTCATAATTAATTTTGACTGAAAACAACCAGTAACTGTCGATTAATTCGTAATTTACTGGAAAAGTTTCACTAAAATAGAACCTTCTTTGTTTTATATAAAAGTTAATACTTCCACCTAAGAATTGGCAACTCACACGGCTCCTATTTACAATTGCCCACTTTGGCCCATTTTCAATTGCACCTATCAGCTGAATTATGTTATCCATAAAAAAAAACTTCATTTTCCTGCTATATAAGTAATAACTTTTTTGTCCTAAAAATATTCTATTGAGTGCATTGCAGTGACACAGATGACATGACGTCGTCAGTTGATGACCGGTGACCAAACGCTGGTCCGTTGCATAACGTCTGCACTGCAGTCACGTGATATATATCTAATTGAATAATATAAAAGGCACGATACGATAAAATGGTCGTAACTTTTGACCACACTTTTTGTACGGATTTAATAAAAAATAACTAAAGAAATCTATTTAAGGAAAGTGTGTTCTTTGTATTGTCCGTTCCCTATGTATCAAATAATATATGTAAGTATACACTATGTGTATACACTATGAAGTCTCCCTTGTGTGACCTTTTGCCTTTATCAGGCTGTGTCTACTACATTATAAAAAAGAACCTTGAGGAAACTAAGAATGACCTGTAAATAGCCGAGTTACAAATTGTCGAGGTTAGGGCTAAGGCTTTAACTGCCTATACAAAGGTTGTGAGTTCAAAACCCCATTGAACTTGTAGTGAACTTAAACAAGAACAATTTGTGTTCGTAGAGGGTGGACTCGTAGCACTAGTGCTACGAAAGCTACGAGTGCTACGAATAAATTGTGCTATCTTTGATCGTAGCAACTCTGTTTATTTTATGGTATTAAATAAATATAGATATCTAAGAGTACAATAATTGTCTACGTTAACTTACAAAATCGATATTAAAATCCTATCCCCGTTATTCCTCATCCGAAAGTAAAAACACTTTCAAAATCAACGCAACAGTTGACAGTAAAACTATTTAGTCTTAAATATTATTGAAAGAAATTGGCCAAACGGATGCAATTTGTTTGTGATAATTTATCTCGGCAAGTTCCAAGGATGGACGGATGAGTCCCTGGCTCGGGGCCAACCCCGGCGACCCCCAACTGACTCGCATCCTACAACTTTATATCACTTTTATGTCGTGCCACTTCAGGTCTCATACATTTTTACTGCCGGTAGAACGTTTCAAGAAACCTATACAACAGAATTCATTATACTTTATTGGCTTTTCCGAAGAATTCTTGATAAGAATTTGCATATTCTTTTTAGGTACCTACCTAGAGACGAATGGTATTTCTACTGTTGCAGGAAAGTCAGCTAAGTAATAAGGTATAAACTAAAACGGTTGGTTATGCAGTCTGAAATAAAAAATCCTTGAAGCATTCTCAATCTTTTTCCAGAAAACTGAGGGGATTTATTTAATGACAACTGCCAGTACCCAAGGCGGCTTTCTTTGTCTCATTGGAAAAAATTCACAATATTAAACAAAACATGTCAGTATATTTTATAAACGTGGGTATGTATCTCTCGCAAAACCCACACACATATTTGTTCATCCATAAAACCCACACAAATGACACATATCGTAAAGCCTCGTAAAAAAAACTGCTCAACATCGCACCCTAATTGCGCCTATGCGCCGTAACTTAATAAAAAGCCTTTTAGACCTGCCGAAAGTACCACCGTATTTTTTTTTAAGAACGAAGTTTACCCGCTGCTTTGGCAGTTAGGCACTGTGTGCTCTGACCTTATAAATTCAATTCTACAGCCGGTAGCCCGAAAATAGCCTCGCAGATTTTTAACAATTTGCCTACTACAGTGAACTAAGACCGTAATTCAGCTACTAAAGAAGTAAAGAATAAAATAAGAATTTATTTCTTTTGAGCTGAGAATAAGAAATGACCTTATTCGTAAAACTTTTTACTTGGTCTGTTTTGTCACGAGAACTTTTTAACGTACCTACCTCCATGCAGTATTTTGCTGAGTCACTGGGTACAGTCGCTGACCTGTATTATACACGTACTAGTATGATAGAGGTCAGTGGGTACAGTCCATTCACAATATTACCTCTGGTTTTGCATCACTGTCCAGAATCACAGCGGTCTTAATAATTGTTGTAATTTGATCGCTGTTGGATTGCTGCTACTGACACGTCTGTCAAAATTACAATGATCTTTATTCTCGTTATAATAAGGTTTTTGTTGGGAAGCTGCTGTTAGAAGTAGTATAACTGTGAAAGGAGTGTAAGTTCAACTACCTATAGGTATAGTAGGTTGAATAAACTCACTAAATAAAATAAAGTCCTGCAGACCGTATTTCGGCCACGGCGGTCAATCTGAACAGAGACTAGCCTTTGGTGCAGGAGATATTATAGTGCACAAGTGTGCAGTCCCTTTTCCCTCGCTGGGCGCCAGGGTTCGAAAATCAGCTTGCGCCCCCCTTGCCAACAAAAAGAAATGAAATTTAATTTTTGTGTTCCATTTTTAACACGCTTAACAGCTTCTCTTGTAACTAACAAACAATGTTAACAAATCTTAGAAGTCAATTTTAACTTATTTTTAAATACGTAGTTCGGATGACAAAACTATAATTTGGTATCTTGGAGCTGATCTGATGATGGATCCAGGAGATGGATAGTGGAACTCTTTAGTGACTACTAGGTGAACCCCTCGGCCCTCGAGTTTGCGGTCATATGATCCGTTTTGATGAGTCCAACATACTCGTATTGCACTTGGTGTTGAGGGTGTGATAATAGAGCCAGGAGGTAGATAGTGGAACTCTTTAGTAGTTACTAGTAAACCCCTCAAGCTTGGGGTCATATGATTTGTTTTGACGAGTCCAATATATAGTCCACTTGGTGTCGAGGGTCTGATGGTGGAGCCAGGAGCTGGATAGTGGAACTATTTAGGGGCTACTAGTAAACTTCTCCAGTGGGCTCATAATAATATGATTCGTTTTGATGAGTCCAATATATTGCACTTGGTGTCGAGGGTCTGATGATGGAGCCAGGAGGTGGATAGTGGAACTCTTCAGGGGCTGCTAGTAAACACCTCGAGTTAACTAGTATCCCCTAATCGTAATAATTTCGTCAACTTGATAAAGAAACACCTGCATGCTGTAAGCATGCCGGGCGCCTCGCAACCTGCACGCGCTCCTCGCACCGCTCGCACGGTTGCCGCCTGTTATTTCTCACGCTTACTAAAGCTCGCAAACCCGTCTGTAAGCTGAAAACTAGCTGTTGGCGCCTGGACGGTGAGCTGCCAACTAGTAAGCGGTGCGTGAACAACAAGCTGTCATCTCACCATCGGTGAGATGGCGTGCCAGCAACGAGCAGTCGTCTTGCTGACGGTGCATTGGCAGCAAGCGTAGGATTTTTTTCGAGGCGGTGTCAGTGCGGTTACAGCGCTGGAGCGTTGCGATTATAATGAGTGATCACTATCAGTGATGACCTGATCGGCTTGCGCCCGCTAAGACCCTGCGCCAGGGTGCCACGCACCCCTTTCACCCCCGGGTAAAGACGGCCCTGGGCGATGGACGCACGGGGGTATCACACCGCCAACTTCCAAACTCCGGGCTGTTACTAAGACATTTCTAATAGAAAATCTCAATAATACTTAACCCGACCCGGGAATCGAACCCAGGACCCCACGCTCAGCAGTCGCGCTTGCGATCACGAGACCAACGGGGCAGTTAACCTCACTAAGAATCTTACTGAACCATTGTTTTAAAACTCTATTAGTTAGGTTAACAAGATAAAACTTTATACATACAAGCAATTGATTACTTAAGGCCAAATAATAGCAAAAAATCTTCAGTTAGGTACTCCTAATTTTGTAAGCCTACAACGTGAAATGTTTACTTGTCTGAAGTAGATACTAGTTCTAGCCATGCATCTTAATCATTATATCTCTTGAAGCCTTACGAGAGAGGCATCCTGAAACTTTGCCGGAAGAGATCAAAGAATAATTGTATATGTATTTTCTCGTGGTCCTACTATTTTATCAATTATTTTTATCCCAGAAACTTTTATCTTCAAGTTATGTTTAAAAAGGAAGTCTTGAGGACTTTAAATATTTTTTTCCTTTGATGAGATCCCTACTGGTTAGTGGTTAAATAAAAGTCATAACACTATAGGCCGACAGCTTATCAGAGACGAAGCTGCGCGGTGTGGGAGGTGTGATAGTTGTCGCAAGTTGACGAATCACTGAGCTCTCGCATCACTCTCCACACCCCTCCCACACCGCACTGCTACCACAAGCAACGTCTCAGTTGCTTAACTGAGACGTCGGCCTATAACAGTTACAGCGGTCCTTGACAGCCCAAAAAAGTCGTCAAATCTTTTTATTTTATCGTGTTTAAATATCGATACCCAGTCGAGTTTCTCTAGCTAATTTAATTTGACCCTTTGGATCTCAGCCTCACAGTCTTACACTGACGTTAAGTTCTTATATTTACAAGCCCACAGATGCCCTTGGGAGTCGTACAGGACAACTAACGGATTGTACCGAAGGGATACACAGTGTCCAGATGTATAATAATAACACCATTCTGCAATGAACGACCCGAGCTGTGTGCCAAGCATGCGATTATGGCAATAAGGAGCTCTCTCGGGGAAAGACTTAAGTATGGCAGAATCATTATTACGAGAACACGCGTTAAACGTTTATGGTTTTTCTTAACACGTATTTCATCACCATCATATCAGCCGAAAGACGTCCACTGCTGGACATAGGCCTCCCCTAAGCCCCTCCACTTCGACCGGTTTTGTGCTTCTCGCATCCAACGAGTTCCTGCGGCGTTCACAAGGTCGTCGGTCCACCTTGTGGGAGGCCTTCCAACGCTACGTCTTCCGGTACGCGGTCGCCACTCCAGAACCTTTCGGCCCCATCAGCCATCTGTTCTGCGAGCAATGTGCCCTGACCACTGCCACTTAAATTTGGCCATTCTTCGGGCTATGTCGGTTACCTTGGTTCTCCTGCAGATCTCTTCATTTTTGATTCGATTACGCAGGGAAACTCCAAGCATACCCCTTTCCATTGCTCTTTGGGTGACTTTCAGCCTTCCAATAAGGCCCATTCATCAGGTATTTAATTATAGAGTAATATTGTGTTTACTATAACCTAATAACATAAAATCACGCCTGTATTCCCCGAGAGGTTAGGTAGAGGTATACCTATAGTAGGTATACCCATATCAACACTGAGTTATGTCTATGACACTAAGGCCCGTATTACAGAACCTCACTCAAGTCTCGAACATTACTTAAAACTATGTAGTTTTAACGTTTCAACCAATCGTTATAATCGCCGCACAAATTAAATACACAATTCTGTGTTCCTGTGTGTAAACTTTTGAACACACCTAAGTCTTGTTTATATACCTACTGTGAAAATCAATAAGATGCAAAATAGTTCACTAACTGAATTTTAGAAGACTTTTGGTTCAAAACGAGCGAATTTCCAGCCTTATTGCTGAACACAGAAATAAGCGCCAAATGGTTCCGAAATAATTGTAAAAATGGGACCACTGATAGCACCCTAATAACAGTCAACAGAAAATACACTGTTCTTGTAGTATGAATAGCTAAGATGTGCCGAGTACTGGGGGCCTAAAAAGGCCACTTTGGCAGAATCATAAAAGAATAACATAAAGGACAGTTACCGTTAAGTTAATTGTATCAAATCCCATTGGTAAAGCATTTTTCAGTTATTTTTTTTTTTGGCTGTGCTAAAATACCAATCAATCCGATCCAAATCCAATCCCGATCTCTTTAATTATACCTACGCAGTGCAGCGAAAAAAAGAAAAACACGGACTGCCTTCGCCATATTACGATTCATAGTGTTATTCTTTTATGATTCTCCAAAGTGGCCTTTTTAGGCCCAGGGGATTATTGGTTGTTATTGTAGATACATTTGAAGTCCTTCTCTCTAACATTCTTTGACTTTATCGACTATTTATAGTCGTTTGAGGAAGCCCAACTAAACACCAGTAAGTAAGCTTTAAGCACAGTTCCGTAGGCAGAAAACATAAGCAACATATTATAAAATAAAAACCTTTGCGCTATGTTACCTGCACATACACACACACACTTTGCATACTTTTTATTACGTAAATGTCTTCACAGCGATAGATTTGAGCGAGCCACTGACTCGGAAAACAAGCTGGAACCACAGACAACCAAATGGAAAATTTGCCTATAACCGCCACGAGGCGCCAGTGAACTGAACTGAGCCACTAGCCGGTATTTGCCACCAAATTATTCCGTTGTTTTCAAACTATCTAAGAGATTTATAGTACCCACAAAAATATCGAATGGATATATATTCGCCATTCATATGACAATATATTTTTGGGAAACACAAAGAGGATATATGTAACATCCATTGTTCCATTTTTAACTGAAAAAAACATTAAAAAAGCTATTTCCTAATGGACCAGTTATAGCCAATAAAAGTGCGATTGAATTTGCGTATAAGTTGTTTTTCAAAGACGTAAAACCATGTTACAAAAGGGTACGCGTCTCAGTATCATAAATTAAGCATTTGCGTATCGTTAATTTCTTTCAAGGATACGCCCTTGGATGCTCTCATAAGATATTTTTCAACACACTTGCTCGTAAAGTGGCTCTTATTGAACCTGTTTTAGGTCCATAATGCAGTGTGTTAAAAACGCGTGCTTTTTCTTTACTTTAATCCACAAGTGCTTTATTTCCACAGATAACTATTTACTAGTCGGAGATGCGCGCTTTTTTAATCTCATCAATTCACTTTTTTTTTAAATATCTGTATTGTCCTTGGTCCCAAAATTAACTAATATTTGTTTAACCGGACAATTTAACCGTATAGTTCGGGAGTGCCCCCGAATGGACCCGAACACACGAACCTCGGTACTGGGTCCCATTGGACCCAGGAATTACGACATACGACACCCTACATTGATCATGTAAATATTTGATATGCTACCCATCCAATCTTATGAATATGCGTTAGTTAAGATAGTTGGATAAAAAAACTCTTAAGTTAACGCCATTAAATATTTCACATTTAGCGCGCAAGCATATTAATTTATCTTTATTAAATTCAAGTCTCTAAATGCGATAATCGCCATTTTGTTGACAGTGGTGGTCGAGGCTAAAAAGCATAAGTAAAAATTGGGGATTTCGAACATCCAAACTCCACCACAGGGGCAGTGAATAATACATCATTTAATTGTTTGACGAATTCATCCATTGTTCAAGTTAAATAAGTAGCGGTAATGAAGTTTATTGATATCTAATGTCGAGTTTCGCGCCAATCTGCGTGTTTACATTTAACTTTTCACAAATATCACGCACACACATATAGGTAAGATTTAAAATGTGACAAAATATTATTGACAATATTATAAACAACACGAAAATGCCCAAATGTTAACGTAATATTGAAGCACAGGTCCAATAACACGTATTATTCATTACCGCTACTCAATTTGTGTTCAAAATCGCCGTCCATTATTGTTTTTTTTATAGTAATGATGTCCGAAAGCGACTATGCTAAACGATTTTTTTTAACTTCGATTGACTCAGGTATTATGTCGAATTTCGGAAATCGATACTCGGAAACTGAAATAAAATTATTTTAAGCATTAAATACAGTAAGCATTGTTTATAATAATGATTTATGATTTTGTAATGTTATTTTTAGTTTTTTGGACACTATATTGAAACTGAGTCAATAACTGAGGACCTTTGACCATAGCCATCAATTATTGAATTTCGCGCCAAATTGTTTCTATATTTGAATTTATCTTCGGAAAGCGCTCGCCGTGCAAAATTATTTTTATTTATTGTACTTACTACATATTTATTTTTGATACTTTCTAATAGTTTGCTACAGAATGCCCGGTATACATTTTTTAGGTAGGCTTAGCAAAAGTGTGGGAATGGTGATAAATTAATAGTATAAATTGGGTATTCCACAATGACTTTACATTTCAATATGTTTTGTTAGTTGAATGAGCTTGGTAGTTTTTGTTTCTATTAGTTTACTTGAGTAATAGAAATTGTTTTTTTTTGTGGTAGATTCCCAACGAAATTTAAATAAAATGGCCATGTTTATGTCAGACCACGCACAGTGAAAGGTTCCGTAGTTGGGTTGAATATGTTACGCATGCACAATGCACATCATTAATTTGATCGACTGCAAAAATAAGTTTGTATTTCTTAGACAAATTGTAGTTTACTTAGCATGGAATTAGAAAGTACTACTGGCATAGAGAATTATACATTACTTCAGTGAGAATCCGCAATAATAGAACGCCAGTCAGGGTCTTTTCCGTTTGGTTTCGGAATGGACCACGGATAATTTAAGATGGATAATTAAAAATTTCTTACGTTTTTTTGTAATTTGCAGGTCAGTATCAGGTTGTATCTTGATCAAATATGATTCGCGACTATAATATATTATGTATTTACATAATTATAGTCATTAGAATACAATCTTTCAAGTTAGCTTTTTTCCCTAAGAACTTTTCCATAAATAAACTACAATTTGACATACGACAACACTACGATCAGTCTAAACATTATTTTGTGTTTATTATATTTTTTCTATAGGCTGTTTAGAGGGTTTGTCGGTGCCTTAGACTAATATATTTAAAATGAGAGTAAGCACTTATTTACACCTGCGCGCGCATCACAAAACAAAACTAGCGCGCCATTTTCCAAACAACTTAATATTTAACAATACAAGTCTGTTTTTTTCCTCACAAATGTGTTGAAAAACGTCGTATGAAACGCGTGTGCATTGATCATTAGACTCTCGGCTTTCTTATCGCGCTCGCCTGCGGCTCGCGCGAATAATACCGCCTCGAGCATAATGATCAACGTAGCACACATGTATCATAATGTACTATTGAATGATGGTAAGTCCTATACCCCCGATATTTTTACAACAGTAGCGAATCAAATGTATTATTTTTCAGCAAACCTATAATTTTTCTAGCCTCCCTCTATTATTACGTAAGATTAATCTTTATCTTTTAGGTAGGCCTTACCTTTACGCCATCCCATCTTCCAAGCACGGTGGGCTGTGCCGGGAAGGCTGCTGCAGGTGCGGAAAACCTCAAACGGCGCAAATAAAAAATGAGGTCCGTGCCCACTTAGTATTTCGAGACATCGCCAAGCCGTTGGCCGACTCTTCACGTCACCAGAGGGCTGGCCTATTTTTTGGCCAAAGAATCAGCATAGCATTGCCATACAACGTGGCAATGCTGCTAGCCTTTTGGACTCGTTTCCTATTGACAGCGATGCGGAAGAATTTTTTGATGCCCTTTGATTATTTCCCCTCCTTTTTATATACTTGTTCATATTATTATTTTAAGACTGTTAGCTTTTTAAATTATGTAAATATTTTGTAATAAATAATACATCTTTATTTTACCCATTTATAATGAAGTAATTATAAAAAATTACAATCAATATGTAGGCAGGTAAAGCACTTCATTAAGCACTGCTGTAAAGCGTGAACCTGCATTCAATAAATTGCAGTCATTCGTTGAAGTGCAAACATCAAACATGCAATTTACTTGGCTTTAAACTTTATTCGTTGATTGGCATTGTTGAACATGTTTACTAGGCATAAACAAGCATTCATTACTACTGCAGAAAGGTACTGCAGCATTCTGAAAATATCATGAACATTTGCACTGATGGAAATATAGCGATATTTTTAAATTTCTTTTGTATTTATGCGTCATTTCTTCAGCTCATAGGTTCTTCAACAGCCTGGTGTTAAGGTCTTTGGCAAAGCTCCAACTCTCAGAAACTACCTAGTCTTTCATATCTTTGATAATCAAGTCTTGTCTTCTACATTTTTGGGAGTTTAGATTATTTGATATGGTAGCAAGAATAATTTGTTCTCGTAGATGTACAAACACATAATCTTATAAATTCAATCCTACATCAGCTGCTGTAATCGATCATCCCTGTGACCTACTAAAAGAGAAGCTTAAAATCAATAGTATCCTGTTCGAACAACAAGTAGATAATGATAACATAGCACTTTGTTCCTTTGTGTCATACCTATTCCAAACAATTAAATAGCTTTGTTGACATACAGTGGAGCTATCTTTTCTTAGAACAAAACAATATACTTAAAAGACAATGCTTGCGGAGGGCATTTATGACGTCACGGGAGCGTACGGGGGTGTCGGAGCGGAGGGCCGGGGGGTCGGGGTTCAAGGGCGCGAATCTAGGTCAATGGGACACGGACGAAGTTGGGCTACCGGATTTACTACGAACGCTGGCTCACGGACGGCTTACTTCCTTGGTTCTGCTATATTATTGCATGCCCATATACGGTCTGTCAAAGATATTGACTTTTATTGGGTTAATAAGCTAAACTGTTTGTCGTAGATCCGCTTAGATGTTATTCATCAGTTTGTTTGTTTCTTACATTAAAATAAACAGGAAAATATATTAAGGGTTATTTTTAGAAGAGCCTATAATTTACGGCCCAGCGGTCTATAGAAATTATCCGGTTCAAAGCACAATCTGTGAATATTTTCCACCTGACCGATAACTGCCCGAATCCCGACACATCAAAAGAACCATTCAATTAGATCAAGAATGCTTTGACATATTTACTTTTAATTTTGCACGAATAACTCGGTCACGAAGCTAATCTTGGAAAGGCAAAAGAAAGAAAAAGGAGTCCTTGAAAAACAAAGCGTCCTTCGATCTGATAATGAAATAACTCACCACCACCGATAATGAAATCATTTGGTACGAATTTATATCAGACGGAAAAAGAATTACAGAATGAAACTTAGAATTACAAAAATAAACATACCTAAGCCCATAATGGAATAAGAGTCAATAATGTTCTACAAAATCCAAGCTAAGCGAAATAAATCAAAACATTAGTCTCTAAAAGCAAATAAAGTTTAACATGGAACCATTGTTATGTGGCTAATCGACGCGTGATCTTCTGCTAGCGTGTCCGATATTTCCACAAAGCATGTTATTGTTTGAGGGAAGGCGGCGGCACACCCTTTTCATGCAGTTACACCAATCACAATAAAGCTGATGAAAACACGAACTTCGTAAAGGACTATGAACTCTAGAAAAATATTCAAATCAACTGTTTTGTATTCAGCGTTTCCACAAATGTCAAGAAACTACTAGATAGTTTCTTGACATTTGTGGAAACGCTGACCATTACGCAACACCATGTACGATTCATCATTTCAGCCGAAAGACGTCAACTGCTGGACATAGGCCTCCCCCCTGTACGATTAACTACTTATTATTCAACATTAAAAATGTAGAATATTATTCGATACAAAATGAGAATAGATTAAAAACAATTTACACAAAGCAAACCGAAACAGAATCCAATCTTCAATCATCGCAACATGATATTCTAAAAATCTAAATATTGTTCTAAAAATATCTTCCGTCATAATGTTATGTCTTGTTGATGCCATCATTTTTCATAAGAAATAGATCCAGCCTTGCGATCGGCTGAGAAGCCTTTTATTGCAGATAGTGTTCGGTTATTTATAGTTTCAAGGTTTTATATTATTTCCTTTAGATTCCAGCTACTACCATCTACATATTACATAGAGTGGTAGGTAAAAGTAGTTCCAGAACGTAAATAGGACTGCTGCATGTGCAAATTGCGAGTTTCGCGCAAGTTATTACAGCTAACTGGGGAGAAATTAAAACTTTGACGTATTTATTAGCAAACTCTTACTGTGAAGTAAGTGTGTACCGTATCCGGAGTGCTTGTTTTAGCTCAGAGAAAATATAACGTCGTAAACATCCAGCTCGTTTATTGCCGTGCAAGTTGAGCTTATAGTGTCCCAGCTACATACCTTTAAAACTGGTAATCAAATAAGATAAGAACATACAGAATATACACTACTTAAATAATGCTGGGCTGGACTATGCACTTGAAACCTTTTAACACTTTAACACAGCACATCAATCGTGCTACAATTACACCGTGTAACGTGTTACGTGCATTTTATATTAACATTTGTGTCACACATATTCAGGAAAAAGTGACAGTAATGGCTGCATGAAAAGGGCATGCCGTTTCGCGAATAACAAAACAAAAAGCCGGTAGCAATCAATACTCTTTTACCCATATTCACATCCGAATCGGAAAGTCCGTTAGCATACAAATGGACTAATTTGCTTCGAGCCGATGAAACAGTCGAAAATAATCGAACAATTCTGTTCTACGGATGTAGGACGTGACACAGACAACGGACGGCTCGACACGGCACGCCTGCGAAATACTGACATGGAATGAAAATAGCTCTCTACCACATCTCATTATTAAAATTTCAGCAGTTACCTACTATGAACAATATTTATTAAATTCTTAAAAAGAATTCATTCCTTCCTTTTTCTGAAATAATAAAATTTACCGCCTGTCACATAATTCGTTCTTATAAGTGCTGCTAGACTTAACAAAGCGCTGTATTGCATGCTTAGCAAGCAGTCCCGCTGCAATATTTTTGCATTAAAAAAATAAGAAGTGGCAATAAGAACAGAATGTAACGACCCATCATCGTTTGAACAGCTCCCGAGTGCTGCGCAAACAACTAGGTCCTTCAATTTAGTTTATTGTTAACACATTGAAGGACACTGAACGAGACACAATAGAAGTTTTATTGTTATTACGTCGAGGGGCGTCAAGTGTCCCACAAAGTGTTAAAGAGTGAAAAACAACCTCTCAATGAGAACTGGAGCGAGAGTGGGCGGAAACTGACAGCAAACGAGTGAAGTTGAGCGAGAATTTGCTGTAAGCGGGCGCGCAGGCATTGTTTGTGGGTGCTAAACGCCCCCCGTCACCTAACACATTCATCAAGAGAGCGTTCATACGTAGATATCGATAGAAATAAACACACTGACACTTGACACGCTGCTCACCGCTACTTTACATTATTAAATAATTTAGCACAGGAAATGATTTCTATGTGCCCATGTTATTGATTAGCATCAGCACGCGTAGCATGAACACTTCTATCTCTACGAAGAGTAGACACATTGCTTTCTATACAAAGTGACATTATTCTTTTCTTCATTTTTGACATATCGCCTTAGAAATCCTTCTACAATCTGTCATTTTGTCTTTCGTTTCTAACGATCTTTGTCTAGGTCCTTTTTTATGTAGACTATTTCAGAAGAAAGTTTTCTTTTCCAAACTGTCAAAATCACATTGACAACTGACAGTTGTCTAAGGTGATGAAGAGATTTTGTAATCGCTCTTTAGCCGTAATTTGTAATCTCTTTAGGCCGTCGAGTAGAAAGTTTTCTAATGTCTTAACAGTAGAAAACTTTCTATTCGACGGTCACAAAGTATATACGGCTATCTAAAAAATCCCGTAACGACTGCAAAGATCCACGAATCACAGCCGGGGCCAATGGCTTAACGTGCTTTCCGTGGCACAGAGGGGTCTCGGTATGTAAAGATGGTCACCCATTCATGGACCAACCGCGGCAAGCGTAGCTTAACCTGATCGATCAACCTGTGCGGCTGTTATTATTTAGCCACGGACCCCTCCTTATAATGTGACTTAATATCAGTAAAAATTAAGAATCAAAAAGAAAAAAACATCCTATGACAAAACAAAGAATTCTGAGTCGAATTATGTAAAAGAGTGAATTTCTTAAAAAGGGCAGTTGACTATTTCTACTTTGCTGCCGTCGTACTGTCTACACGGAACGTCATCTTTGTCTGCTGTTCCGTCGACAAACCGGTGCGTATTAATTAGATACTACCACACACACCACCCGCACCCCCACCTACACTACACATACACAACCTAAAGACACAAACAAAACAATAGACAAAGTTTTCAGCCGATGTTACATATACGAAATAATAACAATAAATGGACACAAATATTACCTATATGTGTAATTAGGATGGTTTTTATTGTACATTCAACAATAGCTGAATTTTCACCAAAATTGTTTCAGTAAATTACTTTTGAAGTCTGTGGCAAAAAGACACCGAATTAAAGTATTTTTTAAGTTGTACTGTTTCTTTTTTGGATACTTATTGGTTTTTTTTTTCACAATCGATGAAAAAACCGGGCAAGAGCGAGTCGGACTCGCGCACCCAGGGGTTTCGTACCATCATATATTATGTTCTTAAATTTTATGCCAGCGCCATCTCTTGACCGATAGTGGACCTAATGTAACTTTTATTGATTAAAACTAACTTAACTTTTCTGAAAAAGTGTGTATTTGGAGACTTCGTTTTATTTTTCCTGTAATCTTTACATAAACTTCTATCACATAGAATTATTTCAGATTTTTTTCTTTGCAAACTTCGGAGATAAGGGGCGAACGGTATTTTTTTTATATTACTCATCAAAAGTTGAAAACTATGTGGCCTAATAAAAAAACATGTTTGAGTTGAGAATGTGCAAACTGCGCTCTTTCATATGATACCCCCACATGCCCTAGTAGCCCCACTTCGAATTTTTCAGATCCTTTTCAGTCCCTGTTGCAAAAAATGTCCATATATTTTTATTTCTTTCTTATTTGCAAAATAGTTGGCCAAACGTCATCTAAAACTATTCCAAATTTCAAGTTGATAGCATTAGTAATTTTTGAGATATCCAGCTGTGACAGACAGACAGACTGAGTCTCACCGTAAGGGTACCGTTGTACCATTTAGGTACGGAACCCTAAAAATATCGATGAACATAAATACATAAAGGCGAACATAGAAACTCCTTTTTGAAATCGGTTAAAAAGTAGGTAAATAGGGACTGAAGCAGAAGAATTATTGATTTAACCGTCAATACTTCGCTACATCAAAGTATCGTGAGCCGCTTACGCTTACAAAAGGTATTTCAAAGCTTGTCGATGCAAACTAAATGTAGGTTATTGTTTGTTTGTGGAAGGCACAAAGGCTTTCGATCAAATAAGCGTGTTTCCGTGATTTACGAGCCCGAACCCTCCACTGAAAAGCTATTGTTTATTCAATTAAATGCGCGTTACAGGTTTAACGGCACTCATTGTCAGACTAGAAGTAACTCTGTATTCCTAAGCTTTAATTCTGTTTCAACTGTTCATTCCATCATTCAACATAATTATTATCATTATTCCATGACATACATTTTGCCATGTAAGCTAAATAAATAAATAAATATAACACTAGCTTCGGCTCGCGTGAAATTTCTTGTTCCCCCGACCCACCTCATCACATCTCATCGCCTGCCCGCGCTTTTACAAGAAGTAACGCATTTCGCTTAGTGATCTTTCTGACTTTTTAGGGTTCCGTACCCAAAGGGTAAAAACGGAACCCTATTACTAAGACTTCGCTGTCTGTCCGTCTGTCCGTCTGTCCGTGTGTCCGTCTGTCCGTCTGTCCGTCTGTCCGTCTGTCTGTCACCAGGCTGTATCTCAAGAACCGCGATAGCTAGACAGTTGAAATTTTTACAAATTATGTATTTCTGCTGCCGCTATAACAACAAATACTAAAAATAAAATAAATATTTAAGGGGGGCTCCCATACAACAAACGCGATTTTTTTGCCCTTTTTTGCTCGATATCAAAAATGGCAACAGGTAAGCACTTGAAATATTCACTAAATACTCAGTTGTATTTTAACTTTAATAATAAACAATAAAATTAAAATAATATAAATATTTAAGGGGGGGCTCTCATACAGCAAACATGTTTTTTCGGCGTTTTTGCCTTGTGGTACGGAACCCTTTGTGTGCGAGTCCGACTCGCACTTGGCCAGTTTTTCTTCTTTTTGCTTAACTTCTAATGGTCCTAGCGTGATGTTAAGTAGCCTTTCTCAAAAATTTGGCTATCACATGTAAAAAGACTGTTTCAAATCCAACTGGCTCCAACTTATAGAGATTAGCGCGTTCAAACTCTTCAGCTTTATCTATACATATAATAAATCTGTAGAAGGGTCAATTCTGTACATTGAAAATATTGAAAAAATAAATAGCGGGGGGTGTTGCTGGATCGATACCAAACCCAAATATGTGATTAAAAAAAATTTTGTCTGTCTGTCTGTCTGTCTGTCTGTCTGTCTGTATATGCAGGCATCACGTGAAAACTAACGGTTCGATTTCGATGAAACTTGGTATAATTATACCTTATTATCCTGGGCATAAAATAGGATACTTTTTATCCTGGAAAAATACGTAGAAAAAAAAATCTTATTTTTCGGTTTTATTCATAGACGTTGTTCTGTAGAACCGCGAACACACGTTGCATTACCCGTAGTGGATAATTTTCCATTTCAATTTAAGAGAATACAGTTTCCTGTAGCTTTGTGTTACGCCATGACAATAAATAAGGCTCAAGGTCAGACCCTAGGAGTTGCTGGCGTAGATCTTACCGCGAGTTGTTTTTCACACGGGCAACTTTACGTAGCTCTTTCCCCTGTGAGCAGTCCAAGAAATCTTCATGTTCATATTCCGGACGAGCTCACTAACAATGTTGTGTATGCTGAAGCTCTCAATTAACTTTCTGTCGCATTGTCACGATCACTTTTTTATTATTGCAAACTTTTCGTCATTGTCAGTAATTTACTGCTACATGCTACTTATCAAGGTCGGAATTACTATGAAAAAAATACTTACTACAGAACGCGAGCTCTACAGCAGTAGCTCAATAGAGGGATCTCCTTAATTATTATAGGCTTAGCCGTATTTGGGTCCAATAGATATTTATAAGATGTCATTGTCAGAGTTACTCAAAATGGAGAAATAAACCATCCACGCGAAGACCGACATCCGCGCGGACGGAGTCGCGGGCGGAAGCTAGTTATAAATAAAGATATAAATATCTGCTAACTTAAATATGTATTCTCTATAATAAATGGTCAAATTCTATCGCGCATACATATGCAACGCTCATTTAGGTACAAAGCAGCCATCTAAAATGGACCCTTTATTTCCGATTGAACTTGCATTATCTCCTTCGGTGAAACTCATTGGTATTCCTTTCACAATCGAATATTCCATCTACGCGCTGAATTCACTTACAGGCACATAGGAACCCTGAGGAATGCCAAATACCTTCTATCTTCTATACTTAGCTGCAGGTTCACGTAAAATCGATGAGATAGTTCACGGACAAAGAATTTCTTCGAATATAATTAAGTGATAGTTCGTAATATGTGCCAACTTGCTTGTCATGTGTCGTGTCGTGAATAGGGTCCTACTTGGCAGGGTCTTTGTGACTTTTGTGGGAAAATAATGTACAGTGAGTATATGTTGATCTTTTCAGTTAAGTCTTTGTAAGTAAACAAATTATTTTACTTTTTTATGGTATGTACGTTGTCTGTGTTTTGTTCATGTCAATTAATTCAAAACAAAAACATAAGGATCCTAATGAGACTATTTAAATAAGCAAATTATTAGCTGAAAGTATACAGACCTACGACCTTTTTGCATTTAGGTCACAGTCCATAATGCAAAAACTAATTTACAAAAAAAAAAAAACAATCTAAGGTTCTTCCAAAAAAATACTAAAAAGTGAAAAATAACTTTAAAAACGAAAATGCGGAATCAAAGACACCAACTTCCGAAATCAAAGTTATTTTTCACTTTGTAGGGTTTATTTTTTTAAATCAGTTGTTTTTTTTTAAGTTTTTTTTTTACTTTTTAGTTGTATGTACCTACTTCACACAAACTCGTGTAACTATTAAATATAAGAATTTTCCAAATCGATCCACAATTGCCGGAGATCTATATCGCGTAATGAAAATACAGTCGAATTGAAAACCTCCTCTTTTTTGAAGTCGGTTAAAAACGAACGTATACAAAGGTAAATTTTAATTGTTGGGTATAAAATTACTTGAAGACCCAAGGAAAGGTTAATTTTACATAATTATAATACATAAGATTTAGAACCGACGTGAACCTGAATACGAAACGAGTTCGCGTGTCAAAAGACCTTTAAATATTTCCGTTTAAAGTTATGTTTTTATTGTTCGGTTGTATACTTAAATATTTTAGTAAATGCAAAATTGCTCATGATTTTTAGGTGCCTAAGTTTTTTTTTTGTTAACCTGTGTTGTCCCACTGCTGGGCAAAGAAACGAGTCCAAATCGTCACGCTAGCGTTTCTTAGACATGCCTCGGTGACGACGTCTGCTTCAGGCACCCACTGTGTGACGGCCCTGGCCCATCTGTTTTGATGCATCCTATACGTATGACCCACCCTGTCCCGTTTCATAATATAATAATATGCTGAAGTTTTATAAAGTCTAGCTCATCGATCATTGCGCGGCCACCTTTTATTATGACAGCATTCTCTTATTAACAACCAAACTTTTCCCATTTTCACTTTAACGATTCAATTCTATTTTTATTTTTTGGCCAAATAATTTTGCCTTGTGCCATACAACGTGGCAATGCTGCCAGCCTTTTTTGCACTTTTCCTGTTGACAACGAGCCGGACGAGTTTTTCGATGCCCTATAATTCTTTCCCCTCCCTTTTTCATATACTTGTACAAATGTACATATTATTATTATTATAAGACTGCTAGTTTTTAAATTATGTAAATATTATACAGTAAATATTTCTAAATACTTACATTATTTTTGTTTTTTCAACATTAAACGTAACGACATGCTTTTAGATTATAATTGATCCCGGTTTTATACGTTCGTACTTATTATACTTATTTAGTGAGGGGCCCGTGGCTAAATAATAACAGCCACGCAGGTCGATCGATCAGGTTAAGCTACGCTTGCCGCGGTTGGTCTGTGGATGGGTGTCCATCTTTACATACCGTGACCCGTCCGTGCCTCGGAAAGCACGTTAAGCCATTGGCCCCGGTTGTCATTCGTGGATCTTTGACAGTCGTTACGGGTTGTCAGAAGCCCGAAAGTCTGACAACCAGTCTTACCAAGGGGTATCGTATTACCCAGTAACTGGGTTGTGGAGGTCAGATAGGCAGCCGCTCCATGTAAAATACTGGTATTCAACTGCTCCGGTTAGACTGGAACATGGTTGGGAAAAGGCTAGGCAGATGGTGATGACTTATTATATTTAGGTAGTAAGTACTTATTATAAGTAAAATACCTAGTCTATCTATCGTCTATCTAGCCATCAAGGCCTCTCCACCTCCATATACTTACCGTATATGGAGGTGGAGAGCGCTTGAGCAAACATGAAAATCCTCTTTGGCTCGCTCAGCAGGCGAGTGTGTCCCGGTTTACAACGGGTGCACATTCCACGGGCATCGTAAAGGAGCCTGACGGTAATGGCCAGTAAATTTTTACTACTCGAACACAAATCGCATAAAAAAGTCAAATAAGCCTGTCTAGAGACTTTATGGCATAAGAAACGGCACAGAAACCTTACTTATTTTCGATTAAACAATTACAGCATTCCTTTTATTGTTTTTCATTTATTAATCCCATAATTTATGAGCATTGTAAAAGCGGTTCGAATAAACGTTAACACGTTCACAGCGTAACAGGCCGATATCGGCCTGCCGCGGTACTTCAGCTGGTGCAGACGAAGAAAACTATGTCCCTCTCGCTTGTGCGAAACGATTATCTCAGGTGTTTGTAAAATTTCGACAGAGACAAATACATATTTCATCTTGCGGTCAAAATTGTAGGTGTTCCCCATCAAAACATAACGGCAGGCTTTTATCGACCTACCACGCACTGACGGTGAAAAACATCCGCTGAGTGCGGCAGTGGGCCTATTTCGGCCTGCCCTCCCAACAGGCAGCTGGCGACCCGATACCGCACAGAGCGCGCGCCCCGCCAGTTAGTGTTGTGCTATTTAACTGATCTGACGTAGCGTTCGATATAATCAATGATGGCAAGCAATAAAAGAAAAATACAAATTTTGGAAAATAGAGGAATTCGCCCTGCAGTTATTGATAGTGATAGTGACAGCAGTGAAGAAATATTTTCCACTAAGAAAAATAAAAAGAATTTGGAAACAAATGTGCACGGAAAACGAAGCACAAGCGGTAAGTTTTGTTTACTACCTACACATATTAACATTATCAGCCTCTGGGGAAAGTTGTTCAGTTTCGCGAGTTCTGTAGTAAAACTCATAAATGGTTAATAAATCACACGGAATTAATAAAAAAAAATCATTTCAGAAAATCAAGTAAAACCTAAGGACAATGACCATGTCCTTGAGATGAGCGCTAAACGAAGAAATTGTGCAGGGTGCTACGACAGACTGCGGAAAACCTTTAATAGTACCCAACCAAACAAAAAGTTAAGAAAATAAAAAAATATTGAACCAAAACCTTTGCGTAACATGTTTCCAAGACTTAAGTAAATAAAAATATTTTTCAGTTCTTTTACGATAATTCTGTTTTATTTTCGATATCCCCTTATTTTTCTCTGTCCCATCACTACTAAAAATACTTTCTAGTGCGGTTCAGGTCGATATCGGCCTGCCGCTTTACCTGCTTTATTTCTCGTTTCCTGTTTGGCAGATCCCGGGGCGAATCAAACCTAAGGAAGTTGGGTTCAAGGTCATTCTAACAATATAAAAAATGTATACATTGTGTTTCCACAAAGTTATAGCAATTTAATCTATCCTAGTGCTGGTGGGTCTGGAAAGACCTGCCACGCACTGGCGAAAATATCATTGGGGGCGCATTTTGGCCCGCCGCCGCACCAGATGAAGAATCATGATTTTACTTGCCGCAGTAAACGTGTTAAGGAACGCTGACAAGCTGAATTGTCGAAAAAAGAAGTCTTTCCGTTGTTCAATTGGCCCAAATGAATAGTACCTAATCCCAAGCCACTCTCTGTACCTACGTCGGTGTAATACATAAGAAAAGCTTTGGTTTTTCTTAAAAATACAGACGTAGCTATAGGTAAGTCAATATGATTTCTGAGACATTTCAGAAGTTTTCTTTACCTACATAAGTACATCTGGAATCGTAGCACTTGTGACAATAAAATCTAGTTTCTGAAATAACATGTAACATTTTAATATGCTGTATAGAAATGTTATAATAATGATAATAATAAGCCCCCTAAACAACCACACGTCCTGATTGACCATCTAATCACGTGGGGGGCGGACACACGAAAGAGAAATTACGGTCGTGACTAACGTGGCTCTGGAAACCCACTTAAAAATGGAGACTCGTTCAAAAAGAAAACGTATAGGACCGCTGCCCGGGGGCGATCGCCGGGGCGCACCTGGAGCTGACGCTGGGTGTCTCATGCGCTGGGTGTCTCATGCGACCCGTCAGCGGTGAGGAGCTGAACAGGCGGGCTCCCATCGACATAGATACTACAGCCGAAATCATTGACGATGGTGAAAGACTGACGGACAGGACAAACACCCCTGTAAAACCGTATAGTCCAAGCACAGTATCTTACACACCATGTAGACCATCATCACAATCTATACCATCGTCATCCATACTATCATCACCTCCCATTACTAGTTTAAATTCAATTCCATCCACTCCGACCTTGAATGTTGCGCGGGAGGTTAGTTCCTTTTTACCCGCGTCCACCAAGGCTGGAAAAGCATGAGTTCGCTAAATTAGAGACCGATATGACCACCTACAGACAACAATTGCATGAACTTTTTACACGACAATATCCTGAAATAATCGTTTCAGAACAAAGAATCTCAGATCAGAGAAGAGCTATAGTTAGAAACAAACTTTTATCTCAAGAAATAATAGAACAATTAAAAGAAGAAACACGAATACAACTACAAGAAGCAGAATATAATACAAGCTCTGACGCTATCCCTCTATCACAAAACACAACCAAAACTGCTGAACAATCACACTCACAACCGCACATCCAAGTAACACCTTATACACAATCTGAACCATACAACCAAGCGCAAGTGTTTACGCAAGCATCACACAAATCCACACAAACCGAATCGATAATGCTAACTCTAGTAAATGATATTGAGACCTTAACCGGTGTAGATCAAAATCTAACAGCAGATATTATCCAATAAATATGTACTTTTTTTTTTGATGGGAAATCATCAAATGATTCCTCCCGCTCTGGGTGGAGTGGAAGGGAGTGTCAGACTCTTACTGACTAAAACCCACCCGTGTACCTTCCTTAGCCCTTTATGTTCCGGGCCAGCGGTAACCCTCTCGGACAATCCCGCTGGCCCGGCAGGCTTCGGCCCTAAGGGGCCCCTTCCATAATGCTGACATCTCTTGAGGCGCGCGTGGAACACGTACGCGCCGTCCGGAACGGGCCTGGTTCTGATCGGACGGTGAGCTACCCATTACTGCGCCTATAGTGGCCGGGAGTCGTCCGGTGGCTCCCGATGCCCGGAGCGTCTCCCGCGGCGGAAATTGGTCCTCGATGCTGACATCTCTTTGAGGCGAATTCTGAATTTGTCAAGTATCCAAGAAATACTTGACAAATTCAGAACAACACTAGCACAATTTTCTAGGATGAACCCAGCAGTTCGACCAAAACTACCTAAACTTCGATATAGTCCTAATCTTTTCCAGTTAGTTAATTTATTTAATGAAAACATACTTCATCAATTTATTTCCGATGACACACTACTTATAGATATACATATACACACACTTATATATTGCACAGCGGTAGTTGTATCCGAAGAACTTAACTTTAAAATCACGCAATACACAGGAAACACAAAACCAAAACAAAACATCAAACCAGCATGGCAACAGAGGTTAGAAAAAGACATAGAAAAATTAAGAGCGGATTGTAGTAGGCTTACACAATACATTAACAACATCAGGTCAAGTAAAGTAGTAAAGAGTGTTGAGGCACTGTTTAGGAGCAGTGTCACGCACACTAGACACGAAAACGATAACAGAAAACCTGAAGAGTTCTTAGATACCTTAAAACAAAAACTAGCTCTTAAAGTTCATAGACTCAGAAGATACAAAAAAGCACAACAGCGCAAAAACGATAATGCCATATTCGCCACTAATGAAAAAATGTTTTATAGAAACCTAAACAAACCGGACGCTGACACAAATGATGAGCATAACACAGACGCACCTAATCAACCAACAAAAGAACAACTTGAAACATATTGGTCTAGCATTTGGGAAGAACAAGAACAACATAACGACAAAGCAACGTGGATAACAGAAGAAGAAACAAAATGGAGAGCAATAGAGGAAATGGAATCTGTAGAGATTACAGAGGCCGATATCACACACTTAACAGGCAGATTACATAACTGGAAATCACCTGGTATAGACGAAATACACAATTTTTGGTACAAAAAGTTAACTATTTTACACAAACCCATAGCAAAAAACTTAACAAAAATTATATTAGGACAACAAAATATACCCGATTTTATTGCTACAGGTATAACATACATGTTGCCTAAAACTAAAAACTCACCACAACCTTCCCAATATAGACCAGTCACATGCCTACCTACGATATATAAAATATTGACATCAGCTATAACAATGAAAATTAACTCACACATTGAACATCACAACATAATGGTAGAGGAACCAAAGGGATGCAGGCGGGGCCATATGGGATGCAAAGAGCAGTTAATCATTGATTCTACTATCCATAAATATGCCACCACAAAGAATAGAAATCTTCATTATACCTACATCGATTATAAAAAAGCTTTCGACAGTGTTCCACATTCTTGGTTAATACAAATACTAGAAATGCATAGAATAAACTCAAAAATAATAGATTTGATAATGCCACTATGGAAAACCACACTTCAAATAAATTGCAATCACAATAATATTACAACACGACAAATATCCATTAGGAAAGGTATCTACCAAGGTGATTCACTGAGTCCCCTATGGTTTTGTCTTGCACTAAACCCTCTATCTCATTTGCTGCAGCGCTGTCGGGCCGGATATTATCTCAAACACACTACAGAACCAACAACAGTCTCACATCTCATTTATATGGACGATATTAAATTATATGCACAAACTGAAAAAGATATGAAGAAACTAGTAGAAGCTACAGCAGAGTTTAGCTTAGATATAAACATGCAATTTGGTCTGGATAAATGCAAAACACTTCCTATCATACGTGGCAAGATACGACCCGGCAACTATGTCGTAAACAACACAGACACCATAACAGCAATGGAACCGACCGACTTATATAAATATTTAGGGTACACGCAACTAAAGGGACTAGATCATGTTAGGATTAAGGAAACACTTACTACAGAGGACAAAAGGAGACTTAACGCCATACGTAAAACACAACTTTCTAGTAAAAATCTCATCAAGGCCTTGAATACATTTGCCATCCCCATACTAACATATTCATTCGTAGTTATTAAATGGACAAAAACAGACACAGAACAATTAGAACGAACCACACGCACCACTCTTACAAAACATAACAATTTACACCCTAAATCTGCAATAGAAAGGCTTACTATCAAAAGGCAAAACGGAGGGAGAGGCCTAATAGACATCCAGCACCTTTGGCGGAAACAAGTCTGTCGACAAAAAACATTCTTTCAGTCAAAATCTTGCACTAGTAACATTCACAAAGCCATAGTTCAAAATGATTTTAACTACACCCCACTTAATTTAAATGAACAGCTAGATACTCCACATAATACTAGCGATGACCCACAGAAACAAAAAATTGAGGACTGGAAGAAAAAGATTCTTCATGGCCGACATCCTCATGACCTAGAACAAACCCATGTAAACCAACTAGCCTCAAATAAGTTTCTTAAAATAGGCAATTTCTTCCCAGAAACTGAAGGATTTATAATTGCGATACAAGACCAGATTATTAACACAAAAAATTATAGAAAATTTATTATCAAAGATCCATCAGTAACAAACGATAAATGTCGCAAGTGTTACATTCAACCAGAAACAATTCAGCACATAACAGGAGCGTGCACAACTCTCACGCAGACAGACTACACGCATAGTCACAATCAGGTCGTTTCAGCCGATAGACGTCCACTGCTGGACATAGGCCTCCCCCAATTTTGGGGGGGTTTGCCATAATCGCCACGCTTGGCAGGCGGGTTGGCGATCGCAGTATGGTATGATGGTGGAATAAATAGAGAACGCTGCTGCCCATTCTCTGGTAAGACCCTTAGTCGCCTTTTACGACACCCACGGGAAGTAAGGGGTGGTGCAATTCTTTAAGTCCGGCACCACACAGACACAATCAGGTAGCAAATGTAATTCATCAAAAATTAGCACTCAAATACACACTCACACAAGACACAAACACTCCTTACTACAATTACACACCACAAACTATCTTAGAAAATGACACACATAAACTTTACTACGACCGCTCCATTCTCACCGACAGAACAATTCACTACAATAGACCGGATATAACCCTAGAAGATAAAATATATAGAGTTACGATATAGCCGTTCCCAACACACATAACATTCAGAAGACAATATCTGATAAAATTAGTAAATACGCAGAACTCAAAGATGAAGTAACTAGAATATGGCGCCAACAAAAAGTTTACGTGGTCCCTATAGTCCTCTCCACAACAGGCGTTATTCCAAATCACCTTCTCCATAGCCTTAAATTAATAAACCTAAAAGAAACCCTCTATATCACCCTCCAAAAAGCTGCAATTTTAAATACATGTCGCATTGTCAGAAATTTCATGCAAATAGATGAAAACGAAGTAGGTTCTCATCACAACACTTCTTTAACTTAACACAACACATGCTGCATTTACTTGGTTTCGGTCCGTAAATGTAGTAAAAACCAGCAAAAGAGCTGAGAAGAAAAAACACTACAAATAATAATAAAAATGTTTATTTTCTTCCACGAATTATGTCAATTTTAGTATTTAGGTATACGATCAAGGAAATACATGTTACTGTTCAAACATCACATCACTTGTTTTCAAATCAGTGTGTGCAGCATCGGTGAAATAAAACTGTTTCTTACAAAATAAACAGACGCCATATCCGAGCCATTAGCGATGTTCCATTATATACGACACTAGCTTCAGCCCGCGACATCGTCCGCGTGAAATTTCACCCTCCCCCCATTCGCCCTCATAAGGGTGCAATTTCGAAAAACCCTTTCTTAGTGGATACCTACTCTTCACAAAGAACACACCCTCCAAATTTGATGTCTCTAGAACCAGCGGTTTAGGCTGTACGTCGATATATCAGTCAGTCAGGACTTAGAATTTTATAAATATAGATTATTTTGAACCATTTAAATACATATAAGTAACAATACTTATGTATACGGGGGGGTCTGTATTTATGCTTTTGCGGTTGCACAACGACACGCTTTGCTTTGCTTGCTTGGTAGTATAGATGCAGGCCTACCTTGCCGCCTCCTTCAGAGGCGGTAGGGTGGCGGGGTCTTGAGGGAGAGCGCCACGGTCGTGTAGATCCTCAAGGCAAGTCTGGCGGATGCACCTTCCCGAGGTTGCCACCCCGTTCTTGGTCTGATTCCTTATGAAACAGACGTAACAAAAACCACCAGGCGCCAGCACATCCTTAGCCCAATTCCCTTTACCCCATTATTTCCCGTCTTTCATCTTCCTGCCCCAACTTTCACAATCCTTCCACACTCCATCCCACCCATATCCTCATTCCTTCCACCTCCAATGTACCCAACTCCACTCCTAACCGCGACCCCCTGTGACTGGGTGGTGGCGGGCTCGCCCATCACTAAAATCAGCTGGTGGAGAGTAGGAGTAAACAGTCACCTGCGCTAGGACCTGCGCAGTTGAGCGCCGTAAGCGGGGATGAAGGAGTCCTGGGGGGTTGAGCTGAAAGGCAACACGCCCCCTTTGGTCTGGATTTCAAGCGAAACGGTGGCCCTACCCAATAGCCAGGGGTAGGGAAATGGTCATTGTGTCCCGTCAGAGGGCCACAGGCGAGGTGCGTGAGGTCCGCTGAGGTCGTTCTTGGACGGCCAAAGCGGTAGGTAAAGGTCATGCTGACGGTGTAAGTGAGGGTTGATCAGTTCGTGAGGGGTTTGGCCCTTTGAACCTTCCACGCCAACCCGATCGAGCACCCGATGTCGCACTGTAAACCAGCCTTGCGCACCTATATCTCTCTGGTAGTCCTAACGTTCGAGCTTTTTTGTAGTGAGACGTTCCCAGGTGCGGGCTCCATGGAGGGTGGGAAGCCAGAGAGACGAAATTCAAAACTTACATAACATGGAAAATTTAAGGCCAGTTATTTTAACCAACACCGGAGTGGAGGCGAAAGCCAATGAGACTCCCAAGGGGGGTGCTTGCACTTCCCTCGCCCCTGGTGGCCTTGCAGCTAACGCTGCGGGTACCAGCGCGGGTGCTGGTCCGGCTGTGGCGAGAACCGCAGCTAAGACCAAACACAAAAAGTCCCAAAATAAACAAAGGACGTCGGCGCTGACTGGGACCAGTACCGACCCTTCTAAAACTCAGGCGAAGGCCAAGGCGACGACTAATACCACTGCCGGTCTGACCCTCACCACACAGATCCCGGAGTTGGGTAACACCAGCGCCGGGCATCCTGTCAAACACCCTCCTCCTCAATCCTCCTCTCATCAGGCGGCCGTCACCGGTCAAACGGAGGCGGATACGTTCGCACATGCCTGGCAAGTGCAGAAACGCAAGGGCAAGGGTAAAGGCATTCAACAAGCCCGAGGCCCCCGCACTGACCCTTCAGGTCCACCAGCTTCCTCAACACAGAGCAAGCAGAGGGGGAGATTGACGAGGAAGGAGCGACGTCAAGAACGCAGGCTGCTAGGTAAAGGCTGCCAACACAAACAGGCCACTGCCGCTAGGTCGGCCAAACCGACTAGCGGCCAGCTGAACTTCGCCGCCGGAAAGCAGTCACTGGCGGAGGCCGGTACAAGCCGACCTTCGCCCAGCCAGCCGCCAACCAGCGCCCCGGAGAAACAGGCTGAAGGTAACTCCAGGCGACCCGATTGGAAGGATCAGGCCGCGGCCAAGCGAGCTCTCAACGAGACTTTAACACCTCGGGGAGAGCATAAGCGGCCGCGTCTTGATCAATCCAAACGGGTCCCTCAAAAAAGCTACGCCCAAGCTGCAAGCGCAACCCTAGACGTCGCGATCACCTGCGAACGCACGGGGATCCTCAGCAGGGAAGTATCAGACCAGGTACTCGCCGCCATCCAGAGGCAGATCATCCTCGAGGCCTGCTCCCCCAAACAAGACACTCCGGGGCCGACATTCAATGCCAAGCCGCTGTTCGCCGGAGGAGTTCTGAAACTGTGGTGCGGAAGCGACCACACCTTAGCCTGGCTACGGAAGACAGTCTCCGATCTTTCTCTTCCTACTAGCATTTCTCTCGTAGTGAAGAGTCAGTCGGAAATACAGAAACGAGCACGATGCGGCATCGTGATCCCAGACGAGCAGGGGGTATATGGAGAGTCGACCAACATTGGGCGCGCTCTCACCTACCAGAACCCCTGGGTCGACATCAAGAGGTGGGTGCTTCTTTTTGCCGACAAACAAGCAGACCAATGGTTCGTGGTGGTTGGCGTCCCTGTGGACCAAATCCCGACCCTGATGCAGGCCGGACGCCGTCTCTCAATTGGATTGGGGGCGGTGTACGTTAAGTTCCAGGGTCGGAACGGCAGGTTCACCGACGTTCCACAGGGATGGGACCCTGCCACGGGCACCGTCGTCGAGGAGCCAAACCAGCCACCAGCACTGGCGGGGGAGTCATCTCCCATATTAGACAACCCGGAGGCATCCGCGACTGAACCTGCTCCGGCAGGGTCAGCCGCCCCTGCTGCCGCCACCGTGGGCGCCGTCCCTTCATCGGGCGAGGAGCTGGACGACATGATCCTGTCCCCGGCTTCGAGCCGGGTGGGGGACGGCTTCGACGAGGGCGACCTGTTTGCCGGGCTCAAACTGGAGGGGGATGAGGAGGGGCTGGCCAGCGATGGCGTCCCTTTCGTCGGTCTGTAGAATCCTCCAGGCAAACCTCCACCACAGTCAGACCGCGACGGCTCAACTTCGCAAGTGGCTGGAGGTTCAACACAAGGCCATAGCCTTGATCCAGGAGCCGTGGATAAGGGCGGGCCGCATACAAGGACTCTCCAATCTTGGCGGTAAGCTCCTGGTCACCACAGATCACGACCATCCCAGATCGTGCATCTATATCACAGGTAACCTCAAAACACAGCTCTTAACTGACTTCTGTTGCAGAGATGTCTCTGCAGCTAAGCTGACTATACAGCGTGAAGACGCCATGGAGACGGTGGTCGTCCTCGCCTCAGTCTACATGCCCGAGGTGGAGGCGCCGCCCCCGCACGACCTCGCCCGCCTGGTCAGCCACTGCGAGAGGTGCGGGCTTGAGGTCGTCGTCGGGGCTGATGCCAACGCTCACCATCAACTGTGGGGTATGGACACGCAAAACGATAGGGGTAAGGCCTTGGTTGATTACTTATTCTCGACTAACCTATCCCTACTAAACACGGGTTCCGAACCAACGTTCGTAACCAGGCGAAGCCGCACTATCATAGATCTCACTCTGGCAACAGAGGGAGCGGCGGAAGCTATCACTGGGTGGCATGTCTCCAAGGAGGCCTCCTGCTCTGATCATAGGTGGATCCGCTTCGATATCCAGGTCTGTGTTCAACCCACACAACCTCGGCGTAATCCGCGCAACACGGATCGGGCCACCTACACACGCAGCCTTGAATCAAAGCTAGCGACATCAAACGATCCGACAACATTTGAGGATATAACACAGATTGAAGAACAAGTAAGGTACCTTACTAAATCAATGATAGACAGCTACCAAACTGCCTGCCCAGTGACCACCCCGCGCAGCACACCGGGCAAACAACCCTGGTGGGGCGCTGAGCTGGAACGCAAGCGCGGTAAGGTAAGAAAAGCTCTGAATAGAGCCATGAATACTTGTGCGGATGAGGACTGGGACAACTATTATGCAGCCAAATCCAGCTACAAAAAATGCATCAGGTTCAGGAGCACCACGGGTTGGCGCAAGTTCTGTGGTAACATTGAATCTTGTCAGCAGGCTAACAGGGTAAGGAAAGTTCTAGCGCAACAGCACACACCTGGGCCTGCCACCCTCCGCAAACCTGACAACACACTAACATCCTCGCCAGAAGAAACGAGACGCGTCCTTATTGAAACTCACTTCCCGGGATGCACTTTCGCACAGGTAATTGACTGGCAGGATACAATACAGACACCATCTGACAGCGAATGGGCCTACGCTAGCAGGATGATCACGCTGGAGAAACTCCAATGGGCCATCCGGAGCTTCCATCCTTTTAAGGCAGCTGGACCTGACGGAGTGTTCCCCGCCTTACTGCAGTGGGGTGGCACCTCTGTCGCCTTAAAACTGCTGCCTTTACTGAGAGCGTGCCTGGCCTTTAGATACGTTCCCAAAGGATGGAGAGAAGTGAAGGTAATATTCATCCCTAAGCCAGGTAAGGGGGACTACACAAACGCCAAATCCCACCGACCAATCAGCCTGACCTCCTTTCTACTGAAGACCCTGGAAAGGCTGTGCGATAGGGAACTTAGGGATGGTGCTCTGAAGACCATACCGTTACACGGTAACCAACACGCATACAGCTCAGGTAAGTCGACTGAATCCGCCCTACATCTGGTAGTCAGCCAGATAGAGGAAGCGATTCATCAGAAAGGCACTTATCTGGGCACTTTCATAGACATCGAAGGAGCCTTCGACAAAACCAACTTCTCCAGTATCAACAGCGCCCTCTCCAGACATGGAGTAGAACAGGTACTAACGGACTGGATCACAAACATGTTAAGTAAACGAGTGGTTCGCCTTGAAGGTGAGCAGCAGCTGGCCATGATAGCCAGAGGATGCCCCCAGGGTGGGGTCGTGTCCCCCCTTCTATGGAATCTGGTGATTAATGACCTCATCACCAAACTCAACGCCAACCGCTTCTACACAGTAGGTTATGCCGACGACCTTGCAATCCTGGTTTCGGGGAAGGTAACGGGCACGATATGCAACCTCACTCAGCAAGCGCTACGTATCGTGGAGAGATGGTGCAGGGACTTTGACCTTTCAGTGAACCCCGCTAAAACTGAACTGGTTATGTTTACCCATAAACGAGCGTTAGGGCCTTTTCGCCTACCTAAACTGTTCGATACTGAACTCCAGCTGGCCAACGAAGTCAAGTACCTTGGTGTAACACTAGACAGTAAGTTAAACTGGAGCAGTCATCTGGACAACAAACTGAACAGGGCTTGCATAACCTTTTGGCAGTGCCGGAGAATGATAGGTAAGAAGTGGGGCCTATCCCCAAAAATTACACTCTGGCTGTACACTGCAGTGATCCGCCCCATGATAAGCTACGGAGCTGTGGTTTGGTGGCCTCGCACCAAGCTAGTGACAGCCTCCAACAAACTGCAACGCATGCAAAGACTAGCCTGCATGGCGACTACGGGCTGTATGAGGACTACTCCGACTGCAGCGGTAGAAGCCATCCTGGGAATCCCGCCGCTCCACCTGTTCATACAGCAGGAAGCGACGATGGCGGCAGTACGTCTTAACACACTAAATCTCTGGGGTAAGAGTAATACACCACACACCACGCTGCTCGAGGGACTCCATAAGGATTTCCCCATCACAAAAGCCATAAACGACCGGGTTCCTAAACAATTCATGTTTGATAAAAAATACAAGATCCAGCTTCACGAGGATCGCCTATGCGAGGGGTTGTGCCCCACAGAGCTGCGAATCTTTACGGATGGATCCAAAACAGGTAGTGGCACAGGAGCTGGAATCTTCTCGGAGGAATTCAACATACATATAGCCACACCATTGGGGGTCCACAACACAGTGTTCCAGGCAGAATGCATGGGCATCTCACTAGCCGCTTCAGCCATTATGGCCAGGGAAGTTAAGGAACACTCAATCCGCATACTCTCAGACAGCATGGCTGTTCTGCAAGCGCTGAACAGTTACACAGCTGACTCTGGGCTAATATACGAGTGTCACCAGCGCCTCAACCAGGTGGGTAACCTCAATAATATAACCATTCAATGGATCAAAGGACACAGCGGTTCGCTAGGCAACGATGCAGCCGACGAACTTGCCAGAAGAGGGTCGAGTATGGCACCCGTGGGACCCGAGCCCATCGTGCCACTCCCCTTCGGGTATATACGCACTCTGGTAAGGAAACGCACAAGAGAGCAACACAATAAACTATGGACGGACCAAGGTGAATGCAGGCAGGCGAGGGAGGCACTTCCCACATTGGATGGCCGCCTCACGAAACAGGTTCTCCGTCTAACAAAACAAAAGCTGCGTATAGTTACCGCAGCTTTAACTGGCCACGGGTCATTCAATAAACACCTCTTTGTCATAGGAGTAACGGACAGTCCGTTGTGCAGGGCCTGCATGGAGGACGACGAGACAGCGGCACATGTGCTTCTAAACTGCCCGGTGATCGCCACGTACAGGGCAAAGTACTTCGGTAACCCAGGTACCCTACGTGAGACGGTCAGTAACATCAAGGCGTTGCTGGCCTTCTTTGAGGAGCTGGGGTGGATCGAATAGTCGATTTTCCCACCCATACGCAAAATACGCGCATTGACGTGGAGTTGCGGACACCAGCCCGTAGTACCTATTACCTATTACCTATTACTTATGTATACATCAGTACAGAAATATTAGGGAAAAGGCGTGAGTTTATGTACCTATGTATGTATGTGCATGTATCTTGTGGATAAAATAATAACAATTCGGTAACATTTACTGCTGAACAAGGTTTCCTAATAGACCGTAAGAACGAACGGTCGTCGCAGGGAGTATTGCCATAATCAGCACCCTTGACAAACATTGTGCTCGCAATATATTGTTATTAGTGTTTAGGGAAAAGCTGCTACCCATCGTCTCACCATTATCCCTTAGTCACCTTTAACGACACCCACGAGAACCTTATTCTTTGCCAGAAAAGACACGCCAAATGAAATGAAACGAAACTATTTGAGCCTCCCTTCGCCCAAATAAAAGGTATACAATTATTTCTTCTTCAAATATTTTTTTGCTTTCAGTAGATAAGTATATAATATAGGTAGCCATTAGTAATACCTTTATTAATAGGCTAAAGTGTTATAAAAGTTCTCCCGCATAATGCTCCAAATATTAAATACTTCTAGTCCTTGTCAATTTCATACGAAAAAATTAGTTAAAAGGGCTATTGTCCTATCTAACATTGCTATTTATTTATAAGACATTTATGAATAAAGCGATAATACTATGTTATAAATAACCTACCGCTATTAATACGCCCTGCGGGAAGTAAATAAGCTTAGGTATTACACTTAACGAAAAATGTACTCTTGGTGTAATTTTATCATGTGTTTTTGGTATTAGCAAGGAGATAAGCGTTTATTCCGAAACTTTAGTACCTACTTAAGTCTATACGCATATTATTAAGAAGTAAGTTTTGTACATTTGTACGTAGGGAGTAATCTCTGAAACTACCCGTCGGATTTGAAAAATTCTTTCCATTTGATAGCCCAATTATTGAAGGAGGCTATATGCTATTTAACATTACGCTAAGACCCTTAGGGGTCGAGCAAAAAGTCAGAAAGAACGGTAAGCGAAAAAGAAGTGATAGCGCCGGAACAAGAAATTTCACGCGGACGAAGTCGCGGGCAGAAGCTAGTCTTAAATATATAAGTATTGGTGACCTGCCAATATTCTTAGGTGAGCTTATCCTACTTCATTATTTAATTTAATAAACAACTTTTTAATTGAAACGTTCTGCCGGGAGCACGTAGCTGTGAGTCAAAACAGAGGATAATTTGTATCCCTGTTTAATTAACGTGGCTCAGAGAGCTACCATGATGAAATTAAATAAATCTGCACGATATTTTATTGCTACCATATTTCTTAGTAAAATCGTAATAAAACTGAAAGCGTTTTCTCGGTTTCTGGTGAAGTATCGTTGGGGGTGCAGTACCGATAATGAAAACGTAGATAACAACAGATTTCAATGAGCCCGCATCTGACGCAACAACGCAAGTTAGGAGGATCTACTCGACGTGCACAACCAGGTACATAATAATATACAGGTACTCTTTGTCTTTGGTCCCTCTTTCTCTCTTTGATTTCATAATATACAGATATAAAGGGAGCGAAACTTGAAGTGAAAGTGAAGCTTGGGAATATCAGCGGGATTGTCCGAAATCACAGCGGGATTGTCCGAAAGGGTTACCGCTGGCCAGGAACATAAAGGGCTAAGGAAGGAACACGGGTGGGTTTTAGTCAGTAAGAGTCTGACACTCCCTTCCGCTCCACCCAGAGCGGGAGGAGTCATTTGATGATTTCCCATCCGCAAAAAAAAAAAAAGCTTGGGTATACCGAAACAGAACGAAAAAAAATTTTTTTTTTGTTTATTATTTGAACTTTGTTCAAAACATTAAATGTCACTGTGACATGTAAATTAATTGGTATTCTATAAAATATTAGTACATAAGTCATTTTATGTGCAGGTACTGTTCCATCTTAGAATACCGTAATGAGGAAGCACAATAAAGGTCCTGTAACATTTTGCTGAGTGAGGTGTCCAATTTCCGCCGCGGGAGACGCTCCGGGCGTCGGGAGCCACCGGACGACTCCCGGCCACCGTAGGCGCGGGCCTGCGGACGGAGAGTAATGGGTAGCTCACCGTCTGATCAGAACCAGGCCCGTGCCGGACGGCGCGTAGGTACGTGTTCCACGCGCGCCTCATGAGATGTCAGCATTATGGAAGGGGCCCCTTAGGGCCGGACCCTGCCGGGTCAGTGGGATTGTCCGAAAGGGTTACCGCTAGCCCGGAACATAAAGGGCAAAGGAAGGAACACGGGTGGGTTTTAGTCAGTAAGAGTCGGACACTCCCTTCCGTTCCGCCCAGAACGGGAGGGTGCATTTGATGATTTCCCACCCAAAAAAAAAAACATAAATGTGTCCAATTTAAAGCAAATCATTTAAAAACTATTTCATTTTTGCTGTTGTATTGTTATTTATTCCATAGGGTTCTGACAGTGGCGAAACTATAGGGTGGCATTGGGGCAAAATGCCATGGGCCCCCAGCCAGAGGGGGCCCCAGGCCCGAGAGGGCCATGAGCACAGGAGGATCCTAACATCACACTAATATTATAAAGGCGAAAGTTTGTGAGTGTGTGACTGTGTGTGTGTGTTTATATGTTTGTTACTTCTTCACGCTCAAACGGCTGGACCAATTTTGATAAAATTTTGTATGGAGGTAGCTGACACCCTGGATTAACATACTGTAACATTAATTGTTACATGTCTTAATTCTTAATAATAAATAATAATAATAATAAAAAAAAACATAAGAAAATTATTTACAATAATATTATTTATAAAAAAACTATTTACAATATTAAAATAAAAAATAAACTAATAATGAACGCATCAAATCAGACTTCTGGCCAGCTACAGTTTATCACCACGCATGTTTAAACGAGCGACATATTAGGCACCCAGAAACGAATTCCTTTGTTCTCGGCGCGGGGGCAAGGTCCATAGCGGCAGACATTTCCACGTCGCCGCCGGTTAGGACGATTCTGGTTGTCGAGGCGAGCGCACGTCAGGCTTTTTCACGGTCCGTAATACGAATTTATATCGTAATCGCGATTAAGTTTTTTTGAAGGCGTCCCTACCGTTCCCTCGACATTTAATACTACGAAAATCAACAATACTGAGTAATACTCGACGTTAAACATATTCTGTGTGTGTGAATTAAACCCCGATTGGGTAAGTGTTGCACAATTATAATTAGCCAGTAGCTTAGCAAACCGTAACGGTTTCTTTCGCTTTGCCTACCTGGTGATCTTTCAATTTGTGTTCTTGCTTATCTTTGTTTCCATTAGACGCTCATTACTGGTTTTCTCTTTGTAGTTCTACCCCACATTTTCAGAATTATATCATTCTTGCATATTATTATTTTATTTCCGTTGTAAATTTCAAATGTTTAAATTAACGGCTAAGTAACCGAAATTATTGTCATCTCCGTATCTGATAGTGAACATCCACAGCAACACATCTACATATTAGTGTTTCCCTATTCAACGTTGCTGTGGGTGCTCGCCGTCTACGGCCAGCGTGTAATGCTTTCGCTTATTGCGCATTACAGGGTTTCACGTACACCTTAATTCCCTGCTTCCCCGTGGTGGACAGTAGCGGGACAACCAGCGAACCTACACCAGCAGTTTGACCTGGCGATCGACGCGCGAGCACTCGTCTCCTGCAGCGGCCAGTGACGTCAGGGGAGTGCTAGACCAGTGAGGAGGTTAATCGCTGTATAGGCCCTTACCCAACTTTGATCGACCCTCGTCTGCCTACCGAGTCATTTAATTAATAATAAATGTTCCAGTTTACTGCCTACCTACTTTTAATTTAATATCCTCCTAGGATTACCTGTGCCTAGGTTAGGTAGGATAAGTAGCGTAGCAGTACTTTAGTACCGGGACACTGGCGCCCAACGTGGGGCCGTATAATAGAAAAACGGTCTCCACTTGTCTTTGTTCTGGAAGATATGTCAGGAAAAAATATAGGCGTCTGGCATATCAAAGATTTAAAAAACACTAAGTGTAGTTAAATGTTGTGTAGTTAAGTGTAGTAAAGTGTTTTTTTTTATTATTGTAGGAGTTGAGACAGTTCACCTTTAAATTAACTTCTTACGACTAGCATTAGTTTTCTGTGCGATAAATCACAGATAACTTGTTTACGTAAGGTCGCGTCAACATCATTTTATATTGTTGAAGCTATTGTGTAAGGTTGTTTGTTTGTTATGGAAGGATTTTGCAAGATGATAGTATGAATGTGTAGTGCTAGTGGTAACCTATAGACGAGTTTTCTTTGAGAACAAAACTCTTTCTGAGACGAGGGGGGTAATGTAACATTAATTGTTACATGTCTTAATTCTTAATAATAAATAATAATAATAATAAAAAAAAAACATAAGAAAATTATTTACAATAATATTATTTATAAAAAAAACTATTTACAATATTAAAATAAAAAATAAACTAATAATGAACGCATCAAATCAGACTTCTGGCCAGCTACAGTTTATCACCACGCATGTTTAAACGAGCGACATATTAGGCACCCAGAAACGAATTCCTTTGTTCTCGGCGCGGGGGCAAGGTCCATAGCGGCAGACATTTCCACGTCGCCGCCGGTTAGGACGATTCTGGTTGTCGAGGCGAGCGCACGTCAGGCTTTTTCACGGTCCCTAATACGAATTTATATCGTAATCGCGATTAAGTTTTTTTGAAGGCGTCCCTACCGTTCCCTCGACATTTAATACTACGAAAATCAACAATACTGAGTAATACTCGACGTTAAACATATTCTGTGTGTGTGAATTAAACCCCGATTGGGTAAGTGTTGCACAATTATAATTAGCCAGTAGCTTAGCAAACCGTAACGGTTTCTTTCGCTTTGCCTACCTGGTGATCTTTCAATTTGTGTTCTTGCTTATCTTTGTTTCCATTAGACGCTCATTACTGGTTTTCTCTTTGTAGTTCTACCCCACATTTTCAGAATTATATCATTCTTGCATATTATTATTTTATTTCCGTTGTAAATTTCAAATGTTTAAATTAACGGCTAAGTAACCGAAATTATTGTCATCTCCGTATCTGATAGTGAACATCCACAGCAACACATCTACATATTAGTGTTTCCCTATTCAACGTTGCTGTGGGTGCTCGCCGTCTACGGCCAGCGTGTAATGCTTTCGCTTATTGCGCATTACAGGGTTTCACGTACACCTTAATTCCCTGCTTCCCCGTGGTGGACAGTAGCGGGACAACCAGCGAACCTACACCAGCAGTTTGACCTGGCGATCGACGCGCGAGCACTCGTCTCCTGCAGCGGCCAGTGACGTCAGGGGAGTGCTAGACCAGTGAGGAGGTTAATCGCTGTATAGGCCCTTACCCAACTTTGATCGACCCTCGTCTGCCTACCGAGTCATTTAATTAATAATAAATGTTCCAGTTTACTGCCTACCTACTTTTAATTTAATATCCTCCTAGGATTACCTGTGCCTAGGTTAGGTAGGATAAGTAGCGTAGCAGTACTTTAGTACCGGGACAATACAGGTTACTTTTTATCCCGATGTTCCCACGAGATCGACATTTACGCGGGTGAAACCGCGTGGCGCAGCTAGTAAGTTTATAAATGCAAACTTTTTTTGAAAATGTGCAACAAAGGACATCATTCATGTTTCGAACATTTTGTACCTAACCAAAATTAAAGTAGCCAAAAATTTATTTAAAGTAGCCATTTCCGCTGACGGCAAAGTGCGATCTTCTGTGATGTTGTGTTATCACCCTTTTTGTCATCTATGCTCCCGTCAAAACAGTGAAGTTATAACGCCTATTTGCACCATTGATGACAAGAGGAACACAGATGGCAATGCGACGTAGGGACCGCGCGGTTCGTTAACTTAAAAGGGATCGTATCTACTGATGAGAACTGGACACTATTTAATTTTAAAGCTGCAAGGAAAAGATGTAATCAGGCGATATGCAATGCTAAACGCCGCCACATTCTAGATACTCATAGTATCGTTTTTTCCTCTTCTGCCGATTTTTGGAAATTTCTTGGAAATCTTGATATCAGCAAACCGCAACATTTAGACCTTCTTAAGAGTCACTATCTATCTAGTAAGTCTACGAATTTAAGTTTTGATAACTACTTAATATAAATTCCAAAAAAAAAACTAACACACGTTTTTACGTAATCACGAAACACCAAGTTTTTCGATTGTTTTTTCGATTGTTTTTAGCTAACTGGTAGCAAATAACGATCTGAAAAAAATCCTAAATACTAGGCATATAGTATATTAGAAAGTGAGAGATTTATTTTTTTTAAGTTTAATGAATTAGTACTTGTAAAAAAATGTTGACTACGCTGAAAAAACCCAATAAAGTCATGCGCAAAACCGTCGTCTACGCGTAAGAATTTATTGAAAATAACAAAAAGTGTTAAATATTTTAAAATTTGTGGTATTTATCTACCAAACTAAATTTTTATATTTTTATTTTGACTACTAATTTAATTGTAGTAAAATATCTAAATAATGCCTTATAAACGAACTTTTTATTAAGTAGTTATCAAAACTTAAATTCGTAGACTTACTAGATAGATAGGTGATAAATACTTGTGTATTTAAAAAAAAACTAGATAACTTAAGGATATTGAGAAATTTGCTCTGAAAAAAAACTGATATTTCTGTTTTTAGTCCGCGAAATTGATAGGGACAATCTGAACCGTAATTTGCAACAGTGGAGACTGTTGCTACCATGGATCGTCTAACCAAGCAACAAACTCTGTCCTTAATTTTTGGTTTAACGCGTCCTTTCAGTTTCATACGAGTTGAAACGGGAGAGATTAAAAAGATCATTCTATCTATTAAATCAAAAGCGGTGGGATGTGACACTATCACCCGTGTCGTGGTATGATCATAACTATTCTGGGTGATCTCATACCCACGATTACCTTATTCTAAAAAACACCGTACATACCAGAATATTCTCTTCCCTGTGGTTTAAAGCCTATGCTCGCCCACTGCCTAAGGATCCCTCTCTTCCTACCCACTTCCTGACTTCCACTTCATTTATAACCTTTCCTTCCCATCCTAAATGCTCCAGGTCTGCGTCCACAAACAATTCTCCAATTTTCTTCATCTTAACTCACTCATAGGGAAGAGAGCTACTCTTCAATCTGGGTTCAGGCCCTGAACCCAGATTGAAATGCAGCTCTCTTTCCAGAGCTTCAGGCCCATGGACAGTACTGTTTCCGCCCTCCTTAAAGTTACAGGCAATATAAGGGCAGGACTGGAAGACACCAAACTTATTGCACTAGTGTTTGTCGATTTCTCGAATGCCTTTAATACCGTCAGTCACGACATCCTGTTAGGCTATTGTGGCCTAACTTATAATCTTTCCCGAGGCAATGGAATGGAGCTCCTCTTACCTACAGAAACGACAGTAGTCCGTTCATGTTGGGGATTCTTCATCATGCTGGTGTGATTTGGAAACTAGCGTTCCTCAAGGCGGTATTCTTTCTCCTCTTCCGTTTTCAATTTTTATTAATCTTATAAGTTCCAAACTTCAGTGTGCATATCATCTGTGTACAGTTGATTTGTAATTATACTGTCAAGGGAGGGTTGAAGAAATACCTGAAGCTATCGACAAAGTGCATAAGCACTTGATAGTCATAAAAACCTGATGTGATAGATTTGAGGCAGCAGTAAACCCTAATAAGTGTCAGGCGATCATCATCGGTAATTCTCGGAGTGTGAGTAAGCGTGGATGGATGACATGATACAACCTTGCCACCAGTTCTCCTCAATAGTACGATCGTTTCATTTGTCCTAGGCTTACTCATTAATAGTTCCTTCAATAGGCGTGGTCAGCCAGAAAGTTACTGGAACGCTGCAGGCTCTGTACTGATTGAAAAATTTATTACCAATGAGTACGAAAACAACGCTTGTGAGGTCCTTAATTTTTCCTAACGTCAATTATGGTGATGTATGAAACTATGACCTAAATGCAGATGTCCTCGACAAACTTGACCGTCTCCTCAATGACTGCATACGATTTGGTTTTCAATCAGTATGAACATCTGAAGGTCAATTCTCGTAATTTAAATTGTTCAAAATCTAGCCGCAGTCTCATTTTGGCGACAAACAAATGCCAAAAATGTAAAAAATATTGGCGCAAACTAAAGGTAATTTTTACAGATTGAGACTGCGATCAGACGTTCTTAAAATTACGTGAATTGCCCCTCTGATCTCTGCGCATCGGTCGCTTCTAATGCGGTTACCATACGCCAGAGCAGAGAGCCTTGGGCTTTGACCACCTTGTTTTCATTTCTTGACTCTCCCACTTCTCTTAGTTATCTAGCTACTTTCAGTACATTTACAATAAAAATCTCCGTACATCAAATAATCGCCTTCTTCAATGAAATCAGGATGGCAACCAACCGATCATCCTTTAAACTAAAGGTTCACGAGCACATTCGTAAGAAGCTTGCAGTATCATCACAGCGTTAATGTTTTCCATTGTTTGTCTAATTTTTTGGACAGAACCTCATACTCAGCAGTAGCACTTGCGACCACTAGACCAACGAAGCAGTCAACTGTTAAATTTTATAGGGGAAAATATGAAATCTACGCGGAAGAAGTGCTAGTAAAAAAAAACTATAACGTAATTGGTTGAGCTTCTTTACATTGAGGGAGGGCCCCAAACGGTATAGTTACGCCACTGGGGTTTATAGATCCTAATATTATGGGGACTACATGACCTAAAGCGCGGTCACTGTCGTCGGACTGCATAGAAAAGAAAGAGAAGCGCAATGATACAACGTTGGTAATTTATTGCAAAATATGAAGCAATTATCTATTTACAAAAAATCTATTGTTTGGACTAAAAAATTAAAGCACTAGTGCTTTAGTATGTTGCTTGTAGAATAATCTGACAAAAAATCAGAATGATTGTATGTATATTAGTATCAAATTAGTTGTATTATGTTATCAACACACTATCTAACTAGCATATTATATCCTGAAGAATATCATATATTTTTCTGATTTTGTTTACCAGGTATAGTGGATATACTTTTAGGCATTATAAAACTTGCGTTTTTTGCGTTTAGGTGCTGTTCTCCCCTTAAGCAGCTGGCATACAAAATGTATCAACTTATAGACGCTGCTAGTTTGGCTTATTATAACACACTACTTTATTTATAACTTGTTAAAAAAAAAAGTACATAGGTACATGTTTAAAGGAGGATCTTTTATAATGTAAATAACAGTGTTCCGACATTCGACTCCTTTACATGGAACAACTCTTAGAATAACCCTGAGCAGTCGACAAAAAGGCTCAAGGAAATAAATATAAGAATGAAACATCAAGAATGCTGACTGAAATGTTTTCTTTTCACATTATTCAAGATGGCGGAATAACTATGCAAACTTTGCATGCCTTTGAAGCTTATACTCTGATGGTAGATAAATCGTCACTCTAAAGTAAAATTTAAATAGGTATCTACTTTAGTCACAAAACTCGTAACTTTTTCGTCGTGTGGCCCCATGGTTTCCAAAAACGGTTTGGGTATAAGAAGGTACTTAGGTAATAGTAGATACGTATGGTCAGCGTCACAGTTGTGCTTTCTGAAAATAGACTGCTTGCCCATGAAAGCTACTGCTACTGCTAAAAGCTACTGGATAACTGGTTCGGTTTAAAGAAATGTATTTCTCAACAAGAACAGATAAACTTAAAAAAAAATCTTAAGCAATAAACATAACGTCGTTCTATCTAGTACATAGTAAGTAATGATTTATTATTGCTGGTTAGCCAAATACAACTTTAACCTATGTTTGAAAATGTTCACTGATGAAGAATCTCTTTTTCCTTTCGGTAACTTATTAGGTATACAACATTATTTTTAGTATATATGCGAAACCCGTGTCTAGTATTTTTATGTAAAGAATCCATGTACAAAATTTCAAAACTGTATCATGAAAAATCACAAAGTTATAAGCTTGTTAAGTAACCTGTTTGTCCGTACAAAAACATGCTCAACCGCGCCGCTCGCGCCTCGCCGTCTTGTGCTCATTGATAATAGTACCTAGGTACCTAACCGTTCGACGCGGAGATTGGATAAGCTACTTAGTGTCGCTCGGTGTCAAACTTTTAACCATTTTTAAATATTTTTGGGATAAAATATAACATGGGGTAAATGGCAGTTATTGGAATCGATTCAGTTACTTATTCTGAACAAACTATATTCAGGTTTCGCATATACTAAAAATAACCTTGTAGAGCTGCGCTCCCTCAAGCTGAATAGTTCTCCTTCCGTGCAAAGTCCTAACTGAAGGCAGTTCTATATCTACTATCCCTATTCTTAGTGTAGTAGTGGTGAGTTTTGAGCTTAAGAGTGATTTGAGGGTGTATTTCGTTTGATAAAATTTTCTTTGCACATGCTATGCATGTGCGATAAGTAACTATATAGTTTTTGAAGGTTAAGCAGTTTAGTTTTAGTTAGCGTACATTTTATAGTTATAGTTTAGGTAAGAAGAATAAACCATTATTGAACATTACTTATTAGGGTGTACGTGCAGGGAGTTTAAAAGCAACAAGAAATGAAAGCACCTTTATTATTTGTAATTTCCTCTACTACTAGTTCTACTATCTCTGCAACTATTCCTTCCGAAGTTTCCCAGTGTTCTGAGAATGTAAGGAAATTATATAGTATTATAGCCTACCTTCCGGTGAAACTCGTTGGAATCGTCTCGGAGAATGCGTTTCGTATGCATGCACGGTCGTAAGCGATGAGCACTCGGTCTGTTATTACCGAGGGTACAATTGCAAAATTCTTGCTCTTGCAATCTCATTTCCACGCTACTTATTCACCAATAAAAGGTGTGACCCCGTTACCTTTACGTGGGTAGGTAGGTACTACCGGATATAGAGAATGTTGGTAATAGGAAGATCTTCGTATCCGAATCAAAACAAATTTGAAGTTTTTGTGTAGGTATTTTATAGAGGTGGGTACTTTTTACCTGTATATTCTCGGATCGTCAATCAGCAGATAAATGAATGAATTTTTTTTCTCTAAAGTCGTACAAGTAGGTACAACCTAATATGCAAATAACCGCACTGAACAAATGTTATTTTCTGAACCCAAATAAATAACACTGTCGCTCGGCTACGAACATCTCGGGGGTGTCGTAAGATACGACTAAGATTGTTTCAGATAGTAGGTGTCTACCCAGCTTACTTAAAATATGCAAGTGCCATCACCATCCTTCTATTTCAATCCGTGTGTTATTCTTAACGATCACCATAAAAATCATAAAAAAATACTTCCACTTTTCAGTCAGCTTTGAATTAAAGAAAAGCGAAAATTAACTGGAGAGTTTACGTCTTCAACATGTTTAAAAAAGAAATGAAAAGATATATATCTGTAGTTGAATATGAATTGTATCCTTTTTAATGAATCAAAAGCATCAGCACAATTTCAAGTGTTTGCTAACAATGTTCAGTATGAGCCCAATTAGATAACACAAAATTGCCCAACTACATAAATATTTTATAATTCAGAGAGCAGGAACTCACAAGAAAATTACACAAGTTTCAAAGATTCTGTTAATCTACTTACTTGGTCCGCGTAAACTTGGATCCGCAAGTAAATAGCACATTGTAAGGTACTCGGCGCCCCAAATAGCATAATTACTGTCTTCGTGAATGAGATAATTGTATAATTAGCTGATAAGTTGCTGCTCAGAGTTTCGTAATGATAATTTGATGCAGGATGTTAATTAGTTGTTTTTGAAGCTAACGATTTTATCTACAAAGCCAATTTTTCAGTCTTTTCTGTAAACTTTTTTATGTAAGTTGGATCACGACCTGCTAAACATGGACCTATCAATAAGCACAATGTTACTTGATCGCAGTTTTTTTTTAAAAGCTGACGCAGGAAGACTTTGCTGTCGATCTTCTTCTCTATCTAAAGGTCCATATCAGTAGGAGTGAAAGGGGTTTCACGCCACTACGGAAATAGTGGGCCTTTTCTCTTTGAGAACCAGACGAAACAATAAAACCGTTATTTTTACTAATTAGCAATCCTATTCCATGCCCAAACCCTGAATGCCAGGATCGATGAGAACAAAACGTGAGGGGGGCTAAGTTATTGCATCGTTTTGAGCGACTTGCGTGCACGCCGCGCCCCAGACACGCGAGCCTGCGGCACGCCAAAATATATCTAATTCTGATAAAATAAGCTTATTAAAAACGAATATTCATGATTTAGCTTAAATTATGTTGATGACTACATTTCGGATTCAAAAGTGTAGGTTGACTTATTTCCTTCCCATTTTTACAAAAATTCAAAACTTTGTACGTAAAGTATCATCATAACAAAAAACGTAATGTAACCAAACATTATAATAAAAACTATAGGTATGAGATTAATGGAAAAAATCTGAATAAATATCTATACTTAAGCTGTTTGTTAATTACTGAATCCAGAATCCAGCTAACATAATAAACAAACAGTGCTACGAGGTGCTACGAAAACACATGATTGCTAAGAATAGTCAACTAATGGGTCATAGACATATTTTCTGTATGTCATGCAGCCCTTAATATCTAGGTTATTACTAAAAATATCGTTGAATAAATATCTTGTAGCTTAGTGGGTGTGCCATAATCAGATTGCGGCAGTCGTAGAGCTTCGCTGTACGGACGGACTTCGGCCGCTCCCACCACACAACTAGCTCGTATCAATTTGAAGGTACGTCCTTTGGCAATAATCTGGACAAATGTATTATGACATAAATTAACTCTGACCTTGATCATGCAATATGGTACATACACGTAGGTTAAAGTACGTCTTTGACCTAATGAATACTTTAGGCTTTTGAAAGAAAGTTAAGTCAAAAAATTAAGATGCAATTTTTATTTATTTTTATTTGTGTCACTAAGTTATCAATAACGATAGCAAGAGATGAACTGGCTTCATCGAATAAGGATTTAAGTCAAAATAACGCTGGTTCAGCTCACCTTATTATTTCATTTTGTGCGTAACTCTGGCACACCACATGCCGCTGGCCGGCGCGGTCACAAAGGCTTTGTTTTTCACATATCGAGCCCCGGGGCCCGGGAGCTGGTCACGTGGCACGGCCACTGCACACCCGGCACTGGAGGAATCGACGCTCGGTAAAGACGGTAGTGTGGAGGTCGCGCGTGTTGTTGTTGTGAGCCGGGGTCGGCACGGCAAGGTTGTCACAGAGCGAGTGTCGGGGAGCAGCGTGCGAGGCGCTCGGGCGGGCGGCGCGGCGCGACTGCGCGGCCGGAGCGCGCGTGTCCGCTCGATACGCTGGCCATGAAATTTTCAGCCAAGCCGCTGTCAACCGGTGGCGGCACACAGGTGCGCCATCACCACCAAGCCCAGATCCTCTGCAACATAGACCTGGATTCCTTCGAACTAGCAGTTGTCTCTCTAAAAGCATAAGGCACTATAATATATTTCAGTGCTCCCAATGACCTGCCAGCATTTAGGTACTACATATGCAAACCCACATGCTAAACGTCATAATCAGCCTATATTGTTCCCACTGCTGGGACAGAGGCCTACTCTCTTCGAGAAGGAGAGAGGTGGTGAGAGGGAGTGGGCTATAATCTACCACGCGGGCCCAGTGAGGGTTGGTTAATGTTACATGTCTTCGAATTTTTGGTTCTAGGACATGCCGGTTTCCTCACGATGTTTTCCTTCACGGTTTTGAGAGCAGTGGTGAAAAAATAATGTACACAAAGTAAAGCACTTGTCTGGGTACGAACCTACGACCTACAACTCGTAAGTCGCGGCCGTTACCACTGGGCCACCACTTCTCTTTTAATCATATGATATAATTATGACTTTTAGTCATATCAGCCTAAAACAGTGTCAAAGTTTTTTTTGCGAATACTAATATAAATAATATTCTAGAAAGAAATATGTCCATGCAATTCAGTTGAGAAAATAGATGGTTGGTCAGCAGCCTACTTTTTTGCGCTGACAATACGAGTATGTGCCAAGTGCGAATATCATAATATTCTATCCACATTATTAAAGAGGTCAAAGTTCAAAGAGGGAGAAGAGAATATGAAGACGCTATCTGGCAGAATACCCTCTAATTACAAACCTCAGAGTAGTAGCGAAGCACTATAGGTATTCCACAAACTCTTGTGTGGACGAATTTTTGAACACCCTTCATAGGTGGCACCACTAGGATTGATACACGCACGATCAATACCTCGTACGTACTTCACGCACGTCATCCCATCGGCGTGTCATTTCCAACTTTATTATACAGTGATCACCAGCTGATCTTACTAAGCCGCCGGTGCCGGCCGGCCGGTGTATCTCCGATATGTATCTATTGCACTGCACACTACTTTGCACTAAACACAGTAAACAGGTCTAGTTAATTAAAACTATTCATAAAAGGTTTCGTTAACTTTTATTATACCAATATAAACATGTTACAGCGACACTGGTGGAAAACTACAAAATTACACTTTATTAGATACAGATATTTACAAAAACAAAATATTACGAATGTCATTCTGAACTTAATACATAGGGTAGGTAACATACATAGTTACAATATAATGCAGAGTAAGATATATGAGTTAAATACATTATGAACGATACTATTTAAATAATAATTTATATTAGGCACACCGTGAATCTTATGTTTATCGTATGCATATGGTCACGTCAAAAGAATTTGTATTTAATACCACGGCGTATAATGCAGTAGATAGATAATGTTATAATATTGTCTCTAAATTATACGATACTCGTGAATATTGGTACATTTGATGTAAGTATGGCTGTAAGTACGTAGAGCTTACGATCTACACATTAACTTACTTGTGTGCAAATAATGGATTTGACATAATTATTATTTTTATATAATGGCCTTTGATTTGATGCCATTTCGAACAATGAACACATACCTAAAGCGACAATTACTTCTACTGAAACTACAAGACCACTTCAAGGTGAAATATTTCAGGGATAAAACGGTTAAGTACAACATTTTTATACATCAGGTAAAACATTACGAAGGAAAAGTCACAAAGAAAATTCAGTAATATTTAAAATGGATCCTAATCTGAAAATTACCTTGCCATCATTAGGTGTATATTTATCAAAAACATGACTTATAACGACTGGCGTAGTGAACGTCTTTTGATTCACTTTGTTCCCGTTTTTGACCCTTCTTCACTTTTAAACATATACAATTATACACTCTATAAGTATGAAATACAATACGAAGTTCAATTTATAAAACATGTTCACATTAAAGCTTCTAAAACGTTATACAAAAGTGATACAGCACCTTGCTATTAGACGTATATTGCCTTTGGCTCAGTATTATACTACAATATTATTTCATGAGATTCTTATTTACAAAACATTATATACAAACAACAATCGACATATACATAAACAGTTAAATTCACAATACTATGCTAGAGGTGGCATTACATTAAGTTATTTACATGAGTATACAATACAAACTTTACATCGTAGACACCGTGAAATGCACGTTAGGAATACATGGGAACACAGTAAGTTATAGGTAACGCGTCCGACCGCATTAACGTTAGGTAGTCGCAAATTGACCAAAGGAACTTCCAAATACAAGGCTAGGTGTAGCTTCGAAGCGATATGTTATTAGATTATGCATGAGACTTTGGTTGAATAACGAAGCTGTAATGGAAAGATTTATGAAGCAAAATTCTTTGTTGAAATGAGTTTATGAAACAAAAACTCATTTTGTAGATCTACCAAAAACGTAGGAAATATATGTAGGTACAATATCTTTAAACAATAAATGCGAAATTCTTGAAGTCTATTTTATTCCCTGAGTATAAGAGTCCGCTCTAGCACCGAACTATCGTCGCTCATCATTGTATAATACCTATAGGAGTCCTCTAAGCGCAACTGTCTATCGAATCATCACTGTGTGCGATCAGGGGCGCTTGCCACGCGATTTTCCGTTAACCACCGGTTCTAGCTGCTGCGTCTTGCGCGGGCGCAGTATGAAGTTCAGGTTGTAGGCAGTATTTACTGCATAGTACACGTTCGCGTTAGACGGGAGCAGCATTTCTGTAACAATATAATTATTTATTGTAACGGTAATTAACTCCAGTTCATACGAGGTATGGTGAGTGTGGTTCTGTCTGGACATAAAAAATATAAAACCATTCTTTACGCAAAAACAACAACTCGCCAAAATAAGACCGTTTCTTTTCAACCTTTATTTAAGAGAGTATATAAACCGTTTACCTTTCTCGGGGAGAACTTGCGCCAAGGTGTATCCATCGGGATCGCCATCGAGGTTGAGCTTGAGCATCGCGTTGCGGATGACCTGCGGCGTGCGCTCGTTGTTGCACAGCATGATGGACTTGTACAGCACCACGCCCTCAGTCTCCGCGCAGTCTGACTCATACGTGACTCGGATGATGTAGAAGTCCGGGCCCGTGCGCGCGCCCGGGACCGCCGGGCTGGCACCGCCCGCTTTGCCGTTGGCGGGTTTCTGACCACTGTTGGCGCTCGACAGCGAGACGTCCAGCGAAGGCAGCGACGACGACGATGAGCCGTGCGACAGACGCGTCGGCGACACCCGCCTCTCTAGACTGTCTCTCTTCCACGCTGTCGCCGCCATACCGTCCGTCTCGCAATAGAACTGCGAGCTGTTACTCGAGCTGGTGCTAGCGATCGAGTCGTTCTTTCTGTGCCCGTGGCTATTTGAATCGTTAATTTTCTTAGGACGCCTCTCCTTGGGAGGATTTGTCGGCGGCTCGATCTGGCAAGATAGCTGGTACGACTCCCGGTCATCCAGCACAATGACCGAGTCGAACCACCTATCGAACATCGAGTCCTGAGGCAAGTGGTAGGCGTTGGCAGCTCCCTGCAATAACTTAATTTGCGCAAGAACTTCGAATTCTTTGCGTCGCTTATCGAAATTAATTAAGCCATCAGCTACTGTGTCCGGGATAGCGGTATCGATCATAGTGAGATCGGTTAAAAATGTTCCAAGGTAAGGGATGGTCCCGTGACTGACCCCAGGGGAACCCCGTTCGTGTAATAGTTTTTGTAACTGACGATCGTTTTCGCCCACTGTGTCTGCAAACTTCGCGGTACCCTCGCGCATCAGTAGCTCTCGCTGAGCCCACCTATTATTGTCTTCACTAAAAATACGCGCGAGTTCATCGAATAATTCAGCTTTTTCTTTGGCTAGTATCGCCCACGTCTTTCTCAGTCTATAAACAGGGTTGCTCTGTAGTCCGGAGATAATCGCTTTTAAGGAAGAAAAGTTTTTGAGCACTCTCAGTTCCCGGGCAATATCGAGCCAGGCCGCTAAGATTTCGGCGCGCTCGAGCGGCCTAAGGTTCGGTTCAACCAGGACCGTCGAAATGACTCGAAACGATACAGCGTTGAATTGGTTAACGGTTGCTAGTACGGTAGCCGCGTCGTGGTTGCGGTCCTTGTCCCGGCGGGACCAGACGGCGCCGAGGCACTGGTGTGGCACGAGCTTCTTGAACAGCTCCATGTCCATGCGCGTGAGCTGCTCAGCGAAGTGCCGGTGGGGCACGTGCGGCAGGCGGTAGGCGCTGGTGTGGTGCGCCGGCACGCGCATGCCGGCCGCCAGGCACAGCCCGCCCGCGCCGCACCCGCCATTGCGCTCTGCACTGAATACAGCTAGCTTCTGTAATACCTGCAAATAATCACACCCAAGACATTAATACAAAATTAACTTTATCAACTAATAATTGTTCTAGTTATGTATTACAAGAGCTTTCAATGCATACCTTCGTGTGTAGTTCCGTCCCAGGTAGATGAACCTGTGTGAAGGCGAGTAGCTGTTGCAGTGCGGGGTGGTGCGGGGGCTGGCGGAAGTCTTCGGGGTACGTGTCCAGCCACACGTGTAGACACGCCACCAGAGTCCTGAAACATTGGATGTTACAGCATAGGTATTTAGCACATGAATGTGATCCTGCGAAGATCTATTACTTTGATTAAAAATTAAGTGCAATGATTATATCTGCATTTCATAACTTAACGTGTTTAAAATATACGCTTAACGAAGCCGTCAGTCACCTTCTGGTTACGGAGATGTTTTTGATGTAATTTTACAAAATTAAGTTATAAATCGTATAATTTCACTTTAAATACTCACACGGTCCCAGTTCCGTTGTATGCTCCCATAAGCACAGTACTACCGTAAACAGCGAATTTTGACACCAAAAAAGAAATGTCGTTTCCCACTAAATATCATCGCACAAAGTTACTAAGTATGTTTAGATGCACAGAATGCTTGTATGACGACTTCGTGATGGTCTATTGACACGATGGTACTTAGGTAACGATCACACGTTTCAAAACAAATTAAGTGGTTCCAGTGGTGCTATTCTGTTAAAACTGAAACACATCGTGAAAACTTACGTGAAGTGAGCGTGGAGTCAACTGTCAATAGTGTCAATTCCTAGCAAAAACAAACTCACTTCACCTAAGTTATCACGGGGAGATTTTTACAGAATCGACCGGCAGTACTCAGATATTTGACCATAAAACTCACTTTCGGTGTTGCAGCGACGTGTCGACTGCTGTTGGATGTACGTCCTCCGCAGCCAATGCTTCATATCGTCGCAGGAGAAGATCCAGCACTCGGCTGCACTCCGCGAACGAACTGTAAACGTTAACCACAACGATAATAAATAAAAAAGAACTAAGTACCTAAACATATCTCTACCTCTGCAACGCTGTCGCGAAAATGGTCGGTGAAAGTGAAAATAACTCCATATTTTTTGTCTTTCTTTTAACTGTCTTTGCGAATCAACAGTCTGCAGCAGGCGAACACGAGAAATGACCGATGATAAATCGGAACACGGGATATTAGTTGAAATTTCTGTAAAGATGGTACTCATTTTTTCGTCTGGCGCACCCTGGTTAGTCAGCCTCAAATCTGACTTTGTCTTTTGCGGACGTAAGAAAATAATAATCATTCTATAACTCACCGATATGTAGCTAGGAACACATTCACGTATGTGGACTCGAGTTCACCATCGTCGGTGGCGAGCGCCTCCACCAGTCGCTCGACGGTGCCCGCCTTCACGAAGCGCACGCGCACCGTCTCCCATTCCAGATGGGAGATTTCGTCATCTGATTCCTGGAAACAACGGGGTTTAAAATACATTAGTATCATCATCACACCGACCCAACTACGGGCTTCTGTTCTTCAGCCTGCTAAGAATCTGTTACAAATGCAATGGCAATAAATTAATGGTGGTTGGTGGTGGTAGGATATCAGTGCTCATTTTCCACAGGCCTTTTGAGTTTTTGCATACTTTTACTTATGAAAAGATATGGGTGACCTTTTCTCTCCTGGGAACCACACATACAAATAAATAGTAAGTAGCTAATCAAGTTTACTTTTGTTTCATAGTACCTAGATAGGACTCAGTTATGTTTATACATTCTAAAAATCTATATCATGGTTTCTGTCTACGTGCATGCAGGCGTGTATTAATTTGTCAAAGAATGCCTAAATGTGAAATGTTTTTGTGAAATAGGATAAACCGTAGCTAATGTAATAGTAATATCATAGTAATGTCCTGATGAGTAACTAGATCCAGTTTGCAAGTCAATATGACACAATTATGAGTTGTTGCGGTTTTATAACAAAATGAGGAAAACTAGACCCCAAGTCAAATGCCTACCTATAAGTGACGAGTGTGCGTATTGTGCCCTTCTGCGTCATTCACAAAGCTCCCACGATACACATACAACAACAATGAATTTAGAAATTACGGTAAATAACCTATTAGGTATTGTTGTTATTATGTTCATACCATCCTGCGACAGTTTTGCCATCACAATTTATAACGTAAGCTACTCGTACCTTGATCTAACTTGTTGACAGATTAAACTTGGAATGGTGTTTGCGTAATCAATTTGGCTTATGCTACATTAAAGAGCCTGCAAATGTTATTTAAACAACATTATCAATTTCGTAATTAAATCGTCCGCACAAAGTTAAACCGAAAACCGATTCGTCCGTATGAACTAGCTATTTAGTAAATAAGTAAATCGCATATCTAGGTAGGTACCCGCAAAAGTAACATAGTAATTTCAAACTACTATCCACTACAAAAAAAGAGGTCTAGTATTTCGTAAGTAAAATAAATATTTCAACCTTTAAAAAACCCCAACCAAACTGAATTCAATTCAAGTTTAAACGGTGCGGTGAGAGCCTTTTGCGAGAACCCTACTGAATAGTTAAGAAAGCTACTTGAACACAGAGCAAAACCAGCTTCAGACATAATAGCACACTATATCAAGTAACTATATATGTAGATAGGTACATGTAGATATGTAATTTTATGCAATTTAGCCGTCAAGCTATTGTGAGATCAGCGAACAAAACTAAAGTTACTAATGACTGCGGGTTCCCACATCTCACACTACAATTATACTCTTGTGTTTCGCTCATTGTATCCGAATAATGTGTATATTGTCTTCAAACATGTTTTGTGCTGAGAATAATAATATATATTGGATTATTAGGTATCTACCACACTCATTCATAACTCGCGGACTACACCAATGATTTACCTGTTTTAATTAGGTAAGTCCTTACCTACCTACACATTTCAGCGTTTCTTACATCAACGAGATTTTCGACAACACTTTTACTTATGTCAGTCAATGAAGTATATTTTCCCAGAAGTCGTTACGTAAGCAAAATGAAGAATGGAATCATTAAATGAAAGGAAAACATTTTGTCGTTCATTCATTCAACCATTGTTTCCTTAATATTTTTCGTGTAAACGCACTAATTCTTATAAATAATTTCGTAATAATTCGCAAGCGTACGACCTCTTGGGAATGTTAGCAGGAGGATAAGTACCGAATGGCAACAATGTAAATGATTCATTATATTTACACTGCATGCCGTGTCTTTGTCACCAGCTGTGTACCTGCACTATTTTGATTGCTATCTGACGACATTGAAATAGCGTGGCCTCGAAGTACTGAAAATCAATATTGCAAGACGTAATAATGAAGAATCGATCTGATATTTTCACAGAGTGTAGGTACAGTTAAAGGTACATGTATTTGGTCAGAAACAAGTTGAACAAATTATTATATACTAGTGACCCGCCCCAACCATACCCCTGCTTCGCACGGTTTTTACTACTTGACAGAACATCGAGATTTCTTTATTTTATCATAACAATTTTAGCATAATACATTAATTTGATATTAATGTATTATGGCATAAATTATAAATATTTAATAAATTTTCCTTCCGGAATAAATTTTCTAAATGATCCTAAAAACCTCATCAAAATCCGTTGTGTAGTTTAGATCAACAACGCGGCCACACAGACAAACACGAAAAGCGACTTTGGAGAATCATAAAAGGATAACATTATGAATCGCAATATGACGAAGACAGTTGGTGATTTTCTTTTTTCACTGCACTACGTAGGTATAATCAAAGAGATTGGGATTGGATTTGGATCGGATTGATTGGTATTTTAGTACAGACAAAAAAAAAATAACTGAATAATGCTTCACCAATGGAATTTGATACGATTTACTTAACGGTTAACTGTCCATTATGTTACCCTTTTATGACTCTGCCAAAGTGGCCTTTTTAGGCGGTCTGATCTACGAGGACTTCCAAAGCCGCGTGTAACTGACTTCTATAAAACCTTTAACTATTTTTTTTTTAGGAAAATACGTACTCATTGCTGATGTCATTGAACATGACATGTACATGTATGACACAATTTTAAGCACAATATTATAAAGACGTTAGTTTGTTTAAAATTATAGTGAAATAAAATGATGAATGAATAATGGAATTCAAATACCTATTCGGCTGACACCGCCGCTTTGTTTGACATACCTACCTAAATAAAAGCAATCAAGTGTATCTCGATCAATTGACTATTTGCTCAATCAGCGGTCAGGCTGAAAAGCATTTTCCTCAAACTGAACCATTTCAATTAATAACAATAAAAATTCTTTATAAAACTAACAATACTATCAATAATGCTTATGCAAATAGGTTATTTGCATAAGCATTATTGATACTAACACCAAAATACTAACAAAGTTATGGACCTAGTCTGAAATAAAGTTTTATTTAATTTAATGATTACCTAAGTGACAAAAAATATCATATCTTGTTGAAAGTTTTCGCATTGATATGATCATATTCGTGGATCTTTGACAGTCGTTACGGGTAGTCAGAAGCCCGAAAGTGTGACAACTAGTCTTACCAAGGGGTATCATATTACCCTGTAACTGGGTGGTGGAGGTCAGATAGGCAGTCGTTCCATGTAAAATACTGGTATTCAGCTGCATCCGGTTAGACTGGAAGCCGACCCCAACATAGTTGGGAAAAGGCTAGGCAGACGATGATGATCATAGTAGTATTTCCAAGGCAATATAGTTTCAAGTCCCGAATACGAACTTGAACCACATCCACGTAAATGTAGGTTCCTACTTTCCTAAAGTTTGTGTGCATTGTGCATGGTTCATGCGTTTTAATCGTGCTCGTGCATTTTAATCGTAGCCACACCGCTCTACATAACGGAGATCGTGATAAACCATACATTACAGCGTGGGCTAATTAAAAGATACACGGCAATAAAGAATTAAAATTGTATGGTACACGCCAAAATTACATTCAGTAATTGTCATGTACAACCTTGTACACCATTGTCGGTCATCCGGGAAGTTAACATAATTATACAGAAAATATATGTATACTTGAATATTATAGCTCTGTCAGATTGTGATTGTGACTGATCCGCGACGTTTTATAGCCACTTTGTACAAAATGTTATCGCATGCCGTAAATCGGAACTGTAGCGTACTGCACAAACGAACACAATAGAAAAAATACTGAACTAGGGAATAATATCACAAATGATTGGAGATATCAAAACAATAATTATGAAGGTGACAGTAGGTACACGGTGAAATTAGACAGCTGTAGTCGTATATTCCCCATCTATTAGCTCACAATAACAGTAATTACTAAACATTAGGTACTCACTGAATTACACTAATGTAATCAGAACCTAAAGAACTACGTAATTGAGTAATAAACTAGAGCGAGTAAATATAATTAGGTTATCGACAATGTTTATACTTTACCGTCTCATTATTATGTAAGAAAGCATTGCAGTATTGTAAGTACCTACTTAAATTGCAGCTAAGTATGTCTTATGTATCTAAACTGAAAATTAGACCAAGTGGGAATGTTCCAAAGATTTTACTTATCTACCTCTTCTTATGTTCTGGGTTTGTTTCGGCCTTTCTTCTCAGTTTACTAAGATAGGAAACGCCGATCTCATCTAGTTTTTAATTGACGTAGGTAAGTCATCTGCCTAGCCTTTTCCCAACTATGTTGGGGTCGGCTTCCAGTCTAACCGGATGCAGCTGAATACCAGTACATGGAGCGACTGCCTATCTGACCTCCACAAACCAGTTACTGGGTCGCACCAACCAACCAACCTGTCTTTTAACTGGTTGTCAGAATTTCGGGCTTGTGACGGCTATCAAAGATCCACGAATGACAACCGGGACCAACGAGGCACGGAGGGGTCTCGGTATGTAAAGATAGTCACCCATCCACAGACCAACCGCGGCAAGAGTAGTTTAACCTGATCGATCGACCTGTGCGGCTGTTATTATTTAGCTACAATTGACGTAAGTATATAATGTACTACTCAGGTTCTTAATAAAATTGTACTTTGTATTTTTTTTTTCTGAAACGATGAAACGCATGTGACTAAAAGAGTAATGAATATACATGTTGATGGATGGAGAGGGAGAGGAAGGCTGAAGAAAAGATGGATGGATTGTGTGGGGAATGATATGAAAGAGAAGGGAGTGAATGATAGCGTGACGGCTGACAGGGGAGAACGGAAGAAGAAAACGTGTTGCGCCGACCCCAAGTAACATGGGATAAGGGCAGGAAGATGATGACTTTGTATTTTTTTTTCTATTGTTTGATTTCTCTTAGAATTAATTACATCACTTAGATACATAAATTAAAATGTTTGCTTTACTTGGGAAGAGACTGGACCCCACGACACAGGGAATCCTAGTGTGGGGTCCAGGGCATTTGTAAAACCTAGCTCCTAGTAAACTGCTACTAGCTTTTGTTTTTTTTTTATATTGTACCGCGTTTTTTCTGAACTGAATAAAGTTTTTTTATTTATTTATTTATTTATAAAAATAAAAGTGTTTATACAAACCTTCTTACAGAATAAAAAATCATTTATCGTTTATGTATTTAGCATCGTTTTAACATGATCGATTTATTGAAATGAAAGAAAAAACCATTGAACTCGCGACACTATTTACCGTAACCGACACCGCACTACATTCGGATGTGTTCGGCTGTTTTCAGGATGTACTCGGCTTTAATGTATAATCCGATATGTCAGTGATTGATGGCAAAGTATTCTGTTTGTGTTTTGTTTATAAGACGGTTAAAAAAATACACACGTAGGTAATTGCTCAAGTTTTCACTTCCGTCGGCACTCCCGGAGTGCCACTGTTTTTAGGGTTCCGTACCCAAAGGGTAAAAACGGGACCCTATTACTAAGACTTCGCTGTCTGTCCGTCTGTCTGTCACCAGGCTGTATCTCAAGAACCGCGATAGCTAGACAGTTGAAATTTTCACAAATTATGTATTTCTGTTGCCGCTATAACAACAAATACTAAAAACAAAATAAAATGAATATTTAAGATGGGCTCCAATACAACAAACGTGATTTTTTCGGCGTTTTCGCCTTGTGGTACGGAACCCTTCGTGTGCGAGTCCGACTCGCACTTGGCCAGTTTTTTATTCATCTTTATTATCATACACAGTATCTTTATACTGTGGTCTTGTCCACCAACTGCTGAGTACCTATAGGCCTCCTTCCGTTTGTGCCATACTTTCCTGTGGGGTAATTGCGTAACACACCATCAGTATAATGGCTTTCATTTTGACTGTTCAACAACATTCATTGCGTTATTTACGTTGTGGAGCAGAAAATTTTCGCGAACATATGAAGCCATGGATTAGCAATATCCTTCAAAATGATTACTATTAGGCCCGGCGCCCATTGGCGGCACGGCATGGCAAGGTATTTTTAGGCGACGAATAAAAATATAACTTAATTGTATGGAAATAAAGTTGAAACAATGTTAACGGTCGTAAGTACAAAAAAATACCGCGGTATGCTTAGGCATGCCGTGTCGGCAGCCTTCTGAACGCTTCGGCATCCCTCGGAACGCTTTGGCAATCTTCGGGATACCGCGGCAAGACAGCGCCCGCCCGAACCCCGCGGCTCCGCGCGTAGCTTCATTAGCTTAGCGTCGTTCATGCCGAAACGTGTCCTAGTCTAACGTGCATAAACCGCGCGTTAAGACCGCTCTGAAGAAAAGCGTGTCTAAGGACGCCTCGGCATGCCTAAAGACGCTTCGGTATGCTTAAGGAAGTCGCGGCATACTTAAGGATGCCACGGCATAGTTACCGCCAGTGTGCGCTTACATGTAGGGATGTCGAAGGATCCCCTGCCGTGCCGTGTCGCCAACGTGCGCGGGGCCTTATTGTTACGCATTTAGGGTGGCTGATTTCTGCGAGTCTCACCCAGATATTCCCCAGATTTTATTGAGTAGTATAACAAGATTGTACTACCTACTAACTGAAACTTGTGTGTGCTGTAAGCAAGTGCCTACATAAGTGATTCCTCATAGGTCATCAAGTCACGGTAGTGAGTATGAAATAAGCATACTTAATTATAATTACATTGTCTTAGTTACGTATATTGTGTAAATGTTCATTGTAACATGCAATCCTAATTAATATTTAAAACCTTTTTGAATAATTATTTATTCACACCTGGAGGTACCTATACTAGTGATATAGAAGAATTGCAATGGTTTCGTTACTGACACACCTAGTAGTAAAATTCAAAAGCGTTTTTCTCATAAAATAAGTACTGCAACATTGTGAGAATACCGATTTCGTTACGGTTATGGTTTCGACACAAATATCTATGTTTCGATAAATATGGTTCATAAAATCATAACGCCATAAAACATCTATCAATACTTTAGGAAAAGATCGCTTTTGAATCTTGTGTAAGTGTACCTAAGGTATTTTTTCTCGTGACGGTACCTACCTACTGTATAAATGCTCTGCCTGAAGAGGAATATTTCTGAAGGGTACCTACAGTGCTGGGTACCTACTTAGGTAAACTTTAACATGTATTAATACTTACACTATTAGAAGCACTCCGCGTCGGTCGGTGGTAACGAACTTTCTTGAGGTAGACGGTGTAGATGGCGCCGTCGACGCGCTCCTCGCCCCACAACCGCCATGTCGGCTGCTGGAACACACCACGAACAGGTCAACATAATAGTTCAACACCAACATTTACTCATATAACATTCGCTAAGTAAAGCACAGTTCTTTTCAGCCTACTTCATCCTGATGGTTCAAGTTCGAAAGATAAGTAATTCCACTTATATTGTCTGCTTCGGCGAAGGTATCTTACGACACAAGTGATAAATGCATATAGTTCTTTAGAACCGAATAATTTGAGGTAGAAGACATTGTTGGTTTATCACCCCAAATGCATATGACACCTATATCCGTGTGACACCTATTAAACGTATGCGCGTAAGTGCATACTTACAGCTTCAAGTTATAGTTTAGTCATAGTTATTAGGTAGGTACATTACAACAACGTGTTTAACTGTAAAGATAAGGAACATGTCATAATAGTGGCGTTGATTGTAGGTAGGTGTTGATTGTAACACGACAGCTTACATAATCATCGTCTAGGTTACGAGCGAACAGCACGGGCTCGGCCTTACTGACGCCGCAGATCCTCCACATGGCCCATGTCCGCGACGTCACGCGACGTCACCTCAGCTGAGCGCCTCCCGCATCACGCTCACTTTCACTACCGACTGCACACCGCGCCGCTACGATACATCCACATGCAAATTCAGTAATTCAGTAATTGGATCAATCAGCGGCGAGAGGCGCGCGAGTATGCGAGCAGCGCGGACGTGCGTGACGCGGGAGAAATCGCAACGGACGCGGATAGCGGCACACTTGTCCACCTCGGCATCCGGCTCCAGAGCCGACACTACGCAACTTTTAATCGATTCACGCAATTAAACTCCACTGACACCTCTTAATCACTGGCACTCGGTAAATGATCCGAAACGAACTCTCCCTCGATAACAACAAGTTTTCTACTACTAAGTGCTGCGTTACAGTCTAATAAACTATGTAATTATCGTCACATTTTACTACGTTGATATTATGAAATCGTGAATTTGCATATTACATGAACGTCGCATAACTAACACAATCTATCAAAAACTTTCACACATTTAATATTGAGAATGTTACCTACGGCTTCTACTGGATTTTGAAAATGTATTGCATAACTGTACGATACACGTAACAACCACAATCAATTATATAGAAATAATAATAAAAAGTTTGCAAAATATGTAATGTAGGTAATACAGAAGCGCTGGCGCTGCAGCGCGGGCGCACGACGACTGCTCTCTTCGTGGAGAGATCGCGTGAAAAACTCCGATAGAGCACGTCAATGACGCTCCCGCCGCCCCTGTACCAGGTGTTAGCTTCATAACACGACAACACGTGCCGCCACATATGTGTGAGTCGAATCAAACAAGCTTACATATACGCAACATGCCCGCTTGTTATTATAATCCTATTAGCGCAAACAAGTACTCGCACATCCAATAGGTTTACCTACAAATAACTTTCAGTACCTAATTTAATTACTTATGAATAATTCCTGTACACATTGCGGACAAACTGCATTGAACACAAACACTTCAGTAAGTATTCTGCGTGCCGTTCGTTTCAACTATTACTCACTTAGCCTTTGCGGTCTCATCAGCAACAGAGTACACCGTGTACAGATAAGGTATTGTTTACGGAAATTGTTTATTGTGCACTACTCCTTAAGACTATATATTTCATTCAATTCACACGCTAAAGTATCAGCCCTTACTATCTTCGCTACGCTGAAGTTGTAACATAAGCATAACGCATTTTCTTACACTCCCAATATTTACGATATGACCTATAAAGTTAAATAGAGATCCATGTGGTTAGGCCACATAATACTAAACTGAACCTTTCAGAATAAGTGCCCGCATCTGTCTAACACACACGAAAGAAAGTGTAGAAGCAAACATAACAGACAGACAGTAGAAGCTGACCTACGAGAAGAAGCAGTGGGATATTTAGGATAGGGAGAAGTTTTGGGAAAGTATTTTCGTAAAAAGTGAAATCTTGTTTCTCAATCGAGAGCAAGATAGTGCGTCTAATATGGCACTTGTAAATTGTTATTTATGTACATTTCATTTTAATACTGAAAAAATATTCCACTACTTATGGCACTTGTGTACTTATTATCTGTCGAGTTATTGAAATGCGATTGATTCGATATATTTATTAGGTACTTACATGTTAAACGTCATATAAAATCGATCCTGAAAAAATTCAACTGGACCACAAAACCACAAAGTTAACAGTTGATTCAAGAATCTAATACCCGTTTCAAAAGCAGTAAAGACTTGCAATGTTTTACCGTTAAATAAACTATGTAGGTAAGCAGGTATTTTTCACGCCTTTCAGGAAAAACAATAAAGAAAATATATTCCGAGCATCGAAACATTAAATACAAAAACAAACAAACTTTGAATAGTTATCGCTAAGCTAACCTAACTAGTTTAATGCCGCCAAGCTTAATCTTAAAATCAACATTTACCTATCGATAACATATCTTTTAAAGTTTTTACGGGCAAACATTAGCTTAGTTTAGAAAAAGTAAATAAGTTTTATCGCAAGTACTGGTCGAAATGAGTCGTGAGTCGTGAAGCGATATGCTCTGCTCGCGCGCACCCAATGAAGCGATTAATAACTTGCCTGCTCAACTACGAAGTTGTTGCGATCAATTGAAAATTGAAATGAACACCTAACTAACAACATATTAATTTACACATGTATGTACACACATCACTTTTTGCGAGCTACGTCTACGTAATTAACTCTACTTAACAAGGTTTGCCTGGTGTACAAAATACTTACCAATTTTACGAGTAACTAGCTTTTGCCCGCGACTTCGCTCGCGTTAAGTGTTATTAAAAAAAACTAATACATTTACATCCGCCATCATCCCTTATTTTATCCCCTTGGGGGTAGAATTTATCAAAATCCTTTCTTAGGGGATGCCTACGTCATAGTAGCTATATGCATGCAAAGTCTCAGCCCGATCGGTTTAAAATTGACAAAGTTTCATACAAACTTTCATCCCCTATTTTATCCCCTTGGGGGTAGAATTTATCAAAATCCTTTCTTAGGGGATACCTACGTCATAGTAGCTATCTATATGCATGCAAAGTCTCAGCCCGATCGGTTTAAAATTGACAAAGTTTCATACAAACTTTCATCCCCTATTTTATCCCCTTGGGGGTAGAATTTATGAAAATCCCTTCTTAGCGGATGCCTACGTCATAACATCTACCTGCATGCCAAATTTCAGCCCGATCCCTCGAGTGGTTTGGGCTGTGCGTTGATAGATCACTATGTCAGTCAGTCACCTGTGAGTTTTATATATTTAGATTCATCTTTAAACATTGCCATTTATTCAATAATTGATTGCATGATCATCATTCTCTTAGCCTTTTCCCAACTAAGTTGGGGTCGGCTCCCATTCTAACCGGATGCAGCTGAATACCAGTATTTTACATGGAGCGACTGCTTACCTGACCTCCACAATCCAGTTACTGGGTGATACGATACCCCTTGGTAAGACTGGTTGTCAGACTGTAGGGCTTCTGACTGCCCGTAAATCCGCCGTAAATGCCGTAATGTATATGTACTAACATTTATTTTTAAGTTCTTTTACATGTATTTACTAACACTATATGGACACACTTAGTCTGAAATAAAGAAATTGAATTGAATTGAAATCACATTTCTATAAAGCTGAACTCTAGTGCAGAAAAGGATAATTATCAGGTGTGAAAGGCAATTATGACTGAAATGTAATTCCAAAACAGAATATACAAATTGTGCGGTTTTCGAGAGTTGACAACGCGCCAGCAGCCCAGCCGGCGCCGGCTGACCTCGCCTGACCTTTCTTTTCTAATGTAACAACTACGTACTACTACTTTTATGGTTGTCTCCTAAATAAACAATTTTCCAAGATGCTATCCTTTCAACCATAAACTCTTTTGAGCCCTGTTGTACCAAATTAAATTGATTGTCCATGATAAAGTATAGAAACGCTTGTTGAAATTCAGTGATGCCCAAATTATAAACATGATATTGATCGCACCGATTCTCTCGTTGTACTGTACGAGCAATACGAAGTCGGTGGAATCTTTACATAGGTATTAGTTGTATATAGAAAACACATAACAAATGAGCACGTATTCTTCGTAGAACGTTCCAGTAATCGATGAGACAAGCAACAATATACTCAATTGATTTCGTAGATTGCCGTCCCACGCATTTGACCATCTGGAGCCCTTCACAAATGTGCAATCGCTTGAAAAATCTCTCATTACTAAACATTTGACCGAATGCGAATGGACCCTTCTAGACGAAGAATTTCGGACTCAAGCCGATTTACGTCCGTAAAATCAAATTGTTACGAGTATTGCTACGAGATTTAGACTAACGAAACCCTAGAAGACAAAATAAATATTTTGGTTTAAGAAAGTTATACATGTCAAACAGAATAATTGTAAAACGGGGTTAATCGAAATTAGTATTCGAGGTAAAAGAAATTGCAAAGTTTAAATTACAGTGAAGAACTAAGTAGCACGCTATCCGCTGCGGGAATTCAAGGCAATTCTTTTACTGCATAGTCATCGTGATGAATAGTCGGCATTCAATGTATATACACCACGACGTATATTGTAAATCGTATTTACGAATATAGGTCGCGGGGTAAAAGTCGATTTTATTCCAGTTTAACCTGTAGTAGAGTGGTTAGAAAGTTAGCAGAAGTGCTAATATCGATCGGGCATGCAATTTACAGCGAAGCAGTCTAAATACAGCTGAGGATACAAGTCGGGTGACTTCCTTGCCACCCCGTGTACCCCTAGTCCCTAGCACCATGCTAGCCCAATTACCGCCAACTGTCAGTCTGCGCTGCGCCATCATATTGAAATAATTGGCCTTATCAAAATGAATATCAAATTGGTTTTTTAATGAATTTCTTCAGGGAATAAAATAGCTGCTAAGCCTGGCAAGCAAGTACTTTTCAAATAAATTGTACGAGGCTTAGGTATGAGATTGTGATTTACACAAATAAAAGCAATAACTGGCGATATTGCTTTTATTTGTGTTCATATATCCGTGGTGTTCATAATGAAGTTTTTTAAATAAGGCAACTCAAGGCAAAAGTTAAACCTTTTCATTTTGTCTGCCTCTATATAATCGGTCGCAGGGAACGTATGAGGTATCATTATTGTTTTTATTTACCAATGAACTTATTTTTCTAACAAAAAAAATATTCACGGCCCAAATCTGTATACATTTTTTTTTAATGTTTGCTACGAATTTCGTAGCGGTGCCGGTGCTACGAAAAATATAATTTCTCGGAACAAACGAACTAAATCAAGATTTCTGAGAATTGACAGGTATTTTATCTCATAACATTGGCATTCTGCATCACCTGTATCAGTTTGATAAGACTATTGACCTCGGGAGAGTACTAACCAGCTGAAGATATTATATCTCCCTATTTTCGTATTTCCCTACGTTTATGACGTAGGTTGTTATGTGAACGCAATAAAACGTAAAGAGGCTGAGATGGTAATAGCGTCGAAGCCTGAAATAGAACGGCAGTTGGAGCGGGCAGCAGACGTGACGGGCGAGCGACTCTCCCGAGTGACGCACTCCCACTGTCCCATAACTCCCACACCATCGCCTCGCGCCTGTATAATGAAGAGGCGTCTGCAGCCCTATGCACATACGTATGTACGTCACTACCCAGACAGATATTTTTACACATTTATTAATATCGATTTATTAATTCGGTTGTGGACACTAATTGAGCACTAATTATGAGCGTTATGACTACAAACTTTGAACGTTCTATAAATCCTGAAAGGTTTATGAAATGAATTTATTTAGGATCGTATAGGTACAAATTTTTTTCGAGTGAAAAGGCCAATATGCTACTAATCCATTTACTTATTGAAGTATTCGAGAGGTTCTTTGTACGTCCTCCCACGCAGACGTACGACACTTTGACACGTTCGCGCCCTCTCGCCACCTTTCAATAAACCCAAAGAGTGCACTCACTCTTGTTTCAAAACCATACATAACGACGCGACGCGACGGCTCTTTCAGCTTGATTAACTTGATTTTTCCGATAACTTTTCTTTATTTCTTAAAACTCCTTTACCGATGTTGGAAAATACTTCTAAAGAAATTAGACGTGGCAGTTATATTGAATCGATTATCCATGTACATATATAGGAAACAAAAGTAAATAATAGACAATGTTCTACTTATAACTTAAGCTTCATAAAACATTGAACCGTGTATTCGGGCAAAAAGTGCTCGTTGCTTATTAGAAAACTGTTGTTAAACAAAGGACAGCGGTGAAGTCGGAGGGCATTGTGCGACGCGGGGCAGGCGTGTGGCGTGACGGACGCGCTTGGCCGGGCGGCGGCGCGCCCTGGCCGCGACTGATGATACCCGGAACAAACACCCACCAACTATTGGGCAAGACGTTGCCATCGTTGGCAACCTTAAGCAAACTACTACCTAATACTCTACAACTACATCGCACTTAACTTTCGAACTTGGCACCGAGTACCCGACGTTACATGACTATTCATTTGAATGCCGCAAGAAACATCCTTCTGCATTCAGCAAGCAAAACCTGACACCGATGTTAAGAAATGTCGGTCATTCCTTTTGCACCGTTCGCCGCGGCTTTTAGAGAGGCAGCTCATAAAGGCGAGTACTCGCACCATTCCTTATTTGAAAAACAACACTGCACACATTTTCTTACTTTCCACACTCGTCTCGACGTAAACACAACAGTTTACATACTAAGCAGTAAGAAGCAACTACTTTTATGGTGAAATCTTACAAGAAACATTTGAAGCACGTACTTTGAACAGACTCTCTCTATGTTTATGACAAATTTTATTCAAATAACATAAAAGAATATTTATATAATTGTATCTCGAAAACAAGGCAACTACATACCTGCTCAGTTATCCTAAAAGCATTGAATATGATGTAACCTCGGTTGTGTATGAATGGTAATCATACGGGCTGCGTGAGCAATCAACGCGTACTGCGACCATCACAATCAGAATACAAATACATAGCACTTCACTTCAGTGTAAAATTATCACGGCCTCTAAGTAATTTCAAAACCATGATTCGCTTTAAAAGAGGAGAAAATTAACTATAGTGCAACGTACTTGACGACTAATGACGACGATAAAAATAAGCAAGTCTCGAGTTCGTCGGCACCTCTGCAATCGATACGTATCGAGCATCGGACCGAATAGTCACGGTGACAACGACCTCAGGCCACCTCAGACACTGGGTGACCCACTACTAACTGTAGGTATGCAATACAGTGATTAGCAGCCGCCTAATTAACAACTTGCAGAAATTCACATAAGTAGGTAAGTACGGACTGTAACGTTGATGATAATGAAACTGAGAAGATCAATGAAAGTCAGGTAGAGACCACTAAATCGTCAAGTTCACTGTCATCAATCTCAGATTTCAAAAACATCACCGCTTTAGGGTATCTGGTAACAAACCAACAAGTAATGGCCATGTTGTTTTTGTAACTTGTAAAAGTAACAATAGCACACAATTAGAGGCCAGGTGGCTGTTAGTTAGAACTGAAGCATCCTCCATGCATGAAGCACCATGCTGACCTATTTTAGTTTGTCGACTGTCACCGGTACGCCAGGAAATAGCTCTCGGCATCCTGTTACATACAGACAAGTGACAACAGTAGGTTATCCATCAGAACCAGAAGGATTTATTGAAAAGCTGATAAGTAAGGATAATCCAAATAAAACCATTATTTGCTAATAAGTTTTAGATAAGAACACGGTCAACATGATAAGCGTTCGGAAAAATGTCTATGTAGGCCATTTCATTTCTTTGTAATCGCGTTATAGAAATGTACTGTGTCAATATTTGAGTCAGTTTATTTGCTAAAAATTATTCATAATGATGCGTTCATTCATAATACCTGCAGATCGTTGCTATCTTACTAAATGTTTGATGATTTTATAGCCGACATGTTTATTTTATGATTTTGAAATTTGTCCACTAGAAAAGTAGAGATACAGTTGTGACAGTAGCAACGGCTTTAGTTTTGACAGTTCAACAACATTCATTGCGTTATTTACGTTGATGAGCAGACAAATTTTTCGAACACGCAATGAAGCAATGGATTAGCAATTACATCCTTCAAAATTATTCAGATTGTGATTAAAGTGGGTTACGCAATTAGGGTGCAGGCATAAGGTGGTAGGTTGGATCTATCTGTAATATTGACAAAATAATTGCTAGTTGTGTTGTGGTAGATGACACCCTGTATGTTGTCACGCACAAACTCTATAAGTATCTATAGTACCACAAAGACCATTAACCCCCTTACTAATAAACGTTTTATAGCGTCTGTACACACAACGCTTCGTCTTCTTCTTTCGAAAGTCAAATTACTGACGACTGAAAGAGAGAAATCGGTGTGTAACTATTCATCTGATATAATAAGGTTATTAGTAAGGGGGTAAGTAGATAAGCCTTCTTATTTAACTACACCACAGTTTCAAAATAAAAATAGTTGTTACGATTCTAAGGAAGGCAGTGTTGCTTTATTATGGAGTTTTTAGGTACCTATAGTGATTATCATATTTTCCACAAAATTCTACGAAGCCGTAGAATGACTTGGTACAGTACCTATTATAATTCGATCACCTTTGTACGTCCACAAACGATTCGTCACTTACGAAGTTATGATTCATATGAACTCACAGCTAAAGTACTTGAGCTACAAACAAGTCAGTCACAAATACGCTCTTGTTCAGACAATTATCGCCACACTAAACAAATATTCAAGAAAATTTGATCTTTGGAAGTTACGGGTACCTACTCAATTGTGCCCAAAATAATTCAAACCGTAAAATAGGAGACTAGTTATATTTTATACAAATGCTTCGGGTCACAAAGTGATAAAGCTGCTCTTGTCTCAAGGATGTTCTTCAAGGCGCTTCATTTGTGAGCCCACAACCCACCCCATGACCTATTTCACCCCACATCCCGATTCTTTTTTTAGGATTCCGTAGTTCCTACAAGGAACCCTTATAGTTTCGTCAAGTCCGTCTGTCTGTCTGTCTGTCCGAGGTTTTGCTAAGAGACCTTTAGTACTAGAAAGCTGTAATTTTGTAGGAGTGCGTATATTAATTACACCGACAAAGTCGTCGTCGTCGTTTCAGCCGATAGACGTCCACTGCTGGATATAGGCCTCCCCCAATTTTGGGGGGGGGGGGGTTGCCATAATCGCCACGCTTGGCAGGCGGGTTGGCGATCGCAGTATGGTATGATGGTGGAATAAATAGAGAACGCTGCTGCCCATTCTCCGGTAAGACCCTTAGTCGCCTTTTACGACACCCACGGGAAGTAAGGGGTAAAATAAAAATTTTGAAAATATTTAGGTAGCTCCCCTACACGTGAAGTGGGGATGAATATTTTTTTCGTCGTCTACCCCGTCGTGTGGGGTATCGTTGAATAGGTCTTCTAACATGATTTGGGGATTGCTAAAATAATTTTTTGATTTAATGCACCATGCACCATTTACGAAATATTAAACTTTAAAGTGCAATTTTTTGTTCCAGTAGGGCGTCCCCCCCCTAAAACCTAAACTGCGGGCTTGAAAAATCTGGAAAAAATCACGATGATAGTGCATTTCATGAACTTTAAAGGAAAAGTATAGCGGTTAAAATAACTTTGTTAGTTTAACAGGAATAGTCGTTCAACTTGGGTGTTGGATAATTTTGTACCAAATACAAAATCCTTAGCATTAATCTTTTAAAGTGACTGAGATGAAGTAGTTGCTTGTTTATAACGGGTAAAGACTTGCATTGAAAAAGAAAATATGTTTTTTTTTTATATTCAGAATAAAGAACAACAGAATCGTACTCATTGTGATAACGGGCTACTACGGAATCCTACACTGTGCGTGACCCGACACGCACTTGGCCGGTTTTTTTTATAATACGATTATAGCCCCTCCCACGACCAGGTAGATGTAATGCCTCTGTAATAGTCCCCAAACAAATAACATTTTCAGCAAAACAAGCAAAACTTTTATGCATATTTAGACTATGCATAAACAAAACACACATACCTACATCTAAACATAACCTGTATTCAAATAATTAATATTATAAAAAAATTCTAAATATGTACATCGAAAGCCCAGCTGGGTTTATTGTATTGGAATAAAAAAGTTTTAGACATAAAAAATACAACCGAATTGAGAACTTCCTGCTTTTTTTTCAAGTCAATTAAAAAATTAAATTTAAAATTTAAAAAACCCCCGACACAAAAAAATAATAAAATTAAATGTAAGTAATTGGAAAAGGATCAAATAATTTAAAAACCCCCAACTTAAAGAATCTAGGTAACGAGTCTAAAACAGATAAATTCATTTGGAAGTCGGGGGACCGTTCTGTGGAACACCTTCTATTCTAAGAGGTCCCCCGACTGCCATATGAATTTATCTGTTTGAGTCTCGTTACCTAGATTCTTTAAGTTGGGGGTTTTTAAATTATTTGATCCTTTTCCAATTACTTACATTTAATTTTATTATTTTTTTGTGTCGGGGGTTTTTTAAATTTTTAATTTAATTTTTTATTTCATGCTTTTTGTAGGGAGTCCTTAATATTTGTATTTCATTTCTTTTATTTTCTTGCGTTTTAAGATTCAGGTAATTTGGTGTTTAATCAGGTTTTTTATCCGTCAAAAAATAATTATTTATTTATAGTTGAAGAATAATTTTTAAGACTAAACAGATTTTTTTGTTTTATTATATCCTTTTCCTAGTTCTTCCTTTAGTTATTCAACTTTCGTACAAGTATTTCATAGCGTTAGATATCTTAGGTATTTCAGATCTAGTTTATAAAATGGGACTGCGCCACTATATGATGTAGCCTATATAAATACCTACGCTTTTTAAGTGGGATTGTTCCATTCGTAATAAAAATAGTCAAACTCAGTGGTCGTAGGTACCAGTCATCACTCCACTTTCCTCATCATTCTAGAGCATTGAACAGACAAAAAAATATTTTGAAGTTTTTAGTTTTCATTTCATTTCGTTAGTTAATATTCCTCATTCCCTTTCAATATAGTTTATATTATTCTACTTGTCAAGCCCTTGCATTTGATACCTATATTGAAGGAGTTGTGAAAAAAGAATGTAATTCACCATTTTGTGGTGGCGGCCATCTTGGATTTGAAATTTGTAATAGCGTATAGTATTGTACTAGTCAAGCCCTTTCATTTGATACCCATATTGAGGGGGTTGTGAAAAAAAAAATATAAATCGCCACTTTGTGGTGGCGGCCATCTTGGATTTGAAATTTATTATAGTGCATAGTATTCTACTATTCAAGCCCTTTCATTTGATACCCATATTAAGGGATTTGTGAAAAAATATGTATTCCGCCATTTTGTGGCGGCGGCCATCTTGGACCGATTTTCATCAAACATAGCTAAGAACACTCCCGACAAATTCACCTTTCAAACAAAAAAAACAAAATCAAAATCGGTTCATCCGTTCGGGAGCTACGATGCCACAGACAGACACACACACACACACACACACACACACACACACACACACACACACAGACACGTCAAACTTATAACACCCCGTCGTTTTTGCGTCGGGGGTTAAAAATAGTTTTAAACAATTTTAATTATATATTATTATGATGTAATTTGTGAAGATGTTTTGATGTTCGTTACTCAATCAAGCGTAAACCGTTCAACAGATTTGGATAAAAATTTGCACATAGATAGACCATGTCCTGAATTAACTTAATTAATTAGATTAAATTTAGATATTCCCACGGGATCGAAACTTATGCGGCTGAAACCGCGGGGCGCTGTTAGTCGTTTATAAAACCGAGCGGCGCGGTGTTAGCACGCTGTTACTGGGAAATGCCATTAATATGCATAAGCTACTGGGAAAAATGCTATCAACATTTACGCCTCTACGATAGCTTTAGAGGTACAGCTTTTCGGATAGTAAATATTTACCAAATAACTGAATACTTGTATCCAGGGCCCGCATAGCAGCCTGCCGCATTCTCGAGCGCAAACAGCGTGCATTCCTATGTGCGTGCGCCGCCACTACTGACGCTCACATAACTCAAGCCTTGACCTGCATTGCTAACGAAGCCTGCAGACGTACCCGATAAGACGATTCACTGACACTGATTGCAAAATTAACTAAACTTTAAACACATTGCAATTGCATTTTGTGGTAGTTAACACAAATGCTAACTGCAAAAGAATTATGACGCAGAATGAAATGAGCACAAAAAAAAATAAAAAACGATCCGTAATCACCAGTTTTCGACCGACTTCCCAAGGAAGTAAGTATTTACTGAAAAGCGTTCAGATTCGTAATAGCATGAATCAAGAATCTAAATACCAATGACGTCAGAACATAGTAACGCATATAAAATCAATACATGTTTAGTAAATCATTCATCTAAGCGTTCTACTACATCCAAACCATCATTATAGTTCATCGAATCTAGGCAAAAAGTTATCATATAATATTAATAAATGTTCCTCTTTTCATTTTCGAATCTTACAAACTCGGGATAAATAATTTTACCAACTTCGTGTACGCGGTGGACTTTGTAGGTACACGATAAATAAGTACATTGTTTATTGAATTGTAAATTGAGTTGGCAAGATTAATTCACAGAGGTGTGTAAATTGTCAATTTTTAATATTTTGCAACGTTACTTATGGTCATCATATCTACATAATAGTCTCACTTTAACCCCAGACTCCTGAATATGTTAATATTACTTCGTCATCTTCTCTAATTTGCTAGTTTAGAGACACTTTTAAATTGTAGATAATGGCTGAAAATAACTGGTTGCATAAAACAGACGAAGTGTTGAGGAAAAGAACCATCAGCTATAGGAAAACTTTGGTTGAGAACAAAAGAGAAGAAAATATTAAATATTGCATTTGTTTCTAACACAAGTTTAGTACGATGTGACACTTTTCTATTGCCCAGAGAATTTAAATAAATTTGAAGTAACGGTATTAAATGCCTAACACGTATTCGTTTTTCCATTAATATAGTGTATAGATTATATTTACATATTTATGATGGGCAATGAATGAGTCAACGTACGGCAAAAGATCGTCATTTTGTCATGTAAATATCATAGAAACCTTTGATTCATCGATTGAGATGATTTGTTACAAACATCAATATCCGGTGTGTAATACACACCTACATCCTGAGATGTTATCGTTGTGACTTATCAATAAAACGTAAAAGTGAAGATGTAATGAAGCTGATTTAGAAGTGACTCGTGTTCTCAGAATTTGGCTTCTGCGGTGTATCATTCATTTTATACTTTTTGTTCTTTGATCAAAAATACCTTTACCCAACTTCAACAACTCCTCTCCTAAACTCAACGAAACTAGTAATATTTATTACATTATATGAATAATCAAGCAATGCATTACACCAAATGAGAGTCTGCAAGTAAAATCTCTACATTTTCAGTGTTTTCTGTTAATTTCTTCTGCTTTCAGGAACACCATATTTGTTCATTTTGTTCATCGTAACCGTTCAGCATGTTCTGACGAATGCGTAGGTATAGCATGTCATGAGGTCCTGATGCATGTTCCTAACTGAACATGTCAGAATCAAGGACTTGGGTTCCCAAACAAAAATAAAACCATAGATTGAAGTTCTTGAACCAAACTTACTTTGACATACCACCGCGTTTGTGACTTTCGGTGTCTGTTTCGGCGGCGCTCGCAGCTTCGCTCAGCGCGCGCCGGTGAGCGCAGCGCGTGGCACTGCGCCGCCAGCGCCTTGGTGCGCTCGGCCAGCGAGTGCCGCAGCTCGCCCCCCACGCACCCCCGCACCAGCATCTCAACCGACCTCCACTTGCTCCACCGAAATACTGTCGTCATCTACGATATCACTCATCGCGACTCCTTCACACTACTCCTGCCAGTTTGTGGTGCAGCGAAGCCTAACACAAAGAGATAGTACTATAAAAATCTCAGGATTTATCCATCAAAAAACCCATTCAACTAAACGGTTATGTAATTAATGCCAAGATAAGATGTCAACTGTAGTCATCAATGTTTACACAGATAAATGAAAACTGTCGCACCCAACAATTACATTCTGTAGCTAAAAATAAATTGATTGTAACCGTTTTAGATTAGATGAACGAGACGCAGCATCAAGGTCTAGGTCGGAAGATAAGGTCGCGCAAGCAACAAGCTATTTATCATTTGTTAATATAAACTAAACGCATTCTGCCGGCGGAGGAGTTGTAATCACAAACATGTGTCATTGTATATTTTTATTGAATTATTTAAATAAAATCCCGTTTCAAGCGAGGGGATAAACAAATTGTACTCGTACAAAACGTAAAGTAGCAAAAAGATAAACACTGCAATAATGTTCAGATCTTTGTACGGTGGAATGATTCATGTTCTCTGAAAGCTAAACAAAACTGAGTACCTACCTACAGCCGATTAAACGATTGAAATTAGCTGTTATTGTAGGATTTGTAGGGACTAGGGAAAGGTACGACATGAACGGTCGAAGATAGATATATGTATACATATATATCCTCTTTGTCATTGCACCCCCGCGCCGCCATACACCGGTGACATAATTGTGACCGACATGATTTGTATTCACTGTTACGTATTCCTATTTGTTTACTTATATTCAATTAGGTAGGCACTTAGTTACATACCATCACAAGATTCATTCAAAAATTCAAAAATCTACGTGAAGATTGAATAGATTGATATGACCAAAAATTATATTTTAGCCAACAATATATTGGACATTCGTTTAATGACGCAAACAGTTATTGAATCGCTGGTTTTTAGTGTATTTTACCACATTTTTTATTACATTTCGGTAGTCCTTACAATTACGATTTCTAGGCCTAGGTATTGGTCTTATATGAATGTCATGTTTTGCATACCTCATATACCACACCAAACACATTGTATGAAAGCAGCAACCGACGACGCCGACGGTTCGCTTGCCTTCAAGTAGGTAATGTGCTGTGGCATCTTAACCAAGTAAACTTCTGTTCCATCCGATGAAGTCTTCTTCCGTAAATCTTGGGAATCTTATCTGCCGATAGTAGATGATTATCTGCAAATGGTACTTGGGAAGCTCATCTGCAGATCATAAGTACTTACAATATACGAGTAGACAAGCGATTACGTCTTTAAACGAATATCCAAAATATATTGTTGGCAAAAATATGATTTTTCATACTTTCGAAAGTACGAAAAATCATATTTTTGCCAACAATATAGGTAGGTACTCAAATAGCAGCCAGGGGGTTAATTGTAGTTCTCTCTTGTAATTGTTAAAACATGTTCGGGATGTAATACAGTCAAACCTGGGTAAGTGAGAACTGGATAAGTGAGAAAACTCTATAAGTGAGAGTAATAGCCAGGACCCGTCATTTTAAGCTCCCAAAACCTCTATTAGCGAGAAACAGAAACCTGTGTGAGAGAGAGTCGTTTTTCCCTCATGGACCTCCTTAAGTGAGACTGCTACTTATCTAAACCTCTATAAGCGACAGTCGAGCTTTATTTATTTAGGAGGAACAAATGACAAAACGAATTACAAATGTAACATCTGCTATTTTATGACTCATTCTTAACTTTCGTGGAACTTCCTACATTGTTTTTGTACCTATTGTTTTCTCGTCAATATTGTACCTATTCTATTTCGTGGAACTAAATAACGTTGTTATTTTATCGCATTCTTTTCGAATGGACGCGTGTGCCTGTGTACCACATTCGTACATGCTGTGGCTTGTTATTGCTGCGTACCTCTATAAGAGAGCAACACTACCCATGTACCTGCATTAGCGAGAAACTCGGGTTAGTGAGAAAACTCTATAAGCGAGAATGAGATGGTGCTCCCTTGAACTCTCGCTTATCCAGGTTTGACTGTATATTCAATTAAAAGTTGATATTTTTTAAATGTGATGCTTAGAACAGTTGTTAAAAATATTACTTTTTCGCACTTTCAATCTCAAATAGCAGCCGGTTAATTGTAGACTTTCGCTGTAATAGTAAAAATGCTCAAGATGTTATTTCCCATAAGAACACAGTCCTTTTTTTCTGGCCGGTAGGTACTTTAATTTTTGGGTACAAAATGTGCGACACTTGAATGATGTGCTTTGTATTGTTAAGTCATGAAATAAATTAGTTTATCAAAACTGTGATTTATTGTACATGCAAGGGACAATCGATTGACTTATATGGATAAGACTGGTGATAAGAGGGGCCTAAAAAGGCCACTTTGGCAGAATCATAAAAGGATAACAGTATGGACAGTTAACTGTTAAGTTAATCGTATCAAATACCATTGGTGAGGCATTTTTCAGTTATTTTTTTTTTTTTGTCTGTGCTAAAATACGAATCAATCCAATCCAAATCCAATCCCAATCTCTTTGATTGTACGTACGTAGTGCAGTGAAAAAAAGAAAACACGGATTGTCTTCGCCATTTTATAATTCATAATGTTATCCTTTTATGATTCTCCAAAGTGGCCTTTTTAGGGCCCCAGGGCAATGTATATGTCGCAGATGGGTTGCAGCATCCGCTGTTTTACAAAACAGCTAGTTGTTTTACAAAACAGCTCCGTTATGAAAGAAAACAACAGTCAACGATTTGCGGTTTTGTAAAACAGCGTGAAATAAAACGTCAGATTGTAGATTTTAGTTCTACATTTTGTCGCTTGTGGCTGTGGCTGTGTGTCGTAACAACAATAATGGCGGACGAAACATAAATAAATAAAACCAGTAATACGAGTAAAAATTACCTTAACTCAAGTGAAAACATTGAATCAGAGTTTTATGAAAGACATCATTGTGACTGCAAGTAAGCCTGCATTAGGTAAGTACGTCTAAAAGTCGGTAAGTAGCAGTTTTGTAAAACGTAGCGCATTGACAATCCAGCTGAACGAATTGTTCAGTTGTTTTACGTAACGGAGCTGTTTTGTAAAACAGCGGATTCTACAATCCATCTGCGACATATACATATTTTGTTCAAAGATATAAAACATTCTTCGCTTTGTTATATGATTTGATTGCAACTGTAAAAATGAACACTATTAAATAAGCCAACTATGTAGGTACCTAGTTCTAAAGCGTAGAATCCCAGGACTCAGTTAAAAATTGAAAAGCCTAGGTACTTTCCAGTTCGGAGAAAAACCAATATCTCTCATATACCTCGGAAATCCCGTGAAGCTTTGATTATCGATTTTCCACAGGAACCATTCAATTTCCCAGAAACGACGTTCCACAGATAGAAGTTGTATCTATTTTAAGGTCATAAACTTTTATTTCAGAGGATTATCGTCGTGTGGAAACATTAATTTATTACGGCACCCATGTAAATGTGTTTTTACTTTCGCGTAAACCCTGTGTAAACCCTAGGTAAGGCCAGACTAGACCCTGCAAAGGGCTTGCGTGAACGCGTAGACACCATGTATAACTGCTTTAGTATGGGTACAATCACAACGATATTATTTCAACGTAGAAACACTACTGTTGGCTTTGTTGCTTCGATTTCAAAGAAATATATTTTAAAAACAATAGAAGAGAAATTAGAAGTTACGGTTATCGGTACTGGCGAAAATGATTGTCTATTTTGAGGTTCATTTTATACTTTTTATTTCCCAATCGTTTCCGTCATGATTGCAAAAGGCGCGAAAACGTTGCACACCCGCTGCGCTGACGCGGCTCTAAAGCACAAGTTGAATTTTATTGCAAAAATACGATATATTCTAAATAACTACGACATGTGAGTAGCTTAGTCGTAGAATACATGTCCGTAGATAGAGTAGGTCGATATCTGACGAGGAAATTGGATAATTGAGGAAGGGAGCGGCCGCCGACGAGAACTAGGTACCTACATTAACGTCTTTTACTATGGATATCACATGTTGCACAATAACAACGCTGCTACTTTGGTATGTTTAAAAATATCGGATACTGCCGGTCGATTCTGTAAAAATCTCACCGTGAAAACTTAGGTGAAGTGAGTTTGTTTTTGCTAGGAATTGACACTATTGACAGCTCACTCCACGCTCACTTCACCTAAGTTTTCACGGTGAGATTTTTACAGAATAGCACCGCAGTAGGCAAATAGGTAGGTACTTGTTTAGTACGTACTAGGACTGAAACTTGTGCATTATACCTATACCAACCTATCCTCGATTCGATAATCTGCTAAATGCGATGACTTATAGCCTACGTACTTAGGTACTTCAAAGATTAGCATTCCTTTTAACCTCAATACTGATTTCTACATGCATAAAAATGCCAAAAATGCAATAAATTGCAACAGAACTAGTGGTCCGCGGTGGAACTTTTTCTGAGGAATTCTAGAGAACTCCTTACTGGGTCAGTGTGAGTGTAAACTAGCATTAAATGCTGACCAGCTTGTGAATTACGTCTTCTTATAATAATTGTGTTTATGAAAGATAAAGGAGACTTAAGGGACTAAAGGAGACTATATAAAGACGAGAGGAATTTCAAATTTCTATAGAAAACTTATTTTTCTCATAACTCGTCTTTAAATCAGTGTGCGTTCAAAATATACAGGGTTATTGGTAAAACATTAACAACCTCTTAAGAGGTCATTGTACTCATCATTATGAACAACTTTTACTATGGGACCAAACCGGAAATCGCGAAAAAAAAATCTGCTGTTACATTTATGTTCGTATAACTCGTCAAAATGTAGGGAACAGCTGATTTTGTTCCCCTAAAACCTAGATATTCCGTAATCCAATCGGAATAAATACACAGTAATATGTTTGATTTCCATATTATTTTGGTACCTATTACTTACGTGTGTATGAGCTACTCATGCTCCGCCGAAGTAATGACATTTAAATCGAATTAATACAGTTGTTGATGTTATTGTTGTTGTCATTCGTTGTCACTTCAGACCAAATTGATGAAAAGATTTTTTTGTTTTGATTAGTCTCGTCAATTTGATAACATGACAAGCTTTTAATAAAAAAAACATTATTCTTCAAAAGTTCCAACATTAAAGCATAATTTATACAACTTTTTAAACGAGCACTGAGCACAAGCCATGCCCTCGCCAGGTGCACTTCCATATTTATTTAATGCCCCGAAATTTCGCCCCTAACGCTTGTAAATACGGCAAGAGCACCGAATTCGAGTGGAAACGACAGGTGGCCGACAACGGCCCGGTCAGGTGCACATCGTACAAAGAACCGAAAAGGTTTTTAAAATCCTACCTGGCTTCCATACGTCCCGTACTAATTTATTCATCTGCTCATATGAATCGTCACTTTTTGCGTGTGCGCCTTGTGTATGGCTTTGTGTTCATAGGTCATACAGTCATACTCATTATCTAGGCAGTAGACTAGCTTATTATCAGTGAATGGCAGCATTACGCTAAACAAATCTAAGTACTAAAAACTTTGTTCATATAGATACCTACAATGCGTTTAGTCTTTCACTTGAATATTTTGCCAGGGGCTGTCTGCGTTTCTGTGTTACCTACTTACTTGATTATTTAGATATGATTAGATAAGTTTTTCTTGATAGAAATGATTACATAAAGTAGGTACCAATTTATTCAATAGTAACAGCATTTTTGCAATTAAATCAAGGTACCTAGTAGGTACACGACGGAGCAGTCTGTAAGTTTGACAACTTGATTTTGGTTTCTTGGTTTTTGTATTTTGGTACTCGATACCATAAATTTATTTTTAACTAAAAGCGCATTAGTCAGCTGTATCAAATCCATGTTGGCCCTTTTATACGTAAGTACCCTAAATTTAAATTTAACTCATTTGTCTACAAACTATGAAACAAGGTTTCAAATGTAGTCTTCTAGCTGACTATGTATGAATTATAACTGAAATAAGAATGATAACTCAAAGAATGATACTTTTAGTTAATAAAAATAACTACATAGTATTTAACGAATACATTAAGACAAAAATACGCGCAAAAAGTGTCATCAACCTTAGTAACTTCTCATAACGAAGATTAGATATAGCGCAGTTATGTTATGATGACTGATTATGGGTACACACATGGGTCTTTGTTAGTCACACCCAGACTAATGAACATCTTTGTACCTTCGCAGGACTCATGGTAACATTGAGTAATATAGTTTGTGCGAAACTCTTAGCTGATGAATCAAGTTCACAGTTGACACAAAACATCCAGTTCAGGATAAATTTTATTACAATAAACGAGGTACTCTTAACTCTTGGCATAAACTACATACCCGATAACCAACTAATTGGTATAGCAACTAATTACCATGCAAATTACACTTGAACTTAAAACACGTATAAAAACACAAAAATGTTATCTCACTGTTCACAATCACATAAATCTTAAACACACAGAGAAATAAACAAACTGATGATTTAAAACTTATGGTTTCATTGAGAGACACTTCATTAAAACTATTGAATCGAGATTTTTCGGAAGTGTTTAGTGTCACTGAATGTAAAGTAAACGCATCGAACGTTGACAAGTAATGGCCTTCCGTACTCGACGCGGGGCGCGCGTCGTCTGAGCCGGCGACGAGTTCTATCGCTCTACACCATACACCGAGGACTGACGCGACAAGGAAACCACGCATGTGCAGGATTCTCTCGGGTTTTCCGACACGCCACAATCATGACGTCGCAAAGAGCAACGTCATTAAATCATATAGATAATATTACTGTAATATTCGGCTACAGAAGACATAAATTGTCAATGATTTCAGCACTATAACAGGTAAAATAAACCAGCAAATAATTCACATCTAGTAGGTGTGTAATTATCTATTTATTTTGATGATTAAAAGTAAATTAAACAGCGTTTAACTTGTCTGAAACTTTTAGAACAAATTGCCGTGTTCTTTTGGATGCTTTTGGATGAGAAATTAAAAAAAAAAACGCAAATTAGGTAACGTCATGAGTGGAAATGGTGGAATCGAAAGGTTTCCGCATTATCATTGCTAGTAAGACTAATGGCCACCTGATGGCACCTGTGCGCAGTGCATGTATTGTTGCCAGGTGTCTCCAGAAGATGATATTTTAATAGGTACTAGCTGCACCGCGCGGTTTCACCCGCATAAGTGTCGATCCCGTGGGATTATAGGGATAAAAAGTATCTTAAGTGTTAATCCTGGTTATAAACTTTCTGTGTGCCAAATTTCATCCAAATCCGTTCAGCAGTTTGTGCGTGAAGAAGTAACAAACACTCAACACACTCACAAATCTTCGCCTTTATAATATTAGTGTGATATACAGTTATAATAAAATTATATATTAGGTACAGGGGTACTTGTAATTCGACGAATATCCGTCAGGAGCTGATAGAGGAGCCAAAATGCAACAAATTGAACCAGTGAAATCCAATAGTTTTCGAGATATTGTTCCTATACGAGTATAATAAGTGTCTTACTCAATTATTAAGGGCTGATTTCTCCAACGCCAACTAATTATAACGGAGGAATAATTTTGAATTTTGACAGTTCTTCCATACGAAACCTGTCAGTCGTCAATTTTATTCCACAAATAAAAATTATAACTATATTTTACATATATTATAACTAATTACACTAACACAGTATATGCAATATTAAAAAAATATGGATAAAGAGCCTGAATTAAACATTAATAAATAAATAAATTACAGTAATAATTTGCTGATTTTAGTAATAAAAGTGCCTAATAGTTACTGTGTACCAAAACAGCTGAACCATTTTGTTGACCAACATAACAAAAAAATAATTTGTGTTCCACAAGGTAGCGTTCTGAGACCAGGGGGCTTAAAAAGGCCACTTTGGCAGAATCATAAAAGGATAACATAATGGAAAATTAACTGTTAAGTTATTCGTATCAAATCCCATTGGTGAAGCATTTTTCAGTTTTTTTTTTGTCTGTGCTAAAATACCAATCAATCCAATCCAAATCCAATCCCAATCTCTTTGATTGTACCTACATAGTGCAGCGAAAAAAGAAAAACACGGAATGTCTTCGCCATATTATAATTCATAATGTTATTCTTTTATGAATCAAGAAAGTGGCCTTTTTAGGCCCCCTGTACCTTTATTAACGAACTAGGTTCTGGCCGCGACTTCTTCAGTATTGTTGAAATTTCTGTTCCCCCGTTGCATCGCATCGCCTGCCCGCACTATTACTTCGTTTTCCCTGATTTTTTTCTTCTTGCTCGGTTTTTGAGAAGTCAATACAAAAAACCTCTTAATTACCGGTGGCTATAAAACAGCACTACTTAGTAAAAGTGTTTTCTGCATGGGCCCAATAATGTTTAACAAACTACCGGACAGCATAAAAAGTGACACCCTTCAACAATTTAAAAATAAACTTAAGGCTTTTTTGATACAGAAATGTTATTATTCGATAAGTGATTTTTTTAATGACCCTATGTGTGACATCTCAACAGTTTAATATTAGGTACTTATAGACATTATTAATTTGATACAAAAATATGATTATTTCATTATTATTACTTATTATTATTTCTGGACTTGTTAAAATAATTTATCATCATATATCATCACTATTTAATATATATCATCACTATTTAATTTTCATAATATAAAAAATATATCATCACTATTTAATTTTCATAATTTTACTAATAAGCTTCTTAATATTAATATTGCTATTGACATTATTTATTAATTTTTGCATGCCAAAACTCAGGCAGACAGAATGTACCCGGCTCACTATATTTTTATAACAACTATTGTACAATACCTACATTCTATGCAAACAATGATATTTTAGTAAATATCATTGTATGCAAATAAATGATTTGCTTTGATTTGATTTGATTTATTTTATAGCCTTCCTCCAAAATTTTGCTATGAAATGCAATAATAATTTTTCAAATCCGACTGGTTCCAGAGACGAGCGCGTTTAAACAACAAAAAAAAAAAACTCTTATGCTATTGGTTCATTCATAATGAAATTGGCGTTTTGTCGAACTGGCCACTTTGATATATTTTTTTTAGTTAAGACTTCCGAATATTATAATTAGGCATGCTTAAAATCAGTTCATCAAAATCACTTTGAGGAATGGCCACCCACGTTCTTTCTAACAAGTCAAAAAGTTGTTGGGGGAATGCACGGCATCCATAATTCCATACTCGGCAGAGCTCTTCTTAGGAGCATATCCCATGCGTGCTCAATTGGGTTGAGGTCTGGCGATTGAGCAGCAGAATGTTGATGTGAGCATCGGCAAGAGTGCGTGTTACGACTCTAGCCGTGTGTGGACGTGCATTGTCGTGCATTAGTCGAAACGAATCACCCAACCGACGTCGCAAAGGGATGATCACGTCTGAAACAATCCTCTCCGCATAAATCTGAGCATTGAGGTTGGTCCTGATCCAAATACCTGCCCAAAACCATTATTGTTTCTCCTCCATATGAATGAACTTCCTGACAAAATTTCAAACTTTCTTGACGTCCAGAGGTCCTCCAAACTCGAGTACTACGTCTTGTATCCGGCCTCATATCGAAACGAGATTCATCGGAAAAGCAAAACCCAACGCCAGTCTTCTTCCTCCCAATTTCTGTGTTGCGGGGTGCTGTAGGTAGAACCAGTATTAACCATGTCGGGGCCCTTAGGCAACGCAATTCTCGGGGCCCCTTTTCAGCCGTTTGAAGATCATCAGCTCTTCTATACTTGATGATGGGATGTGTGTAATGGCATCAGCAGCATCACCGGACTCAGGAACTTACAGTAAAATATTTGTATTTGGGCTCATCGAAATGGTCTTAACGAATAGGTTACAGATACGTGATGAACTGATGATCCAGATCTTATTAGGAATAGTATATGAGATGAGACCATCTCACTGTCTCATGTCGATGAAGCAGGAAAGAAAAATAAGACGCGTGTGTTTTAATTTTAACTTTATTCTTGTAAAATGCAATAAAATATAGCTTTTTTCGAGATGTTTCTGCATAATTGACTGAAAAAAACTTGTATGGTGCCTGTACAAATCCGAAGAATAAGATTGCTCCAACGCAGCTCTCCACAGCCCGTTCTCCAACCAAATTCATTATTATCGTAAGTCTACGACGATGACGCATTATCGTAAATCTGGCCTCTCGCATTTTTTGTATCAATGTTATATTGATTTAAAAAAAAAATTGTAGCGGCCAGCTCTTCCCCTTTTTGACTTACTATGGGATCAATTTTGTTTACATAAAAATTTTGTTGTTGTACGTTTTCTAACTCGTTTGGGTCTATTGCGGACAAATGGCCGCCAAACGCAAATACGGACGGCAAATACGGACGTCCGAAATTACCCCATCATTTATCATAACCTATTATTTTATATTATTTTTTGTAATTACCCCATTATCTATCAAAACCTATAGTAATATTTCTATATTCCAGTTGGCCGGTGCACGTCCGTATTTACCCCAAGAGCTAAGGGTAATTACGGACATATATGTTTTTGTTTTTGATTAAAATTTAATAAATGTTGATTGATCTCATATAATAATTAATGTTGATTTGATAGGTAAACAACTATAGTTTAATAATTAATAAAGACAGACTGATTATTATTGAGTTTTATTTGTGATTCCGGTTAAGCGTCCGCAATTCCCCCACCTTCCCCTATGACTGTTGTCGAATCGACGCTTATTGAGAAATATTTGGCTTCAATAATTTAATTAACAATTAATAAAAAATAAAAACTTTAAGTACTTCAGACCTTAATCCATATGATGTTAGTAATACTTTGTTAGTAATAATAAATTGTCTTTACATAAAAAACACATTAATCTGTATTTTTATGAAATAAAGTTATTACTTATTATTTAAAAAAATATTAAAAAATACACACTTAAATTTAAAACCTTACTTCCCAATATTTCAATAAGTTCCTCGCAAATCATTGAAGACAAATCCCAACATTACCATATTTGGCTAAATGCGAACTAAGGAATGGGCCGCACTCCGCGAGTAATTCTAAAATTCCCAAATACATAGTTGCCATTATGTTGAGAACTAAGAATTTCATCATCACCACGAAATGCTAAATTACTTTTGTGCGCGCACGGGGCCCTTAGCCGATGCGGGGCCCCTAGGCAGTTGCCTACTCTGCCTAATGGTTAATCCGGCCCTGGGTAGAACTCTCAGCGGCCTTCGGGAACGCAGACCCACTTCGCGTTAACTATTTCAGATGGTTTAGTCGCTTATCAGCAAGTCTGAAGAGCTGTGGAGCCCGTAGCCAACATCATGGCGGGCATGGTACGCGAGCAGTATTTAGATGCGCCAGTCCTGCCTGCGAATAGTGATGCGAGATCGTCCTCCATGTCACTCGGCCACGCTGCCCGTGATACGATAGCGTGTAGTGCCAAGAGCGACAGCCACAGTACATTGCCTGGAACGGCTGGAACCAGCTTGCAATTGCAATTTTTTTTCAGTTCCGATGCAGAAATTGTAATGGTTTTGTAATTACCATAGATCGGAATAGGTAGAGCTGTTTTATGTACTTGCCATAGGTTAGAATAATATGGATATTCCCTTTTAGTTACGAAGTTAAGTTTAGTTTCGAAGTTACTGTTGGTAAAGAATTTAATTCTAGTGACACAGAAAGAGACAAAAACAGGTGCGTCACTCTAGCGACAATAAAATCCCGTAAAAATCCCGTAGTAGGTATCAGTCGGAATCCCGTGGAATATCCATATTAACATCAATGTTTGCGGTCAATGAACCTAAATAGCTCTACCTATTCCGATCAATGGTAATTACACACTGTTATTGGAATCCTGATTGACAGTTGATTTTCTATTTTTAATCAAAATTTAAAGTTCATTATTTAAATAGTGAAATTAACTAAAAAGAAACAATTACGATCCAAAAAAGTTAAAATAATTCTATACGAAATTCATGAAGATGCCTATTAGTTAGATAGTTATTGCTGTAGAGTAGACACGAATAGACGAAACATTACGCAATCGTAGCTTGGTGTGTAAAAGATCTCAACGCGCGATACTAAACAGACATTGTTTTGTTGCATAGTTTTCCATTGACTTATTTTTTATAACGTCGTCGTTACATTCATGAGGAGTACACTGAGTGGAGAAACACACAGACTAAATAGACTAAGTTATTTTTTTTTTTAAGATTTGTATTATTTATGATTTTTAAGCATGTATAAAATAAGTGTATTTAAGTATGTTGGGTAATTATAACAGTTTCTTTTAGTCATTTATAAAAAAGAATAACGATAATTACGCGAGCTGTTACTTCAAGTTCTATGGAACGCAATGTAACGTGAAAGTGTTAGTCGAAGGTCCGGGCTCCGGCCGTTTCACTTTCTACAGAAAAATGCGATTGTCGAAATGTTCGTCGCGCACCGTCGTCAACTATCCAAATTATAAAACTTATCTTATTAGCATAGAAATGTTGGGTTACTTAAATGAGAGATATTTTAACTCAAGACCTTTTCACTTAAGTGTCTAACAAATAATTTATTACCTATAAAATTAATGGGTCAGGGTAGGTACTGACCGGTAGTGAGATTACTTCAGGTTATAGGTATTAAAACTGAAAAGTGTTTTTCGACTTCACATAAAGATAGGACTTGTACCTAAGGGTTAAGCCTGTCAATTCCGGGAGGTTACTTCAACTTATCCTACAGTAAGAGAACTTATTAACCTTTCAAAGGAGAAATAGAGTTAAAGCTCAGTTATGGACGTTTTAGATGAATCAAAATAACGTTGCTACCAATCTAACTCGGAAAAGATAACTTATGCATATTACTTAATGGCACTTGATCCATCTCACACTGTTATTAATAAATGCTTTCATAAAGATGCTGATTAACAGCAATGCATTGGTGGCGAGACTTCTGAATCATTAACATCGCCGCAGAGCTGCAAGTCTGTCGGTGTTTTATCTTACGCATTTCGGAAAGTGTGCGTCGAAATTGAATAACTTAAACGCACTACTCCAAGGCCTTTCCAAAGTCGGTCGGCTAGAAATACAGCGATGTTTCACCACTGTAGGTGGACATTCCACCAATACATATTCGCGTTTGGACCGTGGAATTCTTTTCCGTGTAAGTATTTGCTTTCTGATTATGTCAAGTGAGTGAACAGGTTGCTTCAAAGGAAGCGTAGGTACCTACGTTATTGTCCATAGCATCGTACCTTTATCCTTTGCTTGTGATACATGGCCAAAAGCGAGTCTATAGTTATGACTATAGACTTATTATGCCTAAGATAACCGATCAACATCTGCCTAGCCTTTTCCCAACTATGTTGGGGTTGGCTTCCAGTCTATCCGGATGCAGCTGAATACCAGTATTTTACATAGAGCGACTGCCTATCTGACTTTCACAACCCAATTACTGGGTAATACGATACCCCTTGATAAGACTGGTTGTCAGACTTTCGGGCTTCTGACTACCCGTAACGACTGTCAAAGATAGACTAATGACAGCCGGGACCAACGGCTTAACGTACTTTCTGAGTCACGGAGGGGTCACGGTATGTAAAGATGGTCACCCATCCACAGACCAACCGCGGCATGCGTAACTTAACCTGATCGACTTGTGTGGCTGTTATTATTTAGCCACGAGCCCCTCGCCTAATATAACCGATATCGATGTCAATTTCTCGTTTCACCTTCCACACTACTCTATTTATCATAGAACAGAAGGAAATCTGAAAGTTAACAATGGTGCAGAAACTGGAGCAAGCGCGCGTGTGGCAAGCCACTGCCACCAGTCCCACGAACACTTTCAACATTTTGCGTTATTGCTAGAATAACAAAACAAAATCGCAATCAACATCTGTGCCGTACCTACTTTTTATGCAATTGAGAATGTATGACTTCATGTTCATGTTTTACAAAAGTCGAGTCAACTAATTGATACTGTTCTAGTATACTCGTATATAGCCAAGGCTGAGGCAGGCTAAGATGATGATGACGGGAAATATAGGTACTGCATAGGTGACGATATTTTATTACAAAACTTTCTGAGTTGTAGCCTGCAAATCATACCATGGACAGAAAAAAAAAGTCAATAACCTTTCCGATAAGTCGAGACATAGTCATATCTATGTTGATCTCTACACCTCTGTGGGCGAGAAATAGCACCCACGACGCACTGAATCATCGCCCAACCAAATAATATTTCCAATTAAGAGCGTATCGATCGAACTATCGACCATGCAGACAGCCCAGTAACTGTTGAAAGGGTAGTGATTGAAAGAGGACTCCATTTTTGTTCTACTGGATGATGTTTGTAGTTTATGTATGGGTTCCAGTTTTCCTGTTGTGTACCACTCTACACCAATACTATTTTTATTTTTAACAGGAAAATATCTATCTACTTAATTATCTGTAACAGCAGTTTTAGGAAATATTGTTAGTTATTATAATATTTATAATAACTAATAATCCGTTAACTAAGCAGAATGTATGTAGCCAGCCTTGAATGTCGCCAGTTTAAGTAAATACACAAGTATTAAGCAACGTTTACTATCTATAATATCATCATTATAAATAGCCAAACTGAAATCGCCTCTGCAGTTACCTCAATAGTGATCTAATAGAACATGTCAGTAGTCGTGAGTATTCGAAAGACAGCTCATCGCGCTATTCGCTCTTGTGGAAGAGGCTCGATGAAACTTGGCACTCAGTGCCTGTGTTAGTAGTGTTATGTGGAACTACAAAAATGATATTACCAAGCTCTCAGCATCCTGGCTCATCTTTTTCTACGCATGGTTCCCGTGGAGGAACCGCGCTGTGGCGGCGTTGCGGCTAGAATCCAGGTAATCCAAGACACTGCACCATCGCACGTCACCATAACAACACGCCACATTCCATCACTGCATCCGCGTCCAACATATGATCGCGGTGGCCGGTGTCTCTGACGTCACGCGCTTTCTCACTACTTCACAAGGTTGTAACAACGCATTAGGTGCCTGTAGGTCCTGTGCACTCGATCACTAAAATTCAAACAATGATACTCTTGGCTGATGAATTGATTCGTTTCGCTTTGGCGTGCTGCAGAAATAGTGTTCGCGTGTGGGCAAGTGCTATCGTGTGACGCAGGTAACGACTTTCGCGCACGAACTGAGTGAAGCACGTCCGCGTCGTGGCACCGCTGCCGTCGCGCGCGCACCACGTAACGGCACAGCGCCCCCGCGCCCCGCCGCCGCGCGCGCCTCCCCTCGGGCTGGCTCCTCCGGACCTGCCCTGTCTCACTATCGCCTGCATAGCCGTTTTTATGTTTATGCAATCACCACAATATTATAACAACACCGATGCCAATGCGTTTCATACCGTAGCCGTAGGTATCGATGTCTGTCTCCTTATGCATTATTGAAACGAAGACGCTCAACTGTGACAATGAGACACAATTACTTTTTCTATTGTTATAAATCAAATTTTGATTTTCCCACAGTTGAGAGGCAAAATTATATAACTGCTCTCTGTGATCACAGAGATTTTAACAATTATCTAGGTAAATGGGACTGCTCGCTCTATCACAATCAGAGATCAATAAAATTGTTGAACCTGGCTAAGTAGGTATACCTAACATTGCATTTCATGATGATAGGTTAGGTAGCGGTCATAATTACCTACCTAATTGACCGTTCATCAGTCAATCTGCCTAGCTTCTCCCAACTGAGTTGAGGGGATCCGGCTTCCATTTTAACCGGATGCAGCTGAATATCAAAATTTTACCTGGGGCGACTCTTCGACTACCTATGGTAACATACCATTACCCTTTGGTAAGACTGGTTGTCAGACTTTTGGGCCGGGACCAAAGCTCAACGTGCGTTCCGAGGCACAGAGAGGTCTCGATTTCATGTAATAGACGGTAACCCATCCAAGAACCGACCGCGGCAAGTGTAACTTAACCTTCGATCGACCCGTGCGGCTGTTATTATACATATAGCTACGAGCCCCTTGGCTCATTGACCGTTCATGAAGTCAGGATAAACGCATGCTTCATCACACAAATTGTTAGAAATCTCTAACAGCATTGTTAGGAATTTCTAAATATTGCAGTTGGTGGCAGCAAATCTGAGATTGAACTATAAAACAAATGACACGAACTAGGTACACCAGACTGCTTGCAAAATTATCATGTTTAGAATTAGAAGTTTTTGTTTTTTTGTTTTTTTTTTTTTTATCCCTGACGCAAAAACGACGGAGTTTGACGACGTGTGTGTGTGTGTGTCTGACTGGGGCATGCTGGGGCATCGTAGCTCCCGAACGGATGAACCGATTTTGATTTTGTTTTTTTTTGTTTGAAAGGTGAATTAGTCGGAAGTTTATGATGAAAATCGGTCCGAGATGGCCGCCTCCACAAAATGGCGGATTACATATTTTTTCACAACTCCCTCAATATGGGTATCAAATGAAAGAGCTTGAATAGTAGAAACACTATGATAAATTTCTAATCCAAGATGGCCGCCACCAGGAAGTGGCGAATCACATTTTTTTTTTCACAATTCCCTCATTATGGGTATCAAATGAAAGGGCTTGACTAGTAGAATAATGTACCTACACTAGATATATTGAAAGGGAATGAGGAATAAAAACTAACAAAAGAAAACTAAAAACTTGAAAATTATTTTGTTTTGTCTGATCAATGCCCTACTGATGAGGAAACTGGAGTGATGACTGGTACCTACAACCACTGAGTTTGACCATTTTTACGAATGGAAGTATCCTGCATATGTAATAAACGTATTTCTACATCAGATTGTGTCACAGTCCCATTATAAAAACTACTTAGACCTGAAATACCTAAGATATCATAGCTATGAAATACTTGTACGAAATTGAATTGAATTGAATAACTAAAGGAAGAACTAGAAAAGGGATATAGGTAATAAAACAAAAAAATCTGTTTAGTCTTAAAAATTATTTTTCAACTAAGTATAAATTAATAATTATTTTTTGACGGATAAAAAACTTGATTAAACACCAAATTACCTGAATCTTAAAACGCAAGAAAATAAAAGAAATTAAATAAAAAAAATTGAGGAGTCCTTACAAAAAGCATGACATAAAAACAGACAAATTCATATGGCAGTCGGGGGACCTCTTAGAATAGAAGGTGTTCCTCAGAACGGTACCCCGACTTCCATATGAATTTATCTGTTTTAGTCTCGTTACATAAATTCTTTCATTTTGAAATTATTTTATCCTTTTCCAATTACTTACATTTAATTTTATTAATATTTTGTGTCGGGGGTTTTTAAATTTTTAATTTAATTTTTTTCCATTATTTTGAACTAGCGGCCCGCCCGAGATTGGCACGTGTGCAATTTTTTTTTTCGAATCTCCGAAATTTTCTTTCACAAACCTTGTCCTGGCAATACTGAACAAAACAAAAGAAGAATTATCCATTAATATATGATGTAAGAATTAAGGATAATACTTACCTTCATACATGTCGGCCAGCCAGGCATGTAGGTACCTAGTAGGTAGAAGCCTAATAACTACCTCACACTTTGTAGAAAATTAGTGTATGATTCTGTAATAGACACAGACACACTATTCATCACCTATCAGAGTCTACCTACTCACCTATAAGAGCTTTATTGTTATGGAGCAGCTTTGTTCCAAATCACTCAATACCAAACATCAGTAGGTACCTACCTATACCACCAGGCCTGGATTTAGGGACCCAGACTTGTACTATTTATTCTGGGCCCAGGGCCACTACGCAATTGACATTTTCCCCCCATCCCCAAGCCATCATGGAAATTTAGTCAATAAAATCCACTAGATAGTACGAAAAATATTATTTTTTAACCGACTAATTACTTACTACGACTCTATAGTTACTTTACTCTTTGCTGCGACTTCAATCAACTTCAACGGTCGTCATAAATCGACGTTTCTAAACAAAGACGTTCTTTTCCTCATATTCCATTATCACTCAAGTTACCTATTTGAACCAACTTACTTTCTTCAAACAACAGTAGGTACTTTTGTAAAAACCTACTTATTGATTTTTGGCATAGCTGATGTTGATGGCCGAGTGATTGAATGGTGATCGGTGAAAATTTTAGCACTTCGGATAGGTTAGGTTTCTTTTGACTTGATTTTTCTAAAGCCAGATAACTTTATCGGAGGAATAATTTTGAATTTTTGACAGTTCTTCCATACAAAAACTGTCAGACGTCAATTTTATGCAAAAAAGTTTACGAATCGCTAGCCTGTTGAATGACTATTTCATGAAATATCAATCAATAGGGCTCAATCAATCAATATGGCAAACCCGTCCCAACTTGAGGGAGGCCTATGTCCAGCAGTGGACGTCTTTCGGCTGAAATGATGATGATGATGATGAGGGCTCAATCTATGAACGTAGAGGGTTGTATTGATGATTTTAATGATTATAATTCCGTAAATACATACCTACTTGTTACGGTCGCAAATCATAATTTTGTTCATACAACCTGACACTGACGATAACTGAAATATCCAATGGGATTTGATACGATTAACTTAACAGTTAACTGTCCATTATGATTCATAATGTTATCCTTTTATGGCTATAAGAGTAGGGGAAGACCAAAGAAACGATGGATGGAATGTGTGAGTGATGATATGGTTAGAAAGGGGGTGACTACCGAGATGACGACTAATAGAGAAGTATGGAAGAAAAAAAAATTAATTTAAAAAATAAAAAAACCCGACTGCGGAACTGAAAAGCTACAAACAAGCCCATTTTAAATTAAATAAAAGTTGGAAGCAGGCGGGATCCATTTGAATTTGAAAATATGATAAAAATGGTATGGGTCCCGCCTGCTTCCAACTTTTATTTAATTTAAAATGGGCTTGTTTGTAGCTTTTCAGTTTCGCAGTCGGGTTTTTTTATTTTTTAAATTATTTTTTTTATTTCCAGCTTTTTAGTCTACAAATGTGAAAGATTTCGCAAACGATTTAGTTCTTGGTACTTGTTTTTTACGTTTTGTCACTTCGAATTAATTTTAACCATATAAGTTATATATATTTTTGTAATCACCTTTTAAAACCCTTTATTTTGATACCCCACTCGACAGGTTTCGAGAAATAAAAATATTTTTTTGAAGACATATGCGCCATAAATCGGCATTTTATTTTTTTTTTCAATTTTGATATACCCAGTGTCACTCTCACAATTAAGACGAATCTAACGGCACCTCTCAAGCTGAAATCGATCAAGCCGTTTAGGCTACAGAGCGTGCTAAAGAAATATACATACATACATACACTCGAAAAACATAACCCTCCTTCTGACGCAGTCGGGTAAAAAGACATGTTGCGCCGATCCCAAATAAATTGGGATAAGGGCAGGAGAATGATGATCCTTTTATGATTCTGCCAAAGTGGCCTTTTTAGGGTTGGACCTCATCTGGCAGCACGGAATCGCCTTTTTCCGTCGCCTTTTCTCTTTCTGTCGCTTAGAACTGCCATTTGCTAGACCGAGACAGAAAGCATAATGCGATAGCACGCGGCGGAATCCTCGAGGCGATCGGCATCACGGACAAAATGCAATGGTCGGCAGGGAGACTCCGGAACGCTGAAGCGCGCGATAGCATGCTAACGCATCTTATTTTGCGAATGTGTTTCTTTTTATTATTTTGATTTTGCATTTCTTGCAAAATACACGCTAGAATCACTGCTCTCTCTTCCGTGGTCCTATCCATCTCGCGCTTGAAACTAAACTGATCATGAAAGAACGCGGCAGTATGCCACCCATGCTACAGCATGCTGACGCGTGCGATCGCCTTTTTTGTCTGCGGAATGCGACAGCGCGCGTTCGCATGCGGCAGCATACTGCAGCACGTGGTAGCACAGGCGGAACAAATGCGATTCCGTGCTGCCAGATGAGGTCCAACCCTTAGGCTCCCGCTTATTACAAAAAAACGTAAGAAAAATTGAATTTCGCGGGCTATGCTGGCGACTTAAAAGACTTGGTTCCAGATCTCAGAAAACATGGAAATCTGAATTTTAAAAGTGCTATCAGTGCTATTCTTAGAGTAAGAAAGCTATAGAGCATCAGGTAGCGTGGCCGCACATGAGACAAAAAACTAACTAAACTAACATAGGCTACATGAGTAGCTGCCTTGAAAAAACTGGCACGCACTGAGAGACGGAAATAGTATAGCTTTATCCTTTTCTGTTACTTATAATAACTCAATACTTTATCCCTTTCTTGTGGAAATGAAATGGAGATACCCGCCGTCTATACTTTTCTTTGTCTAAGGTGCTATTATTAGTCTTTGAGTGCTGCCATGTGCACCGTAATTACGGTAAATGCACAATTATACTCAGCTGATTTTTACCACCTAGGTACCGTTGAAGCATGACAACGAACGGTGACAATATCTACCGTAAACTCCAGGGTTTGGAATTTTCTTAGTAAATATAATAGTTGGAAGTACGAGATCGAATTATGAATAATAATAATTATTTCACTAATTTTCTAAACTCAAAATCTCTGACTTGGCAGCATCGCCCCGTAACATTTACACCCTGCAAATAAATCGCAACTCATCTATATGGATGAACTGAAGCTCGGGGCTTCCCCGTACATAATTACGTCTGTATAATGCTAACAATTTGAGTGGACGTATTTAATGATTGATTATTGCTTTTTTCATTTTTGTAAATGTTCAGATTTGTTATAATTTTTTATAAATGTGTAAGTTACTATGTCATCTACCTGGTACCTACTTTCCATTTTTTTTTCAAATAAGAACCTATTTGTGAGCTTGAATGGTTGTTTTGTTGGAAGTTGTACACAGGGTAAAAACGGGACCCTATTACTAAGACTTCGCTGTCTGTCCGTCCGTCTGTCTGTCACCAGGCTATATCATAGGAACCGCGAAAGCTAGACAGTTGAAATTTTTACAAATTATGTATTTCTGTTGCCGCTATAACAACAAATACTAATACCATATAACAAACGTGTTTTTTTCGGCGTTTCTTCCTTGTTGTACGGAACCCTTCGTGTGCGAGTCCGACTCGCACTTGACCGGTTTTACCGGTTTATTCCCAATGGCAACACTCACAAGTCTCGGAAAATGCTTTTGAGATAATTTCATTGTCACGATCAACTTAGCTCGTAAGCGGTAAAAAAAATGATGAACTTGTGTATTGTTATTGTTTTATGTACTTTTAAGTTAGACAAGAGTGTTTAGTGCATATAATTATGTTCTGTGGTTTAGTGATTACGACTGAAGGACATGTATCCATGGTCATGAATTAAAAAAAAAACAGAAAATGCTCAGAAATCGTGACGTGCGGCAATTCAATCCGAGTATTTTTTTATTTGGATTTGAAAATTCGCATTTTTTTCGAGTTTACGAATCATCTAATGTAAGATTGAAGTGAAACACGCTAATTAAAAGGTAATGATCATTTAACAATCACAAGTATCCAATTAAATCACAGAACATGTCGTGTACTTCCCAAAATTCAGAAGAAAAGAACGGTGATCTGAAAGTTGACGAAGAGCCGACTAATAAAGTTGTAAGAAAACGTCATGCTGATCAAGATGACGAAGAGCAGACTAATAAAGTTGTAAGAAAACGTCATGCTGAACAAGATGACGAAGAGCAGACTAAAGTTGTAAGAAAACGTCATGCTGATCAAGATGACGATAGCAACGTCTTAGCAAAAGAGAAATTTGATACTGAAGAACACAGTTCTGTGGTAGCAGCCCACTATAACCACTTGGAAGAGAAAGGCTTGAAAGAAAGATTCAATTCGCCCATATATTACCTCAGAAATTTTAATAATTGGGTCAAAAGTGTACTGATACAAGAGTACACGGACAAAATTCGAGAAAAGGATTATGGTAGATCCTTGAGAGTATTGGATATATGCTGTGGAAAAGGTGGCGATTTAAGTAAATGGCAAAAAGCTAGGGTAGAACATGTTGTTTTTGCTGATATTGCTGAAGTATCCGTCCAGCAGTGTCAGACAAGATATGACGATCTTCAATCTCGTTCACGGGGTAGTCGACTTTTTTCTGCTGAATTCATTGCAGCAGATTGCTCTAAAGAGACACTGAGAGATAAATATAAAGACCCCTCTATCAGTTTCGATATTGTAAGCTGCCAATTTGGTTTGCATTATAGCTTTGAAAGTTTACCTCAGGCAAAGCGGATGCTTACCAACATATCTGAGTGTTTAAAACCAGGTGGCTATTTTTTTGGAACTATTCCTGATGCAAATGAAATTGTGTCGCGAGGACAAAAATCTCCTGATGGCTCATTTGGAAATAGAATTTATAACATTAAATTATTGTTTGATGTTGAGAAAGGCTATCCACTCTTTGGTGGAAAGTATGATTTTCATCTTGAGGGAGTTGTAGATTGCCCTGAATTTTTAGTGAATTTTAAATTATTTACTAAGCTTGCTTCTGACTTTGGTTTAGAATTAGTATACAAAGCAAGATTTGCAGACTACTTCAAAGATCACTCGGAAAAGTACAGACAACTATTGCAAAGAATTGTATGCTTTGAAAGTTATCCTCCACCTCCGGGGAAAGAGCTTATTGCTGATGAGGCAGAGTATGAACATGCTAAACAGTTCTGGGAGAGCAAGGATAACAAGACTGAGCGGGACAGAGTTGGCACAATGAGTTCATCTGAATGGGAAGTTGCCAGTAAGTATTCATTTAATAAAGTAAATTTATTAAATAAACATGCTAATATTATATACCCTTTTTATTTTTTTAGCTGTATACATGGCTTTTGCCTTTAGAAAACTGAAAAGCACCTGGGATTCAAATGGAAAGCCTGTGTATTCAAAACCGAAAGAAGAAAGTCAATCAACAAACAAAAATTAGCTACTTAATTGAAATTTTTTCCATATGAATATTTATTGGAAAACTTAATATGAAAAACAAACTTGGTACACTATGCAAACAGTATACGCCTATTTACCCTTTATTATGTGTATAAAATGCATATCCACTATGAAAGGATAATATGATTATTAACCTTGAAAAAACATTCTAAACCAAATTTCATCTATGGAATTGGGATTGACAGAGACATCGCATTTCATGGGCCCTAATGAATTACTGTTATTTTTCTATATTATTTAATAATTGTCTGCTAGTACTAAGTTTATAGTGTTATTAATTTACGCAAATTATTTAAAATGAATGGTGTATATGTTATACTTTTTTTTTTTTATATTGCCCAGAAAAATAAGAACAATTAAAACCAAGCTGCGTAAAAAAGGGTAAGAAAAGTTTGACCTGACTTATGTTCATTGCAATAGTGGCAATGCTGTGTGAAAAGGCCATAAAAAAACAAAGTGGTAAAAATAATTGTAGTCAGTCCCGTGAATCAGTTTTATGCTTTTGTAACATTCACGCAGGACTAAGAGAGAGAGACGACGTCTGGAGATTCTGGTATTAAATTCGTGCGTCTTTGCTAATAAAATGATTTGTTATGTCAGTATTCCTATGACTCATGTTGAATACTTAAAATACATTAGAACCAGGAATAATCTATTCTGAAATATACCCAATAACAGTATACAGTGCAGAGAACTAAGGCAGAGAATAAACATTTTTAAGAATTGTGAAAAATAAGAAGTACTTAACAAGAGAAGCAGAAGACCTGAACGGGGAACCTACATATATGCAAATGTACTTCATAAAATGCAGTCATTTCAAAATCCATGCGGGCCTACAATGTCAAACAAAGAAAAAAAAGCTTTTCTCAGACGTACCTATATAATTATCTCTAGATGTAATGCAACATACTATCACGCCTGCATTTACCGAAAGGTGAGGCAGAGCTAGGTGTACCTATCTAGTACCTGCAGTACACCTCCATTTCGCCAGTTATGTTTATTACCATCAACCAGCAAACCGACGGAAAACCTAATAAGCAAGCCTGACCTGGGGATCAAACCCGAGTATCGTTACATTTGGATGATGGCTCGTGGGGTGGAGTGGAGAGCTTATATTTATAGACTACTATTATAAACTAGAGAGAGAGTAGTGTAAAATAGGGGGCGAAGCTTCGTGAATCGAGACGGGAAATTTATTTCCACATTGAATACTGGATGTTGTTAGTTTCCTACAAGGTTTACCACATTCAATATTACTTTTTAGGGTTCCGTACCAAAATGGTAAAAGTCGGTCACAGCTGGATATCTCAAGATAGTGCTATCAACTTGAAATTTAGAATAGTTTTAGATGACGTTTGCCCAACTATTTTGCGACGGATTTATATGGGGTCTGAAAAATTTGAAGTGAATTATTATTATGTGGGGTCTCATATGAACACAACATTATATACCCCAAAAAACATAAGAAAGAGCACAGTTTGCACATTCTCAAACACTTTTTTTTTTAAACCCGCATAGTTTTCGACTTTTGATGAAAAATGTAAAAAAAAAGTTCCCCACCCCTTATCTCCAAAGTTTGCATAGAGAAAAATCTGAAATTATTCTAAAGTGTATTTCAAATAAACTTGCGATAAATGTCATTCAACCACCCTGTACCAAAAAGTCCAAATAACTTACGATAGATATCGTTCGTCATACAAAACTGTCGCTAACATTGCATCGGTTGAGTTTCATAATACCAAACACGGAGTAAGTCATTGTTTTGATCGTGTTACCGACACTGCCCATACATTTTTTTCGTATGGTTTGGAAATATTGGGATACATTAGTAGAAGGAGGTGAACAAACTTTATCGCAAGTTTATTTGAAATGAACTTTATGTGATAGAAGTAAAGTAAAGATTACAGAATTATCGATCAAGAGATGGCGCTGATCTAAAACTGCAATATTCTACACCACAGCGTTCTCTGACGAATGAAAATTTAAAAACTCGCTTTTGCCCGGTTTTTTAGACTTACTAATATTGGTGCAAGCACGTAGATCTACAGTTTTTTTTTTCTTTTGGCTCATCTACAGTATAGTTAGTTAGCCATATTTAGTCATAGTAGTATCTCCTAAATCGAACCACCATGCATTTTTATGTTTTGGTTCGATTTCTGAGAAAAAAAATTATGCAGTTTTATAGCAGACTGCCTAAACGAGCGGCTCCCAATGATATTATAAGTGTTTACTTATAATACCTATCATTGGCAGCACCCATCAATGTGTCTACATTGATGTGTGCCGCCAATGATAGGTAGTCCGGCGTCGGCGGCTGTCGTTGACGCTTGCCGCTCGTGTGTATGTACACATCCTGGCCATTTCGGTAAGTATCACTATTCTATAGTGAAAAGATTAGAACATCGGAGTAGAAGCAATAAGCTTTGATTAGAGCATCTATAAGTCAGTAAGTCTTGCTGGTCGTCGGTAGCAAGAAACCCTGATATGAATCCAATAGAGCACTTATGGGATGAACTGAAGAGGCGTGATCGAAACTTCGAACTAACCAACCAGCCCCAGAAACTTTGCAGAAAGCTTCCGTCTTGGCATTCATTAATTTAATTTCGTCACATAACTTTTTTCTCCAAGTGAATTCAGACAATCATGCTGTCTTAAACTAGGTACTCTATGACCATGAGGGCAATAAAGATCAACATAGTTCATAATGTTACAATAAACTTTGTGTCTGGGTACGGTCTTACCCACTCTCCTTTGTTTGTCAGATAAAAGTGTTGGAGGATAGCAAATCGCTGGAATTATCAGGTTTTCAGTGTCAATCCCAAGCATCGCGTGGAATGACAGCGCTGCAGCGCAACTTAGGTACGCGAAGAAGTAGCTTTTTAGGGTTCCGTTGCCAAATGGCAAAAAACGGAACCCTTATAGATTCGTCATGTCTGTCTGTCTGTCCGTCTGTCTGTCCGTCCGTATGTCACAGCCACTTTTCTCCGAAACTATAAGTACTATACTGTTGAAACTTGGTAAGTAGATGTATTCTGTGAACCGCATTAAGATTTTCACACAAAAATAGAAGAAAAAAAAACAATAAATTTTGGGGTTCCCCATATTTAGAACTGAAACTAAAAAATGTTTTTTTGTCAAACCCATACGTGTGGGGTATCTATGGATAGGTCTTCAAAAATGATATTGAGGTTTCTAATATAAATTTTTTCTAAACTAAATAGTTTGCGCGCGAGACACTTCCAAAGGTGGTAAAATGTGTCCCCCCCCCCTGTAACTTCTAAAATAAGAGAACGTTAAAACTAAAAAAAATATATGATGTACTACATTACCATGTAAACTTCCACCGAAAATTGGTTTCAACGAGATCTAGTAAGTAGTTTTTTTTTAATACGTCATAAATCGTAAACCGCAATTTACATTTTATTCAATCAACTCAAATAAAAAAAACATTTAATTTCATAAACATAAACCTTATGCATAAACCCGGATGTTACGAAACCCTCGGTGCGCGAGTCCGACTCGCTCTTGCCCGGTTTTTTACTAATGAGAGGTTTTTCTTTTCAGTATTTAAAAAAAAAAATAGTTCCCAAGAACCCTGAAGATGGCGTTGAACTGACTATGTTACTAGATGCCAAAGTCAAAACGCTTGGAAAAAAAACATTGCGTCACGTCATATACGCTCGTTGAGTGACAGTTTCGTTTGCTTTCGTTTTACGATCTTAAAATTACATCCAAGTGAATTAATAAAAAAATTATGTAACTTCCGTTCCTTGCAGTAACTTACCAAGTTCAGCGCCATCTATCCAGCGACTAGGGAAGCGTTAAAAAAAAAAGAAAAAGAAAATCCCTCATTATGTAAGGATAGTGACAGCTAGCTGTCAAATTCTTGGACACTTGGTGGTAGTGACATTTGAAGTGAGAAAGTGGCAGTTTTTATCCCCATTGAATGAATATACATGTACATACATAAATATAAATCCACTATACTATTCATCACTAACCTGTACTGTATAATAGAGTCAGTGCTACCATACATAATATGCGAAAGGTCCATCTGGCTGTACGTCCCGCCAAGGTCATGAACGATGCACGACGAAAACCAACGTGAATAGGTTCGACGTACGTCGATAATTATTATTATTTACTTGTTGGATTTGCACGACCAATTTTGGATCAAGCGAGCACCCCCACCATCGCGAAACCGCGAATCCTCGTGCAGATAGACAGTGAATAACGCGGACGTACAAAACAAAAGGTGTTTAAACTCGCTGTATAGCAGCATTCACTCTTTTAAGCCCTGGCTGGAGGCCTTAAATAAATTTATTTAGGCATCCACAGGCAGGCCCGGTCAAGTAGACGACAACCTCATAAGTCGAACTACGAGATCACGAGACGCTAATAAAAACAAAGAAAAAGCTTTCACCATTTAGAGCCTGTGTCGGAAGTCGAATGGACGCCAAAATGGCTCGTGAAACAATTTCACGATTTATTGAAAATAAAGTTTCACACTTGTCTGTGGAATGTATGAAATGCGGACTACATGAACAAAAACATTTCTCATCCAAAATCTCTTCCTATTTTTTTTCATCTCTTCTGCTACTGCTGACAACATCAGAAGAACTCCCATTTTTTTGGCGTTTTGACAAAACTGGTGGCATTTTGACTTAAAATACACGTGCGCTCACTACGTTCATTCGATTGCATCTAGCCAAAAAGTACTCTGTGCATCTGCTCTAGTTTATAATAGTAGTCCATCCATCTAGCAGGCTGGATGCGCGCAGTCGCACGATATACGATAATGTATGCTATAATCTGTGGCTATAATAACACGGTGGCCTTGAGCGGACGTATAGCTAGGATCATTGACATAAAAAAGTATGGACTGGAAATACCTACAAAAAAAGGGTGCATACCTACAACTCGTTTTGTCGCATAAAATGGCTGCCACTGCTAGGGTTGTGTCAATCAAGGAACACAGGTGTTACTATTATCGAGTATCGATACTAAATATGAGTCTTACTAGTTATTACGTTTGGATCATAATAACTTACTAAATTAAAGTCAGTTGTAATTACGGTTGCCAACCATACTTTATAATAACGTTTGTTACTTTATTTTCGGTATCTTTATAGTTTTGCATAAAAATAAAGTGTGCAAAAATACTTTATTTATAATCTTTTGTGATGCGTGAAACGAAAGACTCATGGTTAATTACTGAACTATTTATCGGTAGGTATACATGTCAAAAAAGAAAATCTTTTATTAGAGTTAGAACTTTCAGAGAAAATATTATAGTTATGTACAAACCTGTATTATGTACAAACAATGTGTATTATGTACAAACCAGTTGTGAAGACAAATGGCAATATAATAAGATACCTACTTATAAATGCATCTGATAGCGTAAGTACCAAATGTAAAAACTCTCTGTTACCGTCACTTCAGCTTTCACTGAGTTTTTTCGGTAATGAATCTGCAGTGGCGAGAAGAGGGAAACAGATAGTCCATAAATTGAATAAAAAACGAGTTATTTATTTATTAAAATCAGGTACTTAACAAATTAGAAAACATTGTAAAAATTGTGGAGTTTCTTGCCAGTTCTTCCCCATAGGAAGCAACCAATTGGAACCGTGCACCTAGCTACTGCAGTGGCAAGAAACTCCACAGTCTGTGTGGTGCCGGACTTAAAGAATAGCACTACCCCATACTTCCCGTGGGTGTCGTAAAAGGCGACTAAGGGTCGTACCGGAGAATGGGCAGCAGCGTTCTCTATGCATTTCACCACCAAACTATACTGCAATCACCAAACCGCCTGCCAAGCGTGGCGATTATGGCAAACCCGGGGGGGTTTGCCCCCCCCTTTGGGAGAGGCCTATGTCCAGCAGTGGACGTCTTTCGGCTGAAATGATGATGATGACCTAGCTACTGACGTTTCCTAAGTGGCCATGTAGGTTTATGTGAAATAAAATATTTTAATTTCGGTGCTGTGAACCAGAGGACGGACCTGGCAAGGTCACTCGGACCGAATAAGACACAGAATTATTTATGTTCACATCGCAGAATATGTCGATGACGTTTCAGCGGAGAAAACTATTACGGCAACGGTACAACCCTATTCCATTTGACATATTATTGTAAACAAACAAATGAATTAACAAAATATACTAAAAAGGTCTATTATACGGAAATGAACCCAAATATCAATATTTTAGCCATAAATTCATGATCGCGTCACAACTGTATCATCGAATGTGTATTATTAAATGTATTTTTGCATGAAAACCGGCTATTAACCTCTGCAAAGACATTAGAGGTTGATTTTCATTCTTTCATGCACCACACTTCACAATACAACACACAGACATGTTGAATTGTTGTTTTCCAACATTTGCATGCAGTTTTAAAACGTAAAATCCTTGTATATTTCTCGCAAATCACAATAATACAAAAAGTAAACAACCATTTGACAGCAAAACTACCACGAAACTTGTCGCAAAAGATGGCTGATACGGCACCTTACCTACAATTGTACTACGTCACGTCAAAATGTTGCCAAAATGAGCAACAACTTAAAATATTGTTGTCTCTTTTATCAAATACGATTATCTTATTAGAAAGAACGAGACAAAACGATATTTCGTATTCTGAATCATATTTCACTCATATTTGTATAAGCAAATGTATGTATAGAATAACGCGGCCTCTCCATGTTTTTCCTATCTCAATGGCTAGGATGGACCCTTCTCTTCTTAGTCTGTGGATCTCCGTTAGGAGTATATATGTTCTGTGCTGTGGATGGAACGTGTTTATGAGGCTTTAGCAAAGCGTAAAAAAATAACTGACGAGAGTAAAGCCGCTTTACTCTCGTCAGTTATTTTTTTACGCTTTGCTAAACGGACTTGGATGTTTAGTAGGTACACGGGTAGACCATCGCCTGAGTTAGGGCATACTGAGGATACTTTCTTTCCCGGGAGTACAGTCCCGTGGGATAATTTCCGACCTAAGTATATGCGTGCCAGGCCGCGAGAAAATGCTAGAATTTTAATACGTCCACGAATATTTTCCACCACTTATTTGCTGGTTGCCACCGCCTCTATCTGATCAACGTATAATAAATTAATTTGTGTTTCGTGATAAAGTTCTCGCCTCACACATAGACTAATCACAGAGTTTTTTATATAGGTGAGACTAGTTCCGCAAGACGAAAATAAAATTCTGTTTTGAACGCTGCAACACTACAATACAAAGTAGTCTGAACAACGTTCAATTAGGCACGTTGAACCGATTCACCTGAAGCTATCAACAATCTTGGGAGGAACGGCGCATGCGCATTCGTCACTTCTCAGCACTTAGAATTTTGCGTTCGCTTGATCGGCCTCATGTAATCGTACATCGTACTTTTTGTACAACGTCGGTCGGTAATACGTAGGCAAAATGAGTGTCGAAAATCCCGCTAGCGACAATGATTGTGAATCAGTAAGTGATTAAATAGATTCGTATATTCAATATCTATCAGATAATATTACATTTATGCCATACGATAATCTGGATTGTGCTGTTTACTGGCGAACACAAATCTCCACGAAGCGAAAATTTTCTAAGTCCCAATATGGCGTCAACTACAGTGTTCGAACAAACCGAAGCTAAGCGTCGGTTTGGAAAGTTTCGGAAATAATAATCGACATAATTAGAGTGTTTCATAGCGCTTTCAATATTTTACTACTTAATGACAATTTGATGTCAATTATTTTGGTATTGTTAAAATGTCGTAAATTGTTCTCAGGGAAAGGTAAATGGTAATAAAAATGAACACGTGAACGGTGTTCACAATGGCTACAATAGCTCCGAGAAGCACAGATCCAGCCACAAGTCATCAAGTTCAAGTAAGGACAAGCACCGAGACAAAGATCGGAACCACAAGAGCTCGTCCAAACACAGCAGGTTAGTTTTTCCAGAAGGTTCTGTGTTAACATGCCTTCTGCATTGTTGATCTGATAGAGTTTGATATTTATGTATTTAATTTATAGCGATAAAGACAAACAATCATCTAGTAAAAATCACAGCAGCTCACAAAAGTCCTCCAGTAAAGACAAAGACCGCAGCGAAAAAGATAAAGAGCACGGTGATCGAGAGCACAGCAGCAAGGATAAAGATCGCGACAAGGACAAGCACCGCAGCGAGAGAGACAAGCATAAGGACAAGGAGAGAAGTGACCGTGAAAGGGACAAACACAAGAGCAGCAGTAGTGATAAAAAATCATCCTCATCAACATCTAAGGATAAAGATCGAGATCACAAGAGTTCATCTAAAGATCACAAGTCAAAGGACAAGGACAAAGAACGTGAAAAAGATCGCCACAGAAGTGACAAACACCGGAGCGATAAAGACAAAAATTCAAGCTCTAAAGATAAACACAGGTTGGTTGCAAATAATGTATTTATGAAATGCATAATTTATATTTCTCTCTACATCGATTTTCTATCAGTAAGCTCTTTTTTTTTTTCTTTTTAATTCTAAGGATAACCAATAAAAGTTAAAATCAAAATATTAAAAACAATTTGGCATGTCATTTTATAAATGTCAACTTTGTCAAAATTGTGTTGTGTATTTCAGTATTTTTATGTGTAATGTAATGTGTATAATGTTAATGACACTATTGAAGAGAAGAGATTGAAGTTCTTTTACTGAAAATGTCAGCTAGCAATGAAATTAATTGCTCTAGAAATTTGCTCAAGTTAATATCTCATCACAGATTTAGATTCTGTATTTTTTGGTGTCAATGCGATTACCAATAGGTTAAACTTCATTTACATACCTAGAAACAAAAAGCATTATGTAGAGAATAATAATTAAGTAAAATAATATAGCATTTGCATAAAATGCAGAACTAATCCTTTTAATATAGAGGTTATAAAGCTTTTGTGAAGCAAATTATATAAATATAAAATACAAGTTATTGATTAAACTACAATGTGTATGCCTATGGTATGTGATCTGTATTTAATACCAAATTTCAATAAATTAATTTTCTATAGCTCCAGTAAAAGCAAAGAGAAAAGCAGTAGTGAAAAACATGATAAAATCAAATCTGATACAGAATATCAAGATTCTCACGTCAAGGTTGAGCCCATGCAGGTAATTACATTAAAATATTAGAAATGGTACATACATAAATTTAATTTGAGAGACCAAAATTTTTGTATTTTTTTTTTCAAACTCAGTTTATTACAATTTTTTTTATTGAATTAAAATAGGTACATCAAGTTGACGTCAAGCGAGAAATGAATGATGAAAGCAATGATTTTGGAGGACTCAACACAACAGCTTCATCATGTGATTATTCTCTATCACAGTTTAAGGATGAGCCATTGGCAGAACTACCACCTGAAGAAGATAGTGCTGAAGATTCACCATCGGTAATCATTTGAATTTTTTTATTGTTCATGTTGTTGACTACTGGCACCAAATTAATCTTATTCCTATTTAAACAGTCTGAGCCTATTGGTAAAAAACGACGTGCCCCCAGTGAGAGTGAAGAAGACATTCCATTACGTCAGCGTAAGAAGTCTAAAAAGAAAATCAAAAAAGGTTTGTGATTTAACACATTGAAGGACACTGAACGCCTATAGACGTAATAACAATAAAACTTCTATTGTGTCTCGTTCAGTGTCCTTCAATGTGTTAATAAGTTGTCATTCATTTTTAGGGTTCCATACCCAAAGGGTAAAAACGGGACCCTATTACTAAGACTTCGCTGTCTGTCTGTCACCAGGCTGTATCTCAAGACAGACATTTGAAATTTTCACAAATTATGTATTTCTGTTGCCGCTATAACAACAAATACTAAAAACAAAATAAAATGAATATTTAAGGGGGGCTCCCATACAACAAACGTGTTTTTTTCGGCGTTTTCGCCTTGTGGTACGGAACCCTTCGTGTACGAGTCCGACTCGCACTTGGCCAGTTTTTTTTTTATTCTTGTCATCTGCAAAATGATTTTGTGGATAAATCTACAGTAATAATATTAATTCAGAACCCGTTTACGACAATGATATGGATGAGGAAGAAGAGGAAAAGCCAAAAAAGAAGAAATCAAAGCCAGCAATAACAAAACCAAGCAAAGTGAAGCATGAGGCAAATGATGGCCCCAGTCCAAACAAACGCAAGAAGAAACAAGATGATGAACAAGAAGTCTGGAAGTGGTAAGTTTAATTTCAGAAATAAGGTCAATAAACATCTGCTAAAATAGCACACTAACCTCATCACCTTAGTTACCTAGGAAACTAATAGATGGCGCCTTTTTACAACAATGTGACATTACTGTTTTGAGGTTATGTTACTTTAAGATGTTCTTTAGAAATGTGTCAATAAAAATTTTAGAAGTAAAATCAGTTTTTAGGGTAACTCCTATAGTTATTGTGAGGAAAGTGCGTTATCGCAGGCCGAAGTGTGTATAGGTTTTTTTATTATTGAGATTCTTACCACCTACCTACACATGCAGGTATTAACTTGATGTAAACTATATTGTTTGACATTATCAATAAATTTCTTTCATAAGGTGGGAAGAAGAAAAGAAGGACGATGGAACTAAATGGAAATTTTTGGAGCACAAAGGACCTGTATTTGCGCCAGATTATGAACCTTTGCCTGAAAATGTTAGATTCTTTTATGATGGTAAAGAGATGAGACTTTCTCAAGATGCTGAAGAAGTGGCGGGATTCTACGCTCGAATGTTAGACCATGATTATACAACCAAATCCACATTTAACACGAATTTTTTTACTGACTGGCGCAAAGTAATGACACATGAAGAAACAAAACAAATAAAGGATCTCTCAAAATGTAATTTTAAAGAAATGCAAGCTTACTTCGCAAGTGTTTCAGAAAAAAACAGGAATCGAACGAAAGAAGAAAAAGCATCACTTAAAGCCAAGAATGAGGAAATTCAAAAAGAGTATGGTTTCTGTACCATAGATGGCCATAAAGAGAAAATAGGGAACTTCAGAATAGAACCCCCTGGTTTATTCAGAGGGCGTGGTGAACACCCGAAAATGGGAATGTTGAAAAGACGTGTAATGCCTGAGGATGTGCTTATTAACTGCTCTAAAGATAGTAAAATACCTAAACCACCACAAGGGCGTAAATGGAAAGAAGTTCGCCATGACAACACGGTTACTTGGTTAGCTTCATGGACAGAAAATGTCCAAGGGCAAGCTAAGTATGTCATGTTAAATCCTAGTTCTAAATTAAAAGGTGAGAAAGATTGGCAAAAGTATGAAACTGCCAGAAAACTTCACAAGTGTATTGATGTAATCAGAGAAAACTATAAAAATGATTGGAAGGCTAAAGAAATGCGTGTTCGTCAACGTGCAGTCGCTCTATACTTTATTGATAAACTAGCATTGAGAGCAGGTAATGAAAAGGATGATGATCAAGCAGACACGGTAGGTTGTTGTTCATTGCGTGTTGAGCACATTGCTTTGCATAAAGAAAAAGATGGTAAAGAATACGTGGTTGTGTTTGATTTTCTTGGTAAAGATTCTATCAGATACTACAATGAAGTTCCTGTTGAAAAACGTGTATTCAAGAATCTTGAGTTGTTCATGGAGAATAAAAAAGATAGTGACGATCTCTTTGACAGACTTAATACACAAACACTAAATGAACACTTAAAAGATTTAATGCCTGGACTAACTGCAAAGGTTTTCCGTACATACAATGCATCTATTACACTGCAAAGACAATTAGATGAGCTTACTGATGCTGATGCATCAATACCAGAGAAAATACTGGCTTACAACCGTGCAAACCGTGCAGTTGCTGTCCTGTGTAACCATCAACGTGCTGTCCCCAAAGGTAATTTAACTTACTTTTTGTCTTTTCGTAGGTTTAACAAAACCCTTTGAGGTGGTCGCCGCTCCTTAGCTATGTCCAACATGCGAAAGATCTCAATTTACATAAAATCTTTCATTCTATCAATCCATTATTTTCAGGTCATTCAAAATCTATGGAAGCTTTGAAAGACAAAATCCAAGCTAAACGTGACCAAGTTGATGAAGCAGAAGAAGACTTGCGAGAATCAACAAAGGCGGCCAAACGAGGTTCTGTAAAAGAGAAGCTTGCTTGTGATAAGAAAAAGAAAGCACTAGAACGACTGAGAGATCAACTGAAAAAACTAGAACTCCAGGAGACCGACCGCGACGAAAATAAAACAATTTCGCTTGGCACTTCTAAATTGAATTATCTTGATCCGCGTATCTCGGTAGCTTGGTAAGAGCAGAACAATTTGATGAAATTGGACATATTATTATACATTCTTAGCATAATCACTAAATTTCGTTCATTTTGTCTTTGCAGGTGCAAAAAACATGGTGTACCGATTGAAAAGATCTACAATAAAACTCAACGTGATAAATTCCGTTGGGCGATCGATATGGCCGGTCCGGAATATATCTTCTAAGGTCAATATTAGCATTAGCTATTACTATTTTATTATTTTCGTTAAATCTGAAAACGTTCCACTTCCTACATGTTGTTTACATGGAATTTATTTTATGGATTTCTGACGTAAAATTTTTATTCAGTGATTTAGTATTGATATGATAAAACATTTGGACCCAAACTGAATAGTGTTCCTCCCAAGATTAGGATCCAAATTAGAAGTCTGATTCTAATTTATTTTATTAATTTAGTTACAATGTTCTCTTTAGCTTAATTAGTTGTAGGCTAAGACTAGTGTTAAATGGGAATTTAAGAGTTTCTTGTATAGATTTGCGAACTTTTTGATGTTAAAAGTAGTTTTTTTTTCTAAATAACTATTTATGCCTCTATCAAAAATCTACTATTCATACAACTGGATCAAAATTTACGAAGAGAGTGATTTCCTTTGAACATTATTTTATATTTATGAATGGTGGCTTGTTTAATGGTTTGTAAGCACCTATTGAAGAATGTGGTGCATGCAGTTTTAATATTTCGAGTGATTTGTATATAAAATGAGGCTCTTTTGTTTACATTTTAAACTGTGAAGCGCCACCTACATAATGCAAACTATGATTTACTAATCACTAGATTCTTCTTAGAAGTATTCATTAACAAACTTGGAAACCCGAAAGAATAAAGCCGCATCAGATGTTATGTAAATTGTGCACAATGTGTGCAGTAGCAAATGTTGTAAAGTAAGAAATAATGTTATTTTATTTTTATAAAATTAGGATCGGAAATCGTGGCAAGCGCCAATTCATCTTACGAAAGGTACAATGCTCTAGGTAAATTTGTAATATTACATACATTTATGTGTGCGTCTTGTATATAAATTTTTACCATGTCAAACAAATTGTGTAATGAGATTATCCCAAATAAATAAAACATTGACACTAGTAATTCAGTGATTTTATTTAATTAACATTTCATTCACTAAGACCTATCATCATCATCATGAAAGAAATCATTATCCTCCATTCCCTCAGGCATATAGCTTAATCCAGACTGGTCTTTATGTAACATATTGTAACCACTTCCATAACCTGAAAAGCAGTAATATTGTTTATTCATTAGCTACGTAGAGGTACTCGATTTTTGCGATGAATTTGATATTGAATAAATTTCGTTTCTAGTTACATCACGCTTGTATTCCCCGAATTGTTAGGCAAAGATGTAAAACAGCTTGACAATTCAAAAGTGCCTGTTAAAGGTTTAATTGAAATAAATGCTTTGACTTTGAGTTTGAGCACCCTGTTATTGTTAGGTACTAATCATTAGTGTAGCTGGTTATGGATCAAATGCTGATAATAAAAATATAATGTGACAAATCAAAGGAAATGGTTACTTTACGTAAAATACGAAATATAAAATTGGCACTACATTTGATTTTATACCAAGTATTCCTTTGCAGCATTTGATCCATATCAGCAACACCTTAATATCGCTCAGTATAATACAAGCAGCTTTTTCAAAAAAACCGGTAATAAAGAGTCTGACTCGCGCACCGTACATAATAATTCCATGTTCTTGAGATATCCAGCTGTGACCAGCCCACTGGCACTATCGGCCAAGAGATGGCGCTGACATAAAACTGCAATATTCTACACCGCAGTGCAGTGTTAAAATTCTCTGACGAATATAGGCCTCGCCGATGAAAAATTAAAAACATGATGGTGCGGAACACTCGGTGCGCGATTCCGACTCTCTCTTGATCGTTTTTTTTCTTTTTGTTAGGTTCCTAAAGGTCATAGCGTGATTATAAATAACCTTCCTCAACGTTCTTTAACGGGTTGTGTTTTGTTTGTATAGTTAACACAATCACAAGTTTTCATAAACGCCCAGCAGCCAAATCGTAAAGAGTATCAGGATACACCCCTGTATCGCCCAGAAACAGACGAAACACATCTAAAAATTAGTGTGACCTCGTGGGACCGCAATTTATTGTAATAGTATACAACCGCCATTCTGACGTTAGTGTATTTTTGTGTAGTCGAGATTACTGGGAAATTAGATATAACAAGTAATTAAAAAAACTAAAAAACCCGACTGCGGTAAAAAAATTAAGTTAAAAAAAACTGAAAAGCTAAAAACAAGGCCATTTTAAATTAAATAAAAGTTGGAAGCAGGCGGGACCCATACCATTTTTTTAGTATATTTTCAAACTCAAATGGGTCCCGCCTGCTTCCAACTTTTATTTAATTTAAAATGGCCTTGTTTTTAGCTTTTCAGTTTTTTTTTAACTTAATTACTTTTTTACCGCAGTCGGGTTTTTTAGTTTTTTTAATTACTTGTTTTTTATTTCCAGCTTTTTAGTTTACAATTGTTACCGCCTTCACCGCGTGGAGGTACTCCCAGCTTATGTATTAATTATTAGCTGACCCGTAAAGTCACTCAACAGGGAACAAGAGATAATTATTTTATTTAACGTGTTTTTTTACGATTTGTCACTTCGAATTACTTTTAACCATATAAGTTGTATATATTTTTGTAATCACCTTTAAAAACCCTTTATTTTGATACCCCACTCGATAGGTTTCGAGAAAAATATTTTTTTTTGAAGACATAATATTGCGCCAAAAATCGGCCATTTTATATTTTTTCAATTTTGATATACCCAGTGACACTCGCGCTACCAAGACAAATCTAAAGACGTATAATTTATCAAAATCCGTTCATTCGTTTAGAAGTTACGAGGGAACAAAGAAACGGACATACATACATACATACATACAGGTCAAACACATAACCCTCCTTTTGGGCTTCGCCGCAGTCGGGTAAAAATACAAGAATATTTAGTTCCTCTCTAAACATACCTTAAGTAAAAGAAATCTCATCAGAATTCTACAGAAATCGAAAAATGTAAAACACACAGTCAAAATACACTGTGTACAGCCATCCTTAGAGACGGGTGTAGGTAATAATCTGCGGTTAGATTACAGTTAGCCCGCACTACGACAATAAACCGCACGTTATTTTCTGGCGGTTTATAAACCGCGTACAGATGCGTAAATACCAAAATGTGGTGGTTCATTGTTCGTAATTTAGATGTATAAAGTTACACAGCGATTTCTCTCTTTCAGTCGTCAGTAGTTTGACTTAGGGGTATCCCCTTTACTAATAAACGTTGTATAGCGTCTGTATAGTTACACAACGCTTTGTCTTCTTTCGAAAGTCAAATTACCGACGACTGAAAGATAGAAATCGGTGTGTAAATCCTATTCATCTGATATAATACGTTTATTAGTAAGGGGGTTAGTAGGTATGTTCAGTAGTGAATAGTCCCGGGAAATCCCGGAACCGAAAGTACCGGGAAATCCCGGAAATTTGAGTCGTTTTTGGAACCGGGATTTTTAAAACCAAATCCCGGTTCTTTCGGTACTTTCGGGAAAAGATACTTCGCTTTTCGAATATTTCTAATTTAATAGCATAAAGCCCAACCGCTTAAAGCGTGGAATACATTTGCTACCTAGCATGCACAAGAAGCATGCATGCTACAAGAGCATGCTGCACGAGGGTGCGGGAGGGGCTGGTGGCGGCCATCGCGTCTTCGGAATGTTGTGCTTTGCGTTGTGTTTGTGATTTTGGTGGACAGTGCTTCGCAAAAAAGACTCAAACAAGACTGCTTCTTTTGGACAGAGCTAGCTTACGAAACTAAAGACCGATGATGGCAGGATCGTATCCGCCAAACCTGAGCTGTTGAGAGAGATCGAGAGGTTCTATGGACAGTTATACACGTCAACAATTCCTGATTCGATTGAGACATGGGCTGTGCTGCAGTCTCTTGAACGGTGCCAGATCGACTATCGGTACATCGAGGTGCTGAAGTGTCGGTACGTAAGCGCCACTATGGCAGTCCGACTCCAGGATCAGACCTCGAAACCTATCCTTTTGCAGCGAGGTGTCAGACAGGGCTGAGACTATGCAGGACCTCAGTAGAGCCTCCGAAAGAGTGGGTCTTAAAATGAACTTGGACAAAACGAAGGTCATGTCAAATGCCCATGTAACACCCACCCTCATAAAGATCGGAGACACTACACTCGAAGTCGTGGACGAGTAAGTTTACCTTGGACAAACTGTCCAGTTAGGTAGGTCTAACTTCAAAAAAGAGGTCGATCGTCGAATCCGACTCGGCTGGGCAGCGTTCGGGAAGCTACGCAAAATCTTCTCGTCCCACATACCTCAGTGTCTCAAGACGAAAGTCTTTGACCAGTGCGTGTTGCCAGTGATGACTTATGGCACTGTAACGTGGTCACTCACAATGGGCCTTATAAGAAGGCTGAAAGTCACCCAAAGGGCAATGGAGAGAGCTATGGAGTTTCCCTGCGTGATCGAATCAGGAATGAGAAGATCCGCAGGAGGACCAAGGTAACCGACATAGCCCGAAGAATTGCCAAACTTAAGTGGCAGTGGGCAGGGCACATTGCTCGCAGAACAGTTGATCGATGGGGCCGAAAGGTTCTGGAGTGGCGACCGCGTACCGGTAGACGTAGCTTTGGAAGGCCTCCCACAAGGTGGTCCGACGACCTTGTGAAGGCCGCGGGAACCCGATGGATGCGAGAAGCACAGAATCGGTCGAAGTGGAGGTGCTTGGGGGAGGCCTATGTCCAGCAGTGAACGTTTTTCGGCTGAAAGGATGATGATGAATTATGTTAATAAATAACAATTTAAAAAATGTCGGTTAAGATTATCTAATCAATAATATTGAGACTGATTAATGCTACGCTAAAACTCCACTGTTCCTTTTCTTTTTTTTATAGATATTACGCAAGTTTTAAATTATAATTTGGTTATGCAGAATTGCAATAGGAGTCATGTTGATTTAAATCATTTGTTTGGAGATGTTTAATAAATGTTTCTGATAAATATTATCTAGGATTAGGTACAAAAATGTTTTAATGTTAATAAAGATGTTGCTGGTAGAATATGCGTAGTTACCAATAAAAAAAGAAATAAAACGTTTTATTTGATTTGATTTAAATGTTTTTATTTTGCCCTGTCATTTCGTCTTTCTTTTACTTTCTCCGTTTCAACTCTTCATCTTTTAAAGGCTTACTTAAAGTATCGAAAGTACCGGGAATCCCGGTTCTTTAGCCAGAAGGTCCCGAAAATCCCGGTTCTTTAAAACAGAACCGGTTCTGCATTCCCTAGTATGTTGTAGGTAGAGCCAGATAGCACGAATAAAATCCGCGCAGTTTTATTCCGTGTCACAAATCTTGACGATGTCTTGAATCTGCATAAATAACGTCTTATTGCAAGGTCCAAAATTGTTTCATCATCATCATCAGCCGAAAGACGTCCACTGCTCGACATGGACCTCCTCTAAACACCTCCACTTCGACCGGTTCTGTGCTTCTCGCATACAAAATTGGTTCACTGCTAATAATTTAGTACCTACTAAATGGGAAAAAACGAAGTGCATAGGTAAGACTTGCTTTACCGAATGACAAAAGTACCTAGTGATTGTGACACAGTATTGAACAAAGAGAAACTAGAATTCGTCGATAAACTGTTTTCCTGGGTATCTCGCTCGAATCAAAACTCAATAGGGTCCTCACTCCTCATTTAACGTCGCTTCTAGGGCGGCTAAGTGCAGCAACATATGCTGTTAGAAAAACCTTCAATTTACTTATGTAAATATACTCAACTTTCATGGGGTAATCTTTAAAATGTTGCAATAAAAAATTAAATTAAAAATTAAAAAAACCCCCGACACAAAAAAAAAAATTAAATGTAAATAATTGGAAAAGGATCAAATAATTTAAAAACCCCCAACTTAAAGAATCTAGGTAACGAGACTAAAACAGATAAATTCATATGGCAGTCGGGGGACCTCTTAGCATAGAAGGTGTTCCACAGAACGGTCCCCCGACTTCCATATGAATTTATCTGTTTTAGTCTCGTTACCTAGATTCTTTAAGTTGGGGGTTTTTAAATTATTTGATCCTTTTCCAATTATTTACATTTAATTTTTTTTTTTTGTGTCGGGGGTTTTATTAATTTTTAATTTAATTTTTTATTTCATGCTTTTTTTAGGGACTCCTTAATTTTTGTATTTCATTTCTTTTATTTTCTTGCGTTTTAAGATTCAGGTAATTTGGTGTTTAATCAGGTTTTTTATCCGTCAAAAAATAATTATAAAATAAGTAAGTAGTTGAAGAATAATTTTTTAAGACTAAACAGGTTTTTTTGTTTTATTATATCCTTTTTCTAGTTCTTCCTTTAGTTATTCAACTTTCGTACAAGTATTTCATAGCTATTAGATATCTTAGGTATTTCAGATCTAGCTTATAAAATGGGACTGCGACACTATCTGATGTAGAAATACGTTTGTTAAGTAGGACAATTCCATTCGTAAAAATGGTCAAACTCGTCGTAGGTACCAGTCATCACTCCACTTTCCCCATCAATCTAGGGCATTGATCAGACAAAAAAAAAATTTCAAGTTTTTAGTTTGCATTTCGTTAGTTAATATTCCTCATTCCCTTTCTATATAGTGTACATTATTCTACTTGTCAAGCCCTGATACCTATATTGAAAAAAATATATAATTCGCCATTTTGTGGTGGTGGCCATCTTGGATTTGAAATTTGTAATAGCGTATAGTATTCTACTAGTCAAGCCCTTTCATTTGATACCCATATTGAGGGAGTTGTGAAAAAAAAATGTAATTCGCCACTTTGTGGTGGCGGCCATCTTGGATTTGAAATTTATCATAGTGTATAGTATTCTACTATTCAAGCCCTTTCATTTGATACCCATATTGAGGGAGTTGTGAAAGAATATGTATTACGTATTATTGTATGTACGCCATTTTGTGGCGGCGGCCATCTTGGACCGATTTTCATCAAACATAGCTAAGAACACTCCCGACTAATTCACCTTTCAAACAAAAAAAACAAAATCAAAATTGGTTCATCCGTTCGGGAGCTACGATGCCACAGACAGACACACACACACACACACACACACAGACACGTCAAACTTATAACACCCCGTCGTTTTTGCGTCGGGGGTTAAAAATACCTCCCCACATACTTCAACTGAATGGAACAAAATTGAAATCTTGTATTAAACGCGGTGACCAACATTGTCTGACCCACCCAACATTGCCTGACCCACCGGCATATCTTGTTAACCCATTTTAATCATTATCTTCTTGTCGTTAAAGTTGAAAAGCTCTTAAATAACACGGCCATACTTACTAACTAATCTTTAATTTCGCGTATTCTCAACCAGTCATTGTGGCTTCGCGGTTCGAACATCATGTGGGTTCGAAAACACAATCCACCTTTTATCAATTTCTTTATAATTTCTTTTTCTTTATTTATTTTCATTTATGATTTCTACAATATTTCTTGCATTATTATAGAACGACCAATATGATTTTTGCCTAACAACTTTTCTGGAAAACAAGTGGGTAAATAAAAAAAAACTATAAGTCCTCAAATAAGTAGGACGAAGTAAAAGTTTACGTCGTGGGGTAGATGGATACTAAATTGATCTAAGTGACAAAAGTCAGTCTACATACGCCTAAACAGTGACTGCGGCGCACAAACATTTCTAAAACGTTTGACGTAAATCGTGAAAAGTATTTTTAATGAATTTGGTGTAATCAAAGCGTCATGTCGCAACTTAATGACTATACAAAACATTGCTGGCTGGATGGTTTTGTCCTGCTGCCGGCTGTGCGAATTGCCTATCCAAATACAGATATTTACTTCGTGCAAGATAACTGCTCCATCCACCGTGCAGGCATTGTGAAGAATTGGTTAGCTGCTCAAGAAGGTGTAACTGTTATTTACTGGCCATCTAAAACTCCGATTTGAACCCTATATAAAACCTATGGGGTCAAATGGTTTTAAATTGGGACACATCCGAAGTGCGAAATAAAAACAATTTGGCTGAGCTCGTGTCATCGACATGGGAGCACAAATGAGAGGAAAAGATTTGTGTTGGAACATGGTGTGCGGTATGCGTAGCCGCTTACAGCAAGTTATAGCAGGAGACGGTGCGCCACTACTTACGCTACTAACTAATCTACTTACTTATAAGTATTTTGAAACACACTATGTAAGTAAATGCTCAATTGAATGAATGCTAAACCATTAAAATGTAAGATTCTGTGGTGATGTTATTGTTATAAATGGAAATGCATTTTTCTATTTAAATAACATGTTGATTCACTACTGACTACATAATACTTAGCTATAAATCTGTAAAACATTTCACAAATTCATTCATTTTCTCGCATTTATACATCAATGTTTTCTCGATAACACACTTCCAAGCAATTACCATTAGCATGACTTTTTTTAAATGTTTATAAATGGTTAGGTTTGAATATGATATTATAAAATGTATTAATTTTGAACTAAGAGCATTTACTTTATTTTACTTATGTATATTTTAATGAATTAATAAACATTTTTATTACTTGCAATGATTTTGTTTCATTTCTATACAAACTGCCCATTTAAAAAGATATTTCCCGACTTCGTTCGTTAAAAAAAAAGTAAAAAATATATAATAATTAAAAACAAAACATTTAACAAAAAACTGTTAGGTTTTTCCTGGTTTCGAACGCAGCCAACGATTATTATCGAGCTGCCTCCACGAGACCAACTCAACTCTTGTACTCTTGTAATATGTTTTGAAATTCGATATTAGTTGTGATGACAGACGCAATATTCTAAAGAATTTGAACCATATCGTATATTTTCATAAAGTTCATTATCGCACAATTACAACCAGCTATTAAAATGAATCACGGAATTTAGCTATTAACCGTATACACCTTTAAAATGTTACTGATGCGCGATATTTTTTTTTTATTCATCCACCCTCGCCTTGGTTTTTTTTTTAGTAGTGGTGAAACTCATTAGCCTTTCAACCTTAACAACAACAATATAATGATTAAAATCGCCTAACAACATGATTTATCGAAATGCTTGCACGGAGTATTCCAAATGTTCACGATAAGGTTCAAATTCGCTATCACTCAAGTGGGTCAGTTAATGTTGGCCACCGACTGTACGTTACCCCAGCAAGAAAGTATCTCCTAGAGTTATATGAGTAGAACGTATAGTTGGTGCCTTATCTGCTGTAAATGTGCCCCCACATAAAAAATGTGTGCCCCCTGTCGTTTTGGAAAAAAATCGAAAAAACGATTCTTGCTGGGGTAACGTACACTTAAACGCGCTCTATCGTTAGGGTATTTATGTTCTGTGTATGCAGCCAGTGAGTGATCACGAACCGTCTCGCGCGCAGGTTTGACGACTTCCAGCCTCCCAACCAAGCTGGATTCTGTAAAGGCTTTAGCACCGTAGACCACATACATACGCTGCGACAGTTTATACAGAAGGCCGAAGAGTATACCTGTCTCTCTGCATAGCGTTTGTGGACTACGAAAAAGCCTTTGATTCGATCGAGACATGGGCTGTACTGCAGTCTCTTCAACGGTGTCAGATCGACTATCGGTACATCGAGGTGCTGAAGTGTCTGTACGAAAACGCCACTATGTCAGTCCGACTCCAGGATCAGACCTCGAAACCTATCCTTCTGCAACGAGGTGTGAGACAGGGAGACGTTATTTCTCCGAAACTGTTCACCGCTGCACTGGAGGACGTCTTCAAGGTTCTGGACTGGAAAGGGGCTGGGCGAGTACATAATTCACCTTCGGTTTGCCGACGATGTCGCAGTCACGGCTGAGACTATGGAGGACCTCAGTACAAAGCTCGATGATCTCAATAGAGCCTCCGAAAGATAGGGTCTTAAAATGAACATGGACAAAACGAAGGTCACGTCAAATGCCCAATTGCCCATGTAACACCCACTCTCATAAAGATCGGAGACGTTATACTCGAAGTCGTGGACGAGTATGTTTACCTAAGACAAACTTTCCAGTTAGGTATAGGTCTAACTTCGAGAAAGAGGTCAATCGTCAAATCCGTGATGACTTATGACACTGAAACGTGGTCGCTCACAATGGGCCTACTAAGAAGGCTAAAAGTCACCCAAAGGGCAATGGAGAGGGCTATGCTTGGAGTTTCCCTGCGTGATCGAATCAGAAATGAAGAGATCCGCAGGAGAACCAAGTTAACCGACATATCCCGAAGAATTGCTAAACTTAAGTGGCAGTGGGCAGGGCACATTGCATGCAGAACAGATGCGCGATGGGGCCGAAAGGTTCTGGAGTGGCGACCGCGTACCGGAAGACGTAGCGTTGGAAGGCCTCCCACAAGGTGGTTCGACGACCTTGTGAAGGCTGCAGGAACCCGTTGGATGCGAGAAGCACAGAACCGGTCGAAGTGGAAGTGCTTGGGGGAGGCCTATGCCCAGCAGTGGACGTCTTTCGGCTGAAATGATGATGATGGTATGCAGCCAAGAATATTATACGAGCAAGTTGGTAGGAATTGTTTATTATGGACGCTTTTAACGTGCACGTCTTTCAACATCGTTCTCACATGTATAATTTTAACTCAAATGATGTAAGTACCTATTGCCCAGTAATCTTGGTTACACAAAAATACACTGACGTCAAAATTGCGGGTGTCCGTGTATGTAACTAATTCAATAACGTGGCTCAGAGGGCGTAGCGAGGTACGGGCAGGGTGGGGCAGCTGCCCCCCCCTAGAAGACCTATTGATATGTACACATGCGTCAATCATATCGAGAGAATTATTTCTCTTATTAAAGATCATCGTGGCAATGCAGACAGAGAGAGTCAGAATATTTTAGATATTTCACATGTAACTGCAAATGCCATTGATACTGATTTGCAAATACCGCCCACTGCATGTCGCTAACAACATCGGTCTAATCACCCAGCTGAAAGTGTATGCGATTATTGGAAGCGGTCAGTTATCATCCCTTATTTAGATTCTTTGATGTCCGCACTTGAACAGCGTTTTTCTAATGAACATTTACCAGCTTTTAGCTTAATGTCGATACATCCCAGTTCGATGTTAAATATGTCGCTGATTGATTTTAAAGAAAAATCACAAGATTTCTGCAAGTACTATGATCTTCCTCTTTTTGAGCATGAAGCGGAATTATGGTATAAACTATGGAAAGATAAAGGTATGGAAAGAGAAAGTTTAGAAATTTTAGACTTTACTGATATACTCGTATTAAAGGAGGCGGACGCTTTCTTCCCGGCAACCAAAAAAGCCATACTTATTTCGTTGGCACAACCGTGTACCACTAGTAATATAGAATAGTAGATTGTTATACAAGGGTCGGAAGGAATCAATTCCCATACGAGGCATTTAGACGCCCGAGCGCAGCGAGGGCGGCTATAGTCCGAGTGGGAATTGAAGACTTTCACCCGCGATAAACACTCTACTTTTCATTTCGAATTTAAGGAAAGTCAAAAATAGTAGTTTTTATAAAATATTTATTGATAATAATTACATGAACCTATTTATGTACCATTTATTAGTCTTTTTAGGGTTCCGTAGTCAACTAGGAACCCTTATAGTTTCGCCATGTCTGTCTGTCCGTCCGTCTGTCTGTCCGTCCTCGCTTAATCTCTGTGACCGTTAACACTAGAAAGCTGAAATTTTGTAGGAGTACGTACATCAATTACGCCGTCAAAGTGGTAAAATAAAATTTTGGAAAATATTTTTTTTTAGGGTAGCTCCTCTACATGTGAAGTGGGGATGAATATTTTTTTCATCATCTACCCCATCGTGTGGGGTATCGTTGAATAGGTCTTCTAAAATGGCTTAGGGGTTGCTAAAATTATTTTTCGATTTAATGCTCCATTTACGAAATATTAAAGTTTAAAGTGCAAATTTTTGTTCCAGTAGGGCGTCCCCCACCCTCTAAAAGCTAAACTACTGGCTTGAAAAATCTGGAAAAATTCTCCATGATAGTGCATTTCATGAACTTTAAAGGAAAAGTATAGCGGTTAAGATAACTTTATTAGTTTAGCAGTAATAGTCATTGAACTTGGGTGTTGGATAATTTTGTACCAAATACAAAATGCTTAGCATTAATCCTTTAAAGTGACTAAGATGAAGTAGTTGCTTGTTTATAAGTAATGGGTAAAGACTTGCATTGAAAACCAAAATATGTTTTTTTTTTACCTATTCAGAATAAAGAATAACAGAATCGTACTACATTGTGATAACGGGCTACTACGGAACCCTACACTGTGCGTGGCCCGACACGCACATGGCCGGTTTTTAAATTTGAAGTATGGAACACACCACGTCACCGCCACATGAGTAGATTCTGTGTCACCACTTCGGGCCGTCCCGCTTACTAGGGCACGTATTATTATCATTCTGTCTGCATTCTTACTTTTACCATTTTTCATAAATTACTTAGAAAACACGATAATCTTGATAAAAATTACTAAAAATTGTGTTGCGACGTGACACTTTTTAGTGCTGACCGTCCACCCAACTTTCTTATTTCGATTCAAAAGTTGCATACAGCCTAATCGATACTCGCAATAAAAAATATTAAAAAAAATTGTAGAATCTGAATAAAAACTAACAAAATGTATTGAAATGTAAAGTGTTTGCAGAATATCCAATCTATAGAATTAATTAATTATCATCATTCTCAAAAAAACTTCTGGTAAGCCTACCTAAAAAATGTTTACTGGGAATTCTGTAGTAAACTATTAGAAAGTATCAAAAATAAAATCCACAATAAATAATTGTCCAATAAATTAAAATCATTTTAAACAGCGAGCGCATTCCGAATGTAAATTCAATTATAGAAGCATTTCGGCGCGAAATTCAGTAAATGAAGTACCAATTATTGTCTGTCTGTTATTGACATGATATTAGAATTAGAAGAGATTAGAAAAGCATAAATCATTATTATAAACAATGCTTATTGTATTTATTGCTTAAAATAATTTTATTTTAATTTCAAATATTGATTATATTCGTTATATTAATTACTCGAGTCAATCGAAATTTAAAAAAAAATTTGTTTGGAATAATCGCTTTCACACATCATTGCAATAAAAAAAAATAATAATGGTCGGCGATTTTGAACACAAATTGAGTAGTGGTAATGATTAATACGTATTATTGAACATGTGTTTGAATATTACGTTAAAAACCTGGGCATTTTCGTGTTGTTTATAATATTATCAATGACATTTGTTACATTTTAAATCTTATCTACATCTGTGTGTGTGAAATTTGTGAAAAGTAAAAATGTAAACACACACGATTGGCGCGAAACTTCGACATTAGATATCAAAAAAACTTCATTACCACTACTTATTTACCTTAAACTATGGATAAATTCGTCAAATAATTAAATGATGTATATTGACAGCCCCATATATGGTAAAGTCAGGATGTTCGAAATCCCCAATTTTTATGTTTTTTAGCTCGACCACAACTGACATCAAAATGGCGATTATCGTACCTATGTATGTTGAATTTATTCAAGGTAAATTATTAACTTGTGTGCTAAATATGAAAGATTTAATGGCGTTAACATATATGAGCTTTTTATCCAACTCTCCTAATTAACGCACATTCATAAGATTTGATGGGGTAGCATAATAAATATTTACATAATCATAGTGTCGTATGTCTGACTGAGCTGACTACCTTACTAAATTTAGTTCTATTTTTAAATTTCATTCCCGCCCTAGGGAGGGAAAGCAATTACTATGAGTCTTTCCCGCCCAAGGGTGGGAAGCAGCGTTTTCCACCCGCTATTTGGATCAAACAAGCACTACTTGTTAGGGCGGGAATGAAATTTAAAAATAGAACTAAATTTTGTTAGGTAGTCAGCTCAGTCAGACATACGACACCCTTAATTGATTATGTAAATATTTATTATGCTACCCATCAAATCTTATGAATGTGCGTTAATTAGGAGAGTTGGATAAAAAGCTCATATGTTAACGCCATTAAATCTTTCATATTTAGCGCACAAATTAATAATTTACCTTGAATAAATTCAACATACATAGGTACGATAATCGCCATTTTGATGTCAGTTGTGATCGAGGCTAAAAAACATAAAAATTGGGGATTTCGAACATCCTGACTTTACCATATGGGGCTGAATATACATCATTTAATTATTTGACGAATTTATCCATAGTTTAAGGTAAATAAGTAGTGGTAATGAAGTTTTTTTGATATCTAATATCGAAGTTTCGCGCCAATCGTGTGTGTTTACATTTTTACTTTTCACAAATTTCACACACACAGATGTAGATAAGATTTAAAATGTGACAAATGTTATTGATAATATTATAAACAACACGAAAATGCCCAGCTTTTAACGTAATATTCAAACACAGGTTCAATAATACGTATTAATCATTACCATTACTCAATTTGTGTTCAAAATCGCCGACCATTATTGTTTTTTTTTTATTGCAATGATGTGTGAAAGCGATTATTCCAAACAATTTTTTTTTTTATTTCGATTGACTCGAGTAATTAATTTGACGAATGTAATCGATATTTGAAAATAAAATAAAATTATTTTAAGCAATAAATACAATAAGCATTGTTTATAATAATGATTTATGCTTTTCTAATATCATTTCAATCTCTTCTAATATCATGTCATTGATAACAGACAGGCCATAGGTACCTCATTTACTGAATTTCGCGCCGAAATGCTTCTATAATTGAATTTATATTCGGAATGCGCTCGCTGTTTAAAATTATTTTAATTTATTGGACAATTATTTATTGTGGATTTTATTTTTGATACTTTCTAATACTTTACTACAGAATTCCCAGTAAACATATTTTAGGCAGGCTTACCAGAAGTTTTTTTGAGAATGATGATAATTAATTAATTCTATAGATTGGATATTCTGCAAACACTTTACATTTTAATACATTTTGTTAGTTTAAGGCCAGGACTCTCAAAATTGACCTATTTTTGATTCAACATTAAACAATCAAATATTCTTTGTTTTAATCTGAAAAAAATATATGTTGCAGTTCAATTAACACTCTTGATTATTCTACGGTTCAAAACACGATATTTACAACTTCACTCGATCATAAAAAATCGCAAACAAATCGAAAACAAGGAAGTTTTTGATCGTTTTTCAAGTTTTACTTGAAGTAGATCAAACTTTTACTCACAAAAAATATGTCAAAAAATAGGCAATGATGTATAGAAGAAAATTCTACGGGTAATTTTTCTCAAAACAGAATTGTATTGTTTTAACAAGATATAATATAACAAGGCGGCCCGCGCTCATCGCTTCAGTAGCCTGCCAGGCGTCACCGAGGTAGGACCTGTGTCGCTTTTCCTGGCTCGCTGCGTTCCCCCGCTAATCGATCGAAATATACGTTCACAGACTGAAATATAATGCAGTATTGTTATTTACCGTGTTTGTGTATTCGTTTTAAAAATCAGTCTGTAAATATTGTTGTAGGTTCTAGTATTAATAATTAAACTAGATATTAGTTTATGTTGTTGAGGGGCCCGTGGCTAAATAATAACAGCCGCACAGGTCGATCGATCAGGTTAAGCTACGCTTGCCGCGGTTGGTCTGTGGATGGGTGACCATCTTTACATACCGAGACCCCTCCGTGCCTCGGAAAGCACGTTAAGCCGTTGGTCCCGGCTGTCATTTGTGGATCTTTGACAGTCGTTACGGGTAGTCAGAAGCCCGAAAGTCTGACAACCAGTCTTACCAAGGGGTATCGTATTACCCAATAACTGGGTTGTGGAGGTCAGATAGGCAGTCGCTCCATGTAAAATACTGGTATTCAGCTGCATCCGGTTAGACTGGAAGCCGACCCCAACATAGTTGGGAAAAGGCCAGGCAGATGATGATTAGTTTATGTTGTAGTAGGTATATTATATAGTGATAATTAAGATTAAATTATGGGGAATAAAAACAGAAGGAAGAAAAAATGTCCAGCATTGAACTGCGGGAGCTTAAAAAAAAAATAGTAAGTTTGATTATTATTTTTCTACGTATTTATGACTACTGACCTAAAAGTCGACGGGACAGAACAATATTGTAGTTGTTTATGTAATTAGGTACCTACTTGCTTTCGTCACAGTACTAGCAGTAGCAGGTAGGTACAGACGCCAGCACATCAAGATATCAGAAACTGTCAAATTTTTCCAATCAACTTTGAACCTTATGCTTTAGCGTTAAAGTTGAAAATCTATTAAAGAAATTTGACAGATTGTAGTAGCTTAATGTGCTGGCGTACCATAAATTTACAATAAAATTAAGTATAGTAGGTAATATCAAAGTAAATATAAACTAGTTGATATTTTAGTTTTTAATATTTCAGTTTATAGACAAAACAGTAGCACAACTACAACAAAGGTAATTTTTGCTAATAAAACTTTTTATCTTTGCAGTTCATCGATACCAAGATCTAAAGGCGTATTTAAAAAAAAACCGGGCAAGAGCGAGTCGGACTCGCGTACCGAGGGTTCCGTAACATCCGGGTTTATGCGTAAGGTTTATGATTATGAAATTAAATGTTTTTTTATATTTTTATGTTTGAGTTGATTGAATGAAAGGTAAATTGCGGTTTACGATTTATGACGTATTAAAAAAAAAACTACTTAGTAGATCTCGTCAAACCAATTTTCGGTGGAACTTAACATCATATATTTTTTTAGTTTTATCATTTTCTTATTTTAGAAGTTACGGGGGGGGGACATTTTACCACTTTGGAAGTGTCTCTCGCGCAAACTATTCAGTTAAGAAAAAAATATATTAGAAACCTCAATATAATTTTTGAAGACCTATCCATAGATACACGTATGAGTTTGATGAAAAAAAAAATTGAGTTTCAGTTCTAAGTATGGGGATCCCCCAAAATTTATTGTTTTTTTTTCTATTTTTGTGTGAAAATCTTAATGCGGTTCACAGAATACATCTACTTACCAAGTTTAAACAGTATAGTTCTTATAGTTTCGGAAAAAAGTGGCTATGACATACGGCAACGGAACCCTAAAAATGCACAGGCGAACAGTAACTACATAATCTACAACTCGATTTTTTTAGTTAGAGAATGGGATTTAGAATGACGACCGACGCGACGGCAGTATTTGCTTCTCGCTCAGGCGCAATAGCTACTACTACGTGAGCGACAGACATGTACACACTATTATCTATACAGTATTGCGACTCGGCCCTCTTCTAGAAATAATTACAGACCTACAGCCGCGCGTAAACACGCAATAGGGCTGCCCGCCTACAGTATTTTAATTTCATCAACCTGCCAGCTTCATTCTAGTTTTGTGATTGTATAGGTAAAATATTATATTTTTTATTTAAAAACATGAAATTCGTTGTGAATGAAATAGGAAGAGTTCAAAAACAATACATATTTTTGTTTTTTTTTATTAGTAGATTTAATTTTAAAAAAAACTTATTGACGAATTCAAGCAACTAAAAACAGCACAATATAGTCTATAATTGCTCTTTACCATATTATTAAGTAAGTACTTGTATTAATTATTTCAATGAATATTTGTCACAAATAGCACGCTTACTGCTTACAAAACGATCACACCGTCCGGCGTCCGTTCATCACTGCGGAGCATTCGAGACTGTTTGTTTACCGAGTGTAAAGTAAACCGGACTCTAGGCGCGTAGGTATAACTCGCGTTCCGACCGTTTGTATGAAGATAGTATACTGTATAGATAATATTACCGTGCCTACTGTATCTATTCTATAAATTATAATAATAATGCAAGGTTGTTGATGTTGTTGATAGTAGAGTGTACGTAGATATTTGTTACCTCCTGATTTAACGACTGACTTACTACTTGACTTACCGACTTACTGACTGACTTCCTGCGGGAAATTGAATTACGCGGGTAAAACAGCGGGGCAAGCTCGTCTAAAATAATTTCGATGTTTCACATCTGCCAGGCCTCTCACGATGGCTCAATTTATAGATGATATTTTTATTATAATATACATTACATAGGTACCTACCTAATTACTTATAAAACTTAGTAATAGGATAAGCTTGCGAATGCGTCTATAGTAGGTTTTTTTTTAGCATTGATCTATCTTTCAGACACTCTGAAGCAACGGAAAGCACCAGTGGAGATGGAGCTGGAGAACGTGATCCAAAAACTCAATCGCTTATGAGTCGCTGAAGACATACTAGAACGAGTCAACTCCGACCCAACATTCATGAAACGCATTGTTACTGGTGACGAGACGAGTTTGACATGCAAACTAGTCAACAAGCTTCGGAGTGGCGCCTTCCAACTGAACTGAAACCGAAAAAACCACGCCACGGCCAAAGTCGATCAAAAGTCAGTCATGTTGACTGTTTTCTTTGACTATTTTATTTTATTATTTTTTATTTTATTTATTAGGTCTACCAACAATTGTTTACACTAATTTACAAACAAAGATAACACATGCGCTTAAACTCTACACAGTGCAACAATTACTTAAAGGTAAACACCACATGGGCAAAAAAGAAAACAATAAAAAGTAATTTCGTAAGCTACATATTGCACAAGTAAACTAAGTTAGATATATGTCTATGTATAAATAACATAACTAAATGCAAAATATTAAAAAAAAAAAAAAAAATTACATACATAGTCCAAAAACTTTTACTTTTTTAACAAATCTGATAAGCAGTTCAGAAACTTAGATTTTTGTTTATTGAGAGAATCAAAGTGAAAATCAACCATATCACTACAACCATTCAAAAGCCTACAGAACCTAGCACATGGAGAGTTAGATCCTAACACCGTTCTTCTCATTGGAGGACAAAGGGGAGTAATAGGTTTGCGCGGAATCCTCGACGGAGCACGAAAGTTAACGAGTGCGAGCAGTGGCGGCGAGTCGATATTTCCCTTCAAGATTTTACAAGCGAACATTGCGTCATTCAGACATCTTCTTTCTTCCAATGTGTGCATGTTGAAGTATTTCAATCTCTTTTGGTACGAACGCACTTTTTTTGTTATTCCCACAGAAAAGGCCAGATGCCAAACAAAGCGTTTTTGTACACGTTCTAGACGCAAACTATTTGTAGCGTAGTGTGGCCGCCACACCACACTACAATACTCTAATATGCTACGTACTAAACTCTGATAAAGTAATATTTTAGTTTTAATTTGTCGAAAACCCTTACATTGTCTTATGACAAATCCCATCATCCTGGATGCTCTTTTAGAAATGGAATCTAAGTGTGGTGTAAAGGTTAGTTTTTGATCAAACAGAACTCCGAGGTCACGAATAGTGTCTACTTCATTAAGTTTGTCCTCATTTATGTAATACACTGTCTTTATTGGATTATTTTTTCTTGTATATTTTACGTGGTAACATTTCTTTGAATTCAAGTACATTTCATTACTTTTACACCATTGAATAAGACTATTAAGGTCCATCTGCAAAAGTGAAGCGTCTATGTTAGATTCAACGATTCTAAGAAATTTCAAATCGTCCGCATACATAAAAATTTTAGAGTGCCGTAAACAATTGGGAATGTCGTTAATAAAATAGTTGAATAATATTGGACCTAGATGAGAGCCTTGTGGGACTCCAGATGAGATGTTATATACGTTAGATTGGTAACCGTTTACCACAACATAAAAAGATCTACCTCTCAAGTATGAAATCACCCATTCAAGCAAGCCACCAGTAATACCATATGCACGTAGCTTACAAGACAAAATTTTGTGGGAAACTTTATCAAAAGCCTTGCTGAAGTCAGTATAAATGACGTCAGCTTGGCGACCAGAGTCAACGGCTTCAATCAAAAGTTCCGTGAAAGGGACCAAATTAGAACTTGTGGATCGTGACCCAACAAAACCGTGCTGATGATCGCTAATGAATAATTTCAGATGGTTTTGGAAATACGGACAGAGCAGTGACTCAAACACTTTAGCGAACGTAGAAAGGATTGAGATAGGCCTATAGTTAGCTATGTCATCATTGCTATCTGATTTATGTATAGGCACCACCTTAGCCCTTTTCCATGTTTGAGGGAATACGCCAGAAGATAAGGATTTGCTGTATATAAGAATAAGAGGGCACACTAACTCCTCTGCACAAGACGTAATAAATATTGGCGGTATGCCATCAGGGCCAGCTCCTTTGTTTATATCTAAACTTTTAAGTTTTTTAAGTAATGTCTCACTGCTAATTGTTGGACTTGTTAAACATAAACTACTATCTTCGAAAGATTTTAATAATATATTAGTATCAAATTCCTTGCTCAATTCTTGTTCGGGGCTGTAAACAGACGAGAAGTTGGCAGCGAACATCTCACATATTATTGTACCATCAGATGTTGACATTGAGCCATTTGTCATGGTCATAGGGTAGGTACTAGACCCTCCTCTTTTATTTTTTACGTGCGTCCAAAATAACTTAGGGTTGTTTTTTAGTTTATTTTCAAGACCTTCAATGTAAACATTATAACACGAAGTGGCCAATTCATCGCAACGCTTACTAATTAATTTTAACTCAATCAAATCCATCGGGTTTTTATATTTATTGTAGCGCCTTCTAATATTATTCTTTAAATTTAACATTTTAATTAGTTTATAGTTAAACCACTGAGGATATTTACGTTTCTTAGGTACCCGTGAGGGAATAAACTGACGTATAGCATCGTTAAGCGTCTCGTAAAAAACATCCAACATCTCATTCACACTATCGCTACCCTCAAATAATTTAACCCAATCTACTTGTTTTAAAAATTTACGAACAATTTCATAATTCGCGGTACGAAAATTAAGTCTACTCCTGTCACTGTTGTAAGGCAGCCTGACATCCTTACTCAAGGAAACAACTATGTCAAGAGGTGGATGCTGTTTATCGACATTACTTATTGGACTAACACTTTTGCTTACGCTACACAAGGAATGTGTAGACAAAACTAAATCCAAAATGCGACCAGCGTCGTTTGGCACTAAATTCACTTGACTAAGTCTGTTAACATTAGTAAAATCAATTAATATTTCACTAGTACTGGGCAAACGTTTATTATCCGATTTTCCTACTAAATTCCAGTCAATGTTGCTCAGATTGAAGTCACCTACGATAAAAACACTTGAATCTGAACATTGTTCAAAAACAGCATTACAATTTTCCAAATAGTGCTCCAGAGAAGAACGGCGTATAGGAGGAGGCAGGTATACTGCGCAGAGAACCATTCGGCGAACAGTACATGATATCGGCAATTCAATACTTACCCATAAGTCCTCACAGTCACTTTCCCAATTCTTAATGCGTTTAGACTTGATTTGTTTATTAACGGCTATTAAAACACCACCCCCTTCTTTACCACTCTGAAAATGTGAGGTTTCTCTATCCCTTCTATATACCATGTACCTATCGTCGAACAGCTCGCCGCTCAGCACAGAGCCATTCAACCAAGTCTCAGACAGTATTATTATGTCATAATTGTTACAGGCAACATTACGAGATACAGTATGTGTCTTAGTTCTTAACCCTCGACTGTTCTGGTAATATATTTGCAAATTATTGAATTAAAATTATTAAAACAAGTGCACGCAATAATAGTGTTTATCAAGCAGGTACACATTATTTTAGCTTATTTAAAATGTCCAAGCTTCCAATAAGAATATGCTCGTCGCCGTCCGTCTTTCTGACAAATATCCTGCCGTTCCTCACCCACACGTACTTATATCCTTTCTCCTTCGCCTTAAGTCTTGTTGCAGCATGAAGAGCTTTGTATGCAGGCGATAAATGCTCGGCGACAAACACAGGAGATCTATTTCCAGCTATACCAAAATCTCCGGTATTAAGTTTTTCGTGGCTTTTATTTTTGTTATAATTAATTACAGAGGCCAACAGCTGATCGCGGATTCTCGGAGAGGCAAGCTGCACCTCGCGCGTAGCACTATCGCGGTATTGTACACTCGGAATTCATACCGGAAGGTCAAACGTTAAATAAAATATATTATTTGAGCGATATGCGGCTTTTGAGAGAGTAAATTCGAAAAAAAGGCCAGATTTGTGGAAAGAAAATTGTTGGATCTTGCACCACGATATTGCGCCTTCACACAAGGCCATCACTGTGAACGAATTTTAGCGAACGAAGGAGAATTCGCGGCGTAAACTAAGCTCAATTCCGGAAAAAGCGTTTAAAAAATGTTTTTATGATTTGGTTATTCGTTGGTGTAAGTGTGTCGTTTCTGAAGGATCATACTTTGAAGGGGATAAAATAAATTTGGATGAATACCTAACTAACATTTTGTGTATTATTTGATCTCGGTACGTCTTTGACAGAGCAGTATTTTAGTATTTCTTATTTCTAATAAAGAATTTATTATCCTGTGCATTGTATTGTAATGAGTTTTATCAGAATTTATTTAGTCCAAAGTATATAACTAATAATAAATAACTAGCTTATGCCCGCGACTTCGTACGCGTGGACTATAAATTAGTTATTAAACATACCCTATGTGATGGATGAAAACCAAAGCTACAGAATATCGAAACTTCCATCAAAATCCCTTCAGTAGTTTATTATCAGACAAAAATTCGACAAAACGGATCATTCATAAGGGTAGTGCGGAAGCGATATAACAGTCATGAAAGAAAAGATTAGGTAGCAATTAAAAAACTGCGCACCGGACTGCGGACTCGCGCAACGAGGGTTCCGTACCATCATATGTTTTTAAATTTTCATCGACGAGGCCTATATTCATCAGAGAATTTTAACATTGTGCACTGCGGTGTATAATATTGCAGTTTTATGTCAGCGCCATCTCTTGACCGATAGTGAAACTAATATAACTTTTATTGATGATTTCTGAACAAGTGTGCTATTTAGAGACTTCGTTTTATTTTTCCTGTAATCTTTACATAAACTTCTATCACATAAAATAATTTCAATTTTTTCTGTTTGCAAACTTCGGAGATAAGGGCGGGAAAGGTTTTTTTTTGCATTTTACATCAAAAGTCGAAAACAATGCGGCCCAAAAAAAAGAATAAATATTTGAGAATGTGCAAACTGTTTTCTTTCATATGATACCCCACGTGCTCTAGTAGCCCCACTTCGAATTTTTCAGACTTCCTTTCAGGCCCTGTTGCAAAAAACGTACATATATTTTTATTTCTTTCTTATTTGCAAAATAGTTGAGCAAACGTCATCTAAAACTATTCCAAATTTCAAGTTGATGCATTAGTAGTTCTTGACATGTCCAGCTGTGACAGACAGACAGACAGACAGACAGACTGAGTCTCACCATAAGGGTTCCGTTTTACCATTTTGGTACGGAACCCTAAAAAGAAAAATTTTGGTAGGTAATAAAATTAATTATGTTGCTATATTTATATTTCCCTAAAAACTAAACACCAGAAATATTTTAACATAAATTTTATACATAATATTAAAAAAATATAATATTTACAATCACAAAACTAGAAAGAAACTAAAGTAGGATGATGAAATTAAAATACTGTAGGCGAGCAGCCCTATATTTCAAGAATAGGGCCGAGTCACAATACTGTTAGATGAAATTACCGTGGCAGCAGCGGGGTCAGCGAGTTCATTCGAATTGCGCGTTCGCGGAACTTGCCACGCGCGGAGGGAGGTAACGCTAAATGCCTACTGCGCTCGAATATCCTGGCCTTAAAGAGTTTTTATTGTTTCTACAATTTTTTTTCTTTTTTTTTATTGCGAGTATCGATTAGGCTGTATGCAAGTTTTGAATCGAAATAAGAAAAGTTGGGTGAACGGTCAGCACTAAAAAGACAAAAAGTGTCACGTCGCAACACAATTTTTAGTAATTGTTATCAATATTATCGTGTTTTCTAAGTAATTTATGAAAAATGGTAAAAGTAAGAATGGAGAGAGAATGATAATAATACGGGCCCTAGTAAGCGGGACGGCCCGCGGTCACACACACAGAATCTACTCATGTGGCGGTGACGTGGTGTGTTCCATACTTCAAATTTAAAAAAGACTAATAAATAGGTACCTCTTAGTCATGTAATTATTATCAATAAATATTTTAGAAAAACTACAATTTTTTACTTTCCTTAAATTCGAAATGAAAAGTAGAGTGTTTAACGCGGGTGAAAGTCATCAATTCCCACTCGGACTATAGCCGCCCTCGCTGCGCTCGGGCGTCTAAATGCCTCGTATGGGAATTGATTCCTTCCGACCCTTGTATAACAATCTACTATTTCTACACTGCGACGTGTCAAAACGTGGCTCAGATCTTTAAACAGATTTTGTGAAGATTACTCTTCAAATAAAGTTATTTTTTGATTACATTTTGTTTATTTTCTTTATCTGCCCCCCCCCCCCTATGTAGAATCCTGGCTACGCCCTTGGGCTCAGACCAAATTGAGGTACAACAATTAGGTAAGTACTCATTTTTGAGGTTATATTTCGGCCATTTCTGAACAATACACCCGCGGTCCCACTCACGGTTTCAGCCGGTCGATTCTGTAAAAATCTCACCGTGAACTTAGGTGAAGTGAGTTTATTTTTGCTAGTAATTGACACTATTGACAGCTCACTCCACGCTCATTTCACCTAAGTTTACACGGTGAGATTTTTACGGAATAGCACCGCTGGATAGAAAATAAACACAAAAAATTGCAAAAAAATGTCATGCGCCTGAAGTGATTGGTTGCATGAATTATATTATATACCTACTTAATAAATATTATCATCCATTCACATTATTTGACTCTCAATTTATTTTGACGCGTCGATAATTTTCGTCCCAGAAACCGGGATTAAGTCCGCCACCGTGATTTTCTCTTCTAAAAAGTAGAAAAGTGAGCAGAGCTTCCTCTTTGCTCACTTTGGTACTTTTTACAGTTACACAACATGATTTACCTAGTTGCTTCATAAGCTTCGTAGGAGCATTACGCAAATGGAGTGGAACTGGTGGCAAAGGACCCTTTGCTTCCACCAGCGATTTTCGACATCGTTTCATAGCACGGTATACTTCTGTGCTTTTAGGTGCTCTTGCAAGTCTAACAGCACATTGTGCAAGCAAAACGTCGCATTCTGGCATTCCAATTTGCTGACAACCTTGTAAACATGCAACAGCTTCAACGACGGCAGATTGGTCTGCTAAACCTGTTTACAATACACGAAAAATGCACGAATAACAATATTATAAAAATAATCCTTCTTTGATTATGAAGCTATCTTTGTAGGTTGATTCTGAGGCGTAGTATTCATATAGGTAGAGAAAAAAAATAATACAGGTTTGATACTTGACTTCGAACGACGGACCCAAATTATATGTAGGTACTTTAGATAAACTTAAAAGGGGGAGACACGTTACTTGATCACAGCGCGCGGTCCTACTAAACTTACACCGCATTATATTGTAGTCTTTGTACTAAACTAAGTCCAATGGACGCAGTGACACCGTGTACAGTGACAGCGTATGTCGATACAGCTCAATAATTTCAGTGTTTAGGGTTCCGTACCTCAAAAGGAAAAACGGAACCCTTATAAGATCACTTCATTGTCCGTCTGTCTGTCCGTCAGTCAAGACCCTTTTCCTCAGGAACGCGTGGAGTTATCAAGTTGAAATTAATTTCAATTACTCAGGGCTGCAAACCCTTGAAGCAGTGAAAAAATCAAACTTCTAAGTCAACGCAATCAAAAGATACGGGCGTTTATGTTCCGAAATTAAAACCTATTATAGGGTACTTAACGTTGACCTAGAATCATGAAATTTGGCAAGAAGCAATGTCATGTAGCACAAATAAAGGAAAAAAACCGTAAATTTGTGGTTACATTACAAAAAAAATAATTTTAAAACTATTTACATACCTACAAATTTGTACGGAGCCCTCGGTGCGCGAGTCCGACTCGCACTTGACCGATTTTTTTAAATATGCACCAAAATGCCTTCTTGTGTATTTAATAAGTGTTCTCAAGAAAGAAAAATAAAACACACGGTATTACCTACTTATCACGCGAAGTAGGTTCAGCCAAAAATGTTAAGTTATTGAAAATTATATTTGACCTAAACTGTGATCACAGATGTGTGTTTCCTTGCCTATAGCTGTGCACCAAGCCCAGGTTTAGTGATTGCGATGCTAGAGCGTAACTATCTTCCCCTTTTAAGTTTATATAAGGTAATTAGGTAACTCCCTATTTATGCAAACATGGCAGGGCTCATGGACAAACACCTACCAGTTTTGTGTTACCATGGACGAATAAAAAAGCGAGTTACCTATATCTTCACAAGCTGCCCGCACCAGGCGTCGTGCTATATACAAAGGATCCTCGCCACCGTGCAATGCTTGCGTGGTCCAGTACAGAGCCGCGTTGTCGTCGCTCGCTCGAATTGACTTGTGGATCGCCGACACAGTATTATAATGCTCCTCACCTTTTCGATCATAAATCATGTGTGATCTCTGTAATAGTAAACTCATTTAGATTAGTTAAGTATAAAAAACCAGCAAAAAGTGAGTCGGACTCGCAAACCGAGGGTTCCGTACCTTGGTACGGGACCCTCGGTGCGCGAGTCCGACTCTGACGAGTCGCGAGTCCGACTTAGGAAAAATATTTTTCCAATCATCATCATCATTTCAGCCGAAAGACGTCCACTGCTGGACATAGGCCTCCCCCAAAAGGGGGGGTTTGCCATAATCGCCACGCTTGGCAGGCGGGTTGGCGATCGCAGTATGGTATGGTGGTTGAATGCATAGAGAACGCTGCTGCCCATTCTCCGGTACGCCCCCCTTAGTCGCCTTTTACGACACCCACGGGAAGTATAGGGTGGTGCTATTCTTTAAGTCCGGCACCACACAGACATTTTTCCAATATCACAGCTTAATTATATTTTTTTGCGGCTGCATATCTAATTTACTTTGTTGGGTTCTACAAAAACTGTGATAGATAGAGACCTCTTTTTCCTAATCCTGCAATATTTACATGAACCTCCAGTTACTTCCGATTCTTCAATTTACTTCGGAGATAAGTGGGGTGAATGGTATCAATAGGACATTTTTCGCGATTCTGATGTACCTACATCTTCAATTTCAACCCCACATTTCTGTTATTATAAGCCTGTCTCCCCACTGCAGGACAAAGGCATCCCTTCCCTCTTTCCACTTTTCCCGGTCTACTGCGATTGTGGGCCAATCCCTTAAGGTGCCACTAGTGGATATTTTTAGGGTTCCGTTCCACAATAGTAAAAAGGAACCCTTAGGCCCGGACTCCACTGATGCGGAGCTTGACGGAGCGGAGCTGAGACGTGCAGGAATCGACCAGTCACAATGGTTGAAATCCTCATCGCGTCACTCGTCTCGTCTGTGCTTGGACGATTCCTGCACGTCTCCGCTCCGCCCGACTCCGCTTCAGTGGAGTCCGGGCCTTATGGTGCGACTCAGTCTGTCTGTATGTCCGTCTGTCACAGCTGGATATCTCAAGAACTACTAATGCTATCAACTTGAAATTTAGAATAGTTTTAGATGACGTTTGCCCAACTATTTTGCAAATAAGAAGGATTTTTTTTTTTTTGCAACATGGACTGAAAGGTCTGAATTGGTTACGCATTCTAATATCTAAAGTTATTTTAACTATTTTCGATATAACTACGATTGATTTACATAATTATGTTCATAACACATATTGGCCGACTGTTTTACTTACTTAATTTAGATTAAACTAAAATTAATTGCACTAACGAACAATGAATCTAATGATTTTTTAAGATATTGGATATTTCAACTATGTATGAAATACCTAATGGACGACTCGCCTACAGGCCAATACTGCGCGCTCGTTTTATTTCTAAAGACGTCAGGTCGACGGAGCCCCGCTAGCGGGGCTCCGTCGACCTGACGTCTGCAGACAGAAATAGGAGCCCCGCCTAGGCGGGGCTCCTATTTCTGTCTGCAGGGTTTAAAGGAACCTAACCGAACCGAACCTCGGGGTGCCCGTCGGGCTGACGTCGACCGTCTTCTTCTGGTTCAAAAGCACAAAAACTGGTTTTTGTTCAAAACCCGTAGCAGAACCGTAGTAGATGAATCGTCCGTTAGTTCAATCAACCTTAGGTTTATTAATAATTGTAGCTGAATTAACCGTAGTTGAATTCTCCTTTATGTATTTCGTTCATTAGTTATTACAAAAAAATGTGAAACGATCTATAGATATTTTAAATAGTAGGTCTTTTGACCGTAGTTATCTCGAATATAGTTAGAATAATACGTAACCGAAAAATTCGAAGTGGGGCTACTAGGGCATGTGGCCTAGTAGCCCCACTTCGAATTTTTCAAAAGAGCGCAGTTTGCACATTCTTAAACACTTTTTTTTAGGCCGCATAGTTTTCGACTTTTGATGAAAAATATAAAGAAATACCGTTCCCCCTTTTTTTATGGTGTGTGAAATTATTAAATGACCCCTCCCGCTCTGGGTGGAGCAGAAGGGAGTGTCAGACTCTTCCTGACTAAAACCCACCCGTGTACCTTCCTTAGCCCTTTATGTTCCGAGCCAGCGCGGTAACCCTTTCGGACAATCCCGCTGACCCGGCAGGCATGTGGAGTATCATATTATGAAAGAGCGTAGTTTGCACATTCTCAAACATTTTCTATTTTTTTTTAGGCCGCATTGTTTTCGACTTTTGATGAAAAATGTAAAAAAAATACCGTTCCCCCCGCTTATCTCCGAAGTTTGCAAAGAGAAAATCTGAAATAATTCTGTGTGATAGAAGTTTAGGTAAAGATTACAGGAAAAATAAAACGAAGTCTCTAAATAGCACACTTTTTCAGAAATCATCAACAAAAGTTACATAAGTTCCACTATCGGTCAAGAGATGGCGCTGACATAAAACTGCAATATTCTACATTTTTTTACATTTTCATCAAAAGTCGAAAACTATGCGGCCTAAAAAAAATTAAAAATTGTTGGAAATGTGCAAACTGCGCACTTGCATACCCCACAGGCCCTAGTAGCCCCCCACTTCGAATTTTTCAGACCCCCTTTCAGTCCTTGTTGCAAAACATATACATATATTTTTATTTAAAATAGTTGGGCAAACGTCGTCTAAAACTATTCTAAATTTCAAGTTGATAGCAATAGTAGTTCTTGAGATATCCAGCTGTAACAGACAGACTGAGTCTTACCATAAGGGTTCCTTTTTACCATTTTGGTACCTACGGAAACCAAAAAACCATTAAAAAGTTATGAGCCAACAAAGATTCGTTTTTCTTGCTATTTTTAAGGTAACTTTGGGTGTAAATAAGTAATAGAAGAACTGTGAAATCTTTAAAACCAAGTCCGTACCGACAAAGCTCAGTTATCGAAGAGTTCAATAAACTTTATTTGAAATTGATTTATGCGGCTTTTTCATAAAACTCGATTTTCCGAAGCACTTTTCGAATTTTTTTACGCGCTTATCAGTTCAGAACGGTGTTTCTGTGCGTGAGCCAGGTGACACAGCGTACCTACTTTTTGGCCATGGCCACCAGTGAGTTAGTTAGTTCGCGACTAGTTTACTCTAAGGCGATTATCACACTGCCACGCACCACGCTGCATGTTGCGTGTAACGCACCCACGCGCGTGATTTTTTACATACAAATTCAATAAAAACGCACTCACGCGCGTGGAATTTGGCTCCGTTTCCCGCTCACCGCTGCGTGAAACGCAGCAGTGTGCCAATCGCCTAAGTCTAAGTTTGTGCATTGAGTGAACTCAATAGAATCACAGGTATGATGCAAAGAGTATGGTATGATGTTAACACACATAAGGGGACTACAGGACCTAACCGCAAAAAACGCGAGTTTTATAATGCCTACAAGTATATGATCGACTACAGTAGGTAAAGAAAATCAGAAAAATATATGTTATTCTTCAGAATCTATGCTAGTTATATAGTGTGTTGAAAACATTATAAAACTAATTTGATACGATAGAAAAAAATCATTAAGATACCACTAAAAACTTTCTTTTCATAATAAAAACCATACATACAATCATTCTGATTTTTTGACAGATTAATCTACAAGCAACATACTAATGCACTAGTGTTTTATTTTTTTAATCCAAACAATAGATTTTTTGTAAATAGATAATTGCTTCATATTTTGCAATAAATTACCAGACCGCGCTTTAGGTCATCTAATCCCCTTTTTGATTAAAGATTTTGCGTATTACTGCTCCGACATGCGACAGATATGGCCAGCCCGGTTCCACTTTAGTAGTCCAGCAGCTGTGCGGCCAGTTTACCTATTTGTGTTTTGGAACGAAGTATAGATTTCTTAATCTTTTTCTCTAGTATAACTTCGTTCCATAGCCAAATCAGGTGAGATGGGCTGGCACTCTCTCGGACGAGTACAAGCTGGAGTGCGGCGTAAGGCAAGGGGGACTCTCCTCCCCTCTTCTTTTTAACTTCTATGTGAACGAGCTGATCGAGGAGCTCAGAAGCACTAGAATCGGCTGTCATATAGATAGTGTCTGTATTAACAATATAAGCTATGCTGACGATATGGTGCTGCTGAGCCCCTCGATCTGTGCGTTGAGAGAGCTCATAAAGATTTGTGAGACTTACGCGAACACTCATGGCCTAAAATACAACTCAACTAAATCTGAGCTTATGATATTCAAATCAGGTACTAAACACTATGAGAATGTACCTGATGTAGTTTTGAATGAAATCCCTTTAAAAAGGGTTTCTAAATTTAAGTATTTAGGTCATTGGGTCACTGAGGATTTAAAGGACAGTACTGACATTGAGAGAGAGCGCAGGTCGTTGGCTGTTCGATGTAATATGCTGGCTCGCAGGTTTGCACGCTGTACAACACAAGTAAAGGTAACGCTTTTTAAGGCATACTGTCAATCCTTTTACACGTGCAGCCTGTGGGTTGGCTATTTGCAGAGGGCATACAGTGGCCTGCGAGTGCAGTATAACAATGCGTTCAGGATGCTGATGGGGCTGCCGCGGTATTGCAGTGCCTCCGGCATGTTTGCCGAGGCCAACGTCGACAGTTTTGCGGCAATCATGCGTAAACGTTGCACCTCGACCCTAACTCGCATGCGAGCTAGTTCCAACAGCATCTTGAGCGTATTGACGGACCGGTGGGATTCTCCGATGCTTGAGCGCTGGATGCGGCTGCACGCAGTGAAGTAGCATACATGCGTTCTGGTGTCGGTTTTTCTTAAAATCTATGTTTTATTATATTTGTTTGGTTTACTAACATTTAGCTCTTAAGTATTCTCGTGTTACTAACAATTTATATGGAGAAATCTGAAATAAATTATTATAATTTTTTTTTTTTTTTGACTTTACATATCTCGGGACCGTGGGGTCCCGGTCCTTTGGAAGGCGTACGAGGGGCCGAAGCCAACTCGCAGAGGCCCCTTAGGAAATTTTAATGAAATGCGGCACCAACCGACGATTATCCCCGTATGCACTATGCAAGTGCACCCAAGGATAACCCCCGGTTGCTGTAGGACTATTGCAAAATATGGAAAAATAAAAAGTTGGACTATTGGTTTGGGTGACTAAAGTGGACTGGTTACCAAGAACTATATGACCCCTGCCTGATCAACGTTTTATATATACACGGATTATATGGCAGAGGGTGACTTGCACACTCAATAATGGGCCCCCAGAAACGGTCGCTAGCACATAGTGACGTAGCGACAGGACATGTTGCCCTGAGGTGCTTATGAGGAGTGGAGAGGTATTCCACGGCTATCAGGACAATCCCGGAAGTGCGGTCAAGATCCCTACCAGCATCTTACTGGAATACTTCCTTCCTCCGAGCACGTTTGCTCTTGCGAATCTCCACTCAAGCTGGCCAATAAAGGCAATAATGAGGTGGGAGCTCTGTTCCTCGTCATTGTTCACCCCAGCCGGCCAACAAAGGCAAGTCAGAGGTGAGGAACAAGACTCTTCCCGGAAAATAGGGTCCGTGGGGTCGCTACTGCCCAACAGCTCGCCACATGCTGCCCTGCGGGTTTCTGTATCTCTCTTGGTTTGGCTCCTCACCTTAGACCTGTTCCGGCAAAGTAAACTCTTCCGGCATAGGCCCAGAGTTCGGAACGCGCAAGCCCCACCACGACGTCAACGTAGAGATACGGCGGTGGGGTTATTATTATTATTATTATAGCCCGTTGGCAGACCCCAAGTGCGGACTTTTGACGCTTTGCTAAAGACCATGTTTGCGCTTCGTAGGCGAGGGGTTTTTTTTCTTTTCCATTTTATCTACAATCGGCTAATTAGCCATAATTAGGTGTGGTCCGGTGGGAAGAATGGTCAGCGGGATTGTCCGAAAGGATTACCGCTGCCCCGGAACTTATAGGGCTAAGGAAGGACCACGGGTGGGTTTTAGTCAGTAAGAGTCTGACATTCCCTTCCGCTACACACAGAGCGGGAGGGGTCATTTGAAGATTTCCAATCCACAAAAAAAAAAGGGCTGGAAGAATGCACATGTCCCTGAGCTTTCGTTTTAGTGAAAGCGGGAGAGGCCCTCTCATGAGATGTTTCATCAACCAATTCGTTCTTTCAGACGTTTTGTGTGCGTCGAGCGACTCTTTGTCCTGTCAAGGACAAAGAGTCGCTCGACGCCGGGACCTGGAAGGATACTATTTGGCCAAGGTAAATGTACTCATGGACATATTCAACCTGCACACCCCAGTTTCTACGTTGCGTTCGGCGCTGTTCGCAGCTTTGTTTTTGACATGTTCATCGTAAGTCCGACTTTAAGACTGGCGTGACTCAGTTGTTCGAGCATTTCGCCTAGCTCAGCTGCTGAGGAAGAAAAGAGGACAGTGTCGTCGGCGAAACGTAGATTCGTCAATCTCCTTTCCCCGACAACAATACCCTTGTCCTGCCAGTGCGGATTTAATTTCTGGAAAACCTCTTCTAGGTTTCTATTAATTTCTGGAAAACTCTTCTAGGTTTCTATTTACCATTTTGGTACACTATCAAACTCTACAAAAAAACTTAAAAAAAAACAATGCGGCACACCTTTATGCCGTCTTTAATATCTTCAAGTGTAATTATAGCTGGCCCTGTATTCAGCAGAGTAATCCCAGGAGCTCTTGCTGCAAATGCCAGTTCCAGGGCTCCAAGCGCAACTCGTGCATCGCCATCACACACTTCTGCTACCCACTGTAGCGATGCTTCTTCTACAATGTACCTTAAAGATGAAGTTGTTGGTGCTTAGTGTTTATTAAAATATGATTATTGATTTGGATTGTGTGTGTGAAAGATAATATAACTGCCAAGCAATATCATTCTACCTAGAAAAGAAATGAACAATACAATGATGACTAGTGAGATTAGACGCAGTATGTACTAGAGGTGGGAAAAGTGTATCATTTTTGCGATTGGAACATTTGCATTTCAATCACTAAAATGATCCGAAACACTGATATGTTTCATTTGGCTCATTTGGATCATCGGTTCAAAGGATATAAAATACAGAATCAATATCTGTGAGAGTATCAGTCATACACATCTCATTTGGTATCTCTTTCTGACTTGTAAAGATTGTAATTATGTCGCCCGCTCACTCGCGACTCGCGAGTCTATAGTTAAGTAACTCAGTGTATCTCAGTCTCCCTCTCTCGCTCACACACTGCTCAGTCGCCTCGAGAGTGACACGTCGCGCGGAATAAGCACAGAGCAAAGTAATGTTTCAGATCCAAATGATGGTTTTGAATCACTTTAATGATCTGGATCAGTGAGTCGGTTCCGTAAAGTTACACACCCCTAGTATGTACTGTGCCAACCATTTACATCCAGTTGTGTACTGCTATTTTACAGTACACAGCTGAGTCTAAATTGTTTTAATTACCAAAGACCATATTATCATTGCTTAACAATTCAGCATCAAATTAAAGTAGAAAATTTGTAGTTGTTTACAGAACTTACTCCGGAATATCAGTTTCAGACAATTCTTCAGAGTCTTCTGTGAGGTTTCCTATAATTGCTTTTCCACTCTTTTTAAGAGCTTGCTTTAAAATTATTAATATATCATCTGCACTTAATTTTTCCATAACAACCACCCGACATCGGCTCAGCAGTGCATTATTTAAACTGAATGAGGGATTTTCAGTAGTAGCACCAAGCAGAATGATTGTACCATTTTCTACATGAGGTAAAAATGTGTCCTGCTGTAGTTTGTTGAACCTAAAATGGCAAGTGACTACAATGAAATTGAGTCCACATAAAATTGTTGTCATGCTATAGTAAGTACTTAAGAGCCTATACTACCTCAGCTAAAATTCGCTCTGTATCTCGCTCGCACGATACTGCTCGCGGACTGTGTGAGAGCGAGACAAAGTGCGGAGAGTGATCTAATTTGAAGTATTTTTTTAATACCAGCGGTTTATTGTTCGGTTTGGAGGTAACTTTGGATTTTTTTTCTATCGAGAAAATTTTATGGAATCGTGTTTTCGTCTAACATAGTACCTAACATTAATCCTCAACTTTAGCATATATTTATTTCAAAATTAATGCTGCGGTATTTTCGACATAACGGAGGATCATGCTAAGCCATTTGAGGTAGTACAGGCTCTTAACAAAAAAAGTAAAAACAGGTCTTTGGTCTTTATAACTGGTACCTTAACCCATTAGAAATAAAAATTCAACATCAGCATCATAACAATCTAAAAATATTCCATATAGTACCTATGAATTTCATCCATGAACAGTACAGTCTGCCTTTTGAATTGGACTTCATTTTTGGCAACTTTGACCACTTCTTTAACATCATTTATGCCAGCCATTGTAGCGGATAACTTGACAAATCTCATGTTATTTTGTTCTTTACAAATATTAGCTATAACATTAGCCAATGATGTCTGAAATATATATTTTTTTTATTATAACAGTTGTCAGATTGAATCATCATTGTTTACAATTATGAAATTTCTATGCTGCTTTGTTATAATTTGAAAAAATACTGGTATTACTTGCCGATCTTCCTTCAGCTACATGGAGTTAGACTGAGACCAAATCTGACATAGTTGGTAAAAATAACAATAGGTAATAAAGTTCAGGAATACCTTCCCACAACCAGGCGGACCCCAAAGAATCATGTTGGGTATTACTTTCCGTTCTATTGAAGACCTTAACATTGACCCAGGACCAAATGCTTGCATCTGCCCAACAATGTCTTCCAGATGTAGGGGTCTCATTCGTTCAGCCAGAGGTATACTTTTGACTTCATTTAGTTGGGTTTTTAAGCTAGTTTCGGGCAATTGTGGTTTCTACGGAAAATACATTTCTTGAATATAATAAACCAAATACAGATCCGGTTGCTTAAATTTTATTGACTCATGTTACTCACTATATTTTTGGTAGAACTTGGGCTTGTGCTTATTCGTGCACGTTTTTCATGTAAAGTATTGTTGAAGTGCGAACTACTTCTTTTGAAATTCGGTTGGTCTACTTTGTTTTGTTTTAATTTACTTCCTTCCGATGTATTCAGAAATAAACATTTATTAGCATGTTCTTCTATCACGGTTTTCTTAAAATCTTTATTACAAATGGGACATGATATAGTAATTTCCTTAGGATCTGGATCCTTTTCAACCTCAATCGAAGCCATTGTATTGTAATACGGCGCTTAAATTAAAATTAACGAGATTCCCAGACGAGAGTTACGACAAGAAAAGTACACAGAGCATGTAATGTAATTCCTATAAAGTTAGTGTTAGTTACTCTTTGTGTAACACTTTGAATTGAAAAGTTATACGCTTTACGGAGTTGACACTGACAACAATTTATTTTCCCGCGCCTGTTTTTTTTTACTTTTTATTTATCATAGACTAGAAATAACGGCCACGGAATTATAAAGTACAATCTCGAAAGTACTACACACAAAAATGTCTATAGTCGGACTTTTAATTAGGTAAATACGTAAAATAACAACTTATGGTGAATTGGTAGTTGAGACAGCGAAATTCAAATTTTCTTACGTTTTTTGCAATTTGCAGGTCAGTATCAGGTTGTATCTTGATCAAAATATGATTCGCGACAATAACAGTACATATCGACGGCGAAGTGCCAATACCTGAAATAAGAGAAATTCACTTTTTTATCGTTTTGAATTTAAAAGCGTTGTTCGCGTTTTCGTGAAATCAACTAAGTGTATTTTTAACCGACTTCAAAAAAGGAGGAGGTTTTTTGTTGCAACAGCATTGCAGCAGCAGCAGAAATGTTGACATTTGTACCTCCCAACTAAACCAACGCAACGTGTCTATTTTTGAACGTTTTTTTCAGTTCGTGTAAATTTTTGACTTTGTCAGTTAGGAGGTATTGGCACTTCGCCGTCGATATTTAGAGAATTAAGTGATTTCTACCATTAACACTTTTCCATAAGAGATTGGTGGTTGGTGGTTCTTCTTCTTCTTCTTAGAGGTCTTCTCTCAAGTCGTTTTCGTATAAATAATCCTGCAACAGATTTGATCAGAAAAATCAATAAAATTTCTGCCACACTTCTGAGTGGAATCAATACAAAAGAACATAATTATGAGAGAAGACGTCATTTGAGCCGAGAAGGAATTAACAGAGACGTGGGACTGTTGGAAGCTGATTCTCGGTAACGTGCTGTGGCAATCGCTCTGGGCACAACGCAGAGTGTTATAACTTATAAGTCGACTTTGGACACGTTACCGCATCACTGGTAGCATGGTAGAGCGACATGGAGGACTAGCTCGCATTACCACACGCAGACAAGATCGTTACATACAAATTACTGGTCGACGTAATCGTACAGTCACGAGCATAAGTATGTATACACAAAGTAAGTGTGTAAGTGTGTATGTGGCTTTATTCAAAGGCGATTTTCTCCTTTATTTTTGAATGAAATTTTATATTATTAGGAACATAGTATTTTCGAACCCATAGGTTTATGTAAAGTGTCGTATTTCAACGTTGCATTCGTTATTTCGTGAAAAAATCGCAATTTAAAGTTGCCAAGTGTTGACATATTAGTACTCGTGACTGTACAATGACCGCGATGATGTTGGTAACGAGGCTTCATAGCTCTTCAGGGATCTCAATGCACAGATTCACGCTGAAACGATTATATCAGACGTTGTCATTCCTTTGCGGACCCAATTTGGTGCTTCATTTGAGCTTATACATGATAATGCACGTCCACATTTCCAGAGTTGTAGCAAACAAACAACTAATATCAACGTCCTTCTATGGTCAGCTCAATCATTAATACATCTTTCTTATGGAAAAGTTCTTAGGGAAAAAATCTAACTTGAAAGATTCTATTCTAATGACTATAAATTATGTAAATACATATATTTTATAGTCGCGAATCATATTTGATCAAGATACAACCTGATGATACCTGCAAATTACAAAAAAACGTAAGAAAATTTTAATTATCCACCATAAATTGTCCGTGGTCCCTTCCGAAACCAAATGGAAAAGACCCTGACTGGCGTTCTATTATTGCGGATTCTCACTGAATTAGAAAGTACTACTCTATGCGAGTAGTACTTTCTAATTCAATACCAACTAAACTACAATTTGATATACGACAAGTCGACAACACCTTTTTTTTTTTTTTTTTTGAGGATGGGAAATCATCAAATGACTCCTCCCGCTCTGGGTGGAGCGGAAGGGAGTGTCAGACTCTTACTGACTAAAACCCACCCGTGTTCCTTCCTTAGCCCTTTATGTTCCGGGCCAGCGGTAACCCTTTCGGACAATCCCGCTGACCCGGCAGGCTACGGCCCTAAGGGGCCCCTCCTCGATGCTGACATCTCTTTGAGGCGCGCGTGGAACATGTACGCGCCGTCCGGCACGGGCCTGGTCCTGGTCGGGCGGTGAGCTACCCATTACTCTCCGCCCGCAGGCCCGCGCCTACGGTGGCCGGGAGTCGTCACGCGGCTCCCGACGCCCGGAGCGTCTCCCGCGGCGGCTGGGAATATACGACAACACTACGGTCAGTCTAAACATTATTTTGTGTTTATTACATTTTTTTCTATAGGCTGTTTAGAGGTTTTGTCAGTGCCATAGACTAATATATTTAAAATGAGAGTCAGTGCTTTTATTTACACCTGCCTGCGCGCGCATCGCTAGTGCTGGCTAGCACGGCGCGCGGAAAAACAAAACTAGCGCGTCATTTTCCAAACAACTTAATATCTAACAATACAAGTCTGTTTTTTTCCGAAATGAAAAACGTCCGTGTTAAAAAACGTCGTATGAAACGCGTGTGCACTGATCATTTGACTCTCGGCTTTCTTATCGCGCTCGTCTGCGGCTCGCGCGAATAATAGAACTGGCTGTTTTTTTTTTTCTACCACCTCGAGCATAATGATCAACATAGCACACATGTATCAAATATTCATAATGTACTATTATTGCGTGCACTCTTGTGCTTGCATGGGCTTAGTTTGTAGATCTAGATCATAAGTATAACCCTATGATTAAGACCGTTATTGTATGTAGTACACTGACCTGTATATATATATATATATATGTACAGCGTACTTACATGATACAGGTCAGTGATGTTAATGCAAATAAAAATATTCTATTCTGTTTGCTAGGTACTGGAAATAGTAATTCCATGAGTATAAGTGCTTCTGACTGCTTGTGACAGTGACAGTGGCAGCACCGACAGTGCTACTCGCTAAGTCTGTGGGACAGTGTGACTGTGACGTCAAACGAAATGTCAATGACTAAACCAAATAAAGCCACTGACCTCTATAATACAAGTACGCTGAACTATTATTATAGAGGTCAGTGAATAAAGCGTAGACAGAGTAATCTATAGACCACTGACTATACGTCAGTGCTATAGACTCATGGTATCCGTGTCACCGAAAGGGACAAAAAATTCGTCAATTTTCTTTATACCTACTATCATTTTTACAGCTTATTACACTGCACCTTACCATTTCCACAGTTGCGCAAATGTATTATTACCGGCACGTAACTTGGCAAGAGATTTTCGTGGTGGGGGAAGTTCGCGGATATAAAAATGTATGAAATTGTGCCTGCGCAAACTTCCCCCACTACAAAAACTCTTGCCAAGTTACGTGCCGGCAACTATACTATTATTGAAATAAGCACGAAAAAGATCTTATTTTCCGTTTAATCGCAGTGTATTATTTTATTATTCTTCATAAACGTCAAACTTGTTGTGCACTTTAATGTGCTTAACCGACGCAGTAAGGGACAGAAATATTCTTACCCTGTCTCTTTTCTTTGCTAGTGACGTTAATTTAATGAGGGATTTTCTTTTTCTTTTTTTTTAACGCTTCCCTAGTCGCTGGATAGATGGCGCTGAACTTGGTAAGTTACTGCAAGGAACGGAACGTCACATTATTTTTTTATTAGTTCACTTGGATGTAATTTTGAGATCGTAAAACGAAAGCAAACGAAACTGTCACACAACGAGCGTATATGACGTGACGCAATGTTTTTTTTTTCAAGCGTTTTGACTTTGGCACCTGGTAACGTAGTCAGTTCAACGCCATCTTCAGGGTTCTTGGAAACTATGTTTTTTTTTTAATACTCAAAAGAAAAACCTCTCATTCTCTTTTTCTTGTGCGAATGAAAAAGAAGATATGCAGCAGTCTATAGTTTACTCTGTCTACGACTTAGAGTAAGAAAGCTATAGAGCATCGGGTAGCGTGGCCACACATGAGACAAAAAACTAACCTAACTAACATGAGCTACATACTTAGAGTAAGAAAGCTATAGAGCATCGGGTAGCGTGGCCACACATGAGACAAAAAACTAACTTAACTAACGTAGGCTACATAAGTAGCTGCCTTGAAAAAACTGGCACGCACTGAGAGACGGAAATAGTATAGCTTTATCCTTTTCTGTTACTTATAATAACTCAATACTTTATCCTTTTCTTGTGGAAATGAAATGGAGCTACCCGCCGTCTATACTTTTCTTTGTCTAAGGCTACATAAGTAGATGCCTTGAAAAAACTGGCACGCACTGAGAGACGGAAATAGTATAGCTTTATCCTTTTCTGCTACTTATAATAACTCAATACTTTATCCCTTTGTTGTGGAAATGAAATGGAGCTACCCGCCGTCTATACTTTTCTTTGTCTAAGGTCTACGAAATAAACTTGGCTAAAAGATCCCAGTAACCAGGCCATTAAAAAAAAAATGACGTCAAACGTCATTGTCATGTACGTCAAATCATGAAATAAATCATTCATTCTGTAAAAGCTTTAGAAAACGACGCGAATGCGAAATTTAGAAATTAATTTATTATGTATTCATGAATGAAACTCAATTAAAGAGAGTGGTAAAAGTTGAAACTTAAATATGGATCTATCTACAAGTGTCAAACAACGTTTAATCAAAAAGAAAAATAAGGAGGTCAGCGAACTTGAGCGAGACAGTTACTTAGAAGCGCCCATAAATACCGAAACAGAAGTCGTAAGTGCCTATCATAATATTAGCGGTACCCTTCCCGTTTCCCGTCATCATGATCATCGAATAATACGTTTGATGTGTCTTGGAAGTTTTTTATGCCTATATTTAAATTATTTCCTGACTGAAATTCTTAGTTATTATGATGTCTTTACATTATACCTATCACATAATTAAAAGGAACTTTCAAGAGGATGAGCTAGATGGATAATTTATTATTATTTCCTTTTGTTGATGTTTACACTCATTTTACTTATTAATTACTTTTTTAATATTCTATAGATAAAGTTATTACCATTAATTCTACTGTGTTTTACAATAACTTAAATTGTGAAAATAATGTGGAGAGGACCTATTGACTGTTTTTGTTAGTCTTAGATCTCCCTCTACAGTCTTTAATCTTAAATATTCTAATTGCTTGCACATTATTATTAGAGACATATTATTATTCTAGCAAAAAGATAGTGCAACAGCTGAAGATGAAATAGAGCCAAGAAAAGAAACAGCACTATCCAAAAATATAGACCAGTCACCATTGGGTGTGTACTTACATTTGGAAATAAATCTAGTGTTTCTTGGCCTACTAGCATTAGCACTATGTACTAGACTACCCAACCTTGATGAACCTCACTATATTGTGTAAGTAGCTTTATGACTCTTTAATAAAATAAAAGATCAAATATTTGTTTAAGTATATTATATTAATAGATTTGATAAAAACAAGTTTGATTTGATGTGCCTATATCTAAATTTATGTGTAAACCAATCTGATTTATGTGCTTTCTTTTATAATAATATATTGTTGGTTGAATGTTTAAGATTCTGACAAAACAGATTAATGTACAGTGGGCTGCATCAATTGGGTACCCCAGTTGTATTAAAATTCACTTTGCTACAACTTTGCAAGTCAAACATAATATATACAATATACATCCTTAAGAATAATACAAAGAGTGTTTATTACGGACGAGATTCGAACCATCGAAACATCGGTTATCCTTTGATTACCGCAAGCTCTTACCAACTAAGCCAGTTAGGTAGTTAATAACTCGATGAATTATCAATCTACTTGGTGTTATAATTCTGTCTCTGTCTAACCGATATATTATTGAACTCGCAGAGAATGCATAGTTGTTAGTTGAGGGTAGAACTTATGCATACATTTTACTAAACTATATTGAAGTTACCGTCTGATGAGTCTAGTTTTGTTTCACCTTTCACACTATCGCATGTTAAACGTGTTTGTGTTAAAACAATAATTTAAAATTATAGATAATTAAATTATATTTCTTTCATTTTAATATAAACCTAATAGTTATAACAATAATAAAAAGAAAAACTTGCATTTATAGTATAACTCAGAGAAAAATAAAATTTGAAAACAAAAACCTTATTATCAGACTGCCAGTATCGAACCTGGGTCAGCGGTTTCACATGTTATATCCTAAACCTCTAGACCAACTTAACTGTTACTAATAGTTCTAAATTAATATTCTTGTGCATTGTTGTTTATCTATAAACCTATATAGAAAAATATAAATTGAGAACCTCCTTCTTTTTTGAAGTCTATTAAAAATACAAAACTTGCAATGCGGCCATCGCGGGTTCGAATGTAGATGATTTTAAGGGGGGTACCCACATTGTGAAGCCGACTGTACACATACATACTGTTTGGTGCCAAATATAAACAATTTTTTTTTGGATCTTTGCTTCACATTTTGGTCTCAAGTCTCGTGGTGAGAATATATAGTAATAATTATAATGTTTCATAACATTAAAATATAATATTTTTTCAATATAGCAAAATGTTTTGATTTCACAGGTTTGATGAATTACATTATGGCCGTTATGTGTCTTTGTATACAAAGGGAGTTTTCTTTTTTGATGCTCATCCACCTCTTGGGAAACAGTTGTTATACTTAGCTGGCCGTGCTGCTGGCTATGATGGAAACTTTACTTTTGACAGAATAGGCACACCGTATACAGAGAATGTGCCTGTTAAGGCTCTGCGATTCATTCCAGCACTAGCAGGCAGCATGTTAGTCGCAGTTACATATCAATTAATGTTGGAGATATCTTTTTATCACTGGACTGCTGTTTTGGCTGGTCTTCTCATCCTATTTGGTGAGTATTAAATGCCATTCTGTAATGTTAATTGCTAATCTATACTAATAATAAAGCTGAAGAGTTTGTTTGTTTGAACGCACTAATCTCTGAAACTACTGGTCATATTGAAAAAAAAATTTTGCACTTGATAGTCCAATTCTTGAGGAAAGCTACAGGCTACCTAACATCACGCTAGAACCCTTAGGAGCTAAGCAAAAACAAAATAAAAGTCAGAAAAAACACTGAGGGAAATGAAATAATAGCGCGCGGGCAGGCGATGCGTTGCAACAGGGTAGATCAGGGGAACAAACGCGGACGAAGTTGCGGGTGGAAGCTAGTAATTTATGTATTTACCGGAGTCTTACAACATTAAGCACAAAGTCTAACTACAAAGTGAGGATATAGTTCAAATGATCATACAATGTGTTTTTGGCAACTGCTTTGTAGTTAAAAGGTGATTGGCTAGGCTACACATTTTGTAGCTATGAATATGACTAAAGAGTGTCATGAACTCATGACCTTACTCATTCAAGGTTTAAAAAGTTAAAGTTAAGGTGCATTGTTCAATATTCTGCTTCACAAGTCGCAAGTTCTTAACTGATATTTATTGCATGCTTTCAGAAAATTGTTTTTTAGCACAGTCAAGGTTTATGTTACTAGAAAGTATACAGATACTGTTTGGACTGTGTGGAATTTTGTGTGCCATTAAAAGTACTCGCCGCACGGGCCTTGCGAGCGTTGTTTGGCTTTGCATTGCTGCACTCTCACTTGGTTGTTGCTTCTCGTGAGTATAATTTTGTTACCATTTAAGTATAAATAACCATTGTGTTGATATAGAAAACGTCGCGTTTACGCTACGGATACGTTATCGAACGCCTACGCTGGATGCAAAGGAACAACAATTCAAATCTCCCTCCGTTCTATTTGATATTCTTATGCTACAGCCATTATAGGGTCAAACAAACATCAGTCAGCCTTTTAGCGAGAATGTTAAGTGTGAAGAACTGCAGTTCAAGAATTCTGGATTTAGAAACAAAGTTGTCCAATCAACATAATCATCATTCAACTCTTTTATTAATCAGTACTTAAAAACTTAATAGGTACCTGGAAATATAAAAAAAACTAAACAAAAATGTGCAAATACGCGAATATTCCCAGTCGCCCCCAATGATATACCACATGTGACTGTTCCTAAATCACCCTAGGCTGATAAAATTTTCGTTTTTCCTAATTATGTTACTTTTTAGTGTTTAGGTCGGTTCCCCCTGATGGGAAGAGCCGCACCCCGTATAAACTGTACTGTATTGTACGTCATTGGTCGCCCCACATGGATTGCCACCCGGTGGCAACTGGGAAGTTATTGCCCCCAGTTCAAATCATTTTACGGAATATTATTTGGTCACAAATATATAGCCGATTATTTGGGATCCTGCCGTTTTGCCTAAAAGATTTAGGCAAAATTTCATTATCCTAACAAATTTTAGCAACCTTTTTTTGTACCTACCTATCAAGGGAATGGAATTTGGAATGATTTTAGTACGCACATTTTCATTTGGTTAAATTTTCACTCTGCAGAATATTACCAAGGATAATTATGGTCATTAAGGACGCTATCACATTTTTCCACAATCTTGGTTTCATTCATCTCCAGACTGGCCTCAAAACAATTAAATAGCTCCATACAAAAGGTCATTGGGCACCTTAGTATGGAAACCATACCCATGGCGGACACAAACGAAATATAGCAGAGTGTATTGATATATGGCTCTGATTTACTATGGCATTAGTCACATTAATGTGAGCCACGGGAATCTCGAAAAATGCAAGTGTTATAAACTGATATAGGGAAGATGAATAAAATGCTAATTCATTAGAATATTTTTTATTCAATTTGATCCAAATCAAGCATAAGATCGTTTAAGGCTTTGACTGCCAACGCGGTCACCGGTGACCGCGAACAATAGATTTTCTATTGTGTCTGCTGTCTGGCGTCAAAAAGGCAGCAGGTGCATCTGTTGCTTCCTGATGTCTGGCCCAAGACAGATAATAAACTATGCTTGCGATATGGGCGCAGCTCCCGATAGTGCGGCGGCCGTGTATACATGTACATGAGCAGTAATACTCTTCTATACTTTGTCTTCCATGTTGTGTCGGGTTTAACAAAATATATGTATAGTACTGTTTCATTCGGATATGACGTGACTGGATTCGCCCTCTGATCAATATCTTAATATTAATTAAATGTTGGTGTCGATACATTTCCATGATATAGGGGAGGTCAGCTCAAAGCGGCCACCTTAACTTTAAATAAGGAAAAAACCTATAAAACGATTCATTTTTGAAAATAATTTTATACTAATAGGTAGAGAATTTATTTGATTTTTATAATTTGTAATTTAAATTTCGCGCAAAGGAGACTGAAACGATTACATACAATCTTGGGCCTGGGTGTAATAAGATGAAAGTAGTGTCAATTAATAGCTTATATATTATATCAACCTTTCACTGAAAACTGTGCGGATTTTGTCAATCTGAGAACTGAGATATAAGAGATTAAGGAAAAGTGAGGTTATGTTACAATATTTAACTAACAGCTGATTCCTGAAGTGCAAAATATGTTCTTTTGCACTAATAGTTATTATCTAGTAGAAAATGTTTGAAAAATCATGCGAATGAACGTCTAGTCATAAGTAGGTAGGTATGGAGTTAAGGAAAGGATGATGGCCTGCTAAAATAAAAAAAAATCATTTAATATAGTGTTTTATTCGTCTTCTATTATAATTAAAATATCGTCTAGGAATTGTGCAGGTGGTACTTTAGGATCTTGGTATCTAGCCCAGCTAAGGTACCATGTAAGGCACATTATATGAGCGCAGCAATCCAAGAATTGATTCATCGTGTAAGGGTCGTCGGCCCAGTGTATTGCAGTGACCAGTTGTTACCCCACAACCTCAAACGATCCATAGTTTGAACAATATCCAATCCACAAGCCGGCGGCAGTAAAATCCAAAATAACAGTTCCAAGTCAAACGTGTGAGTGATCTTCGGTGTCCAGTGTGAAAGCAAGGGTCGTACAAGGTAGTAAGGTAGGTAGGGTCGGAATCCGTAAAATACAAAGCAGTGGTCGTGAAAAATGAGAATAATCGAGAAAGCACTCAAAACGTATCTGAAAACACGAAACGAGTGAGCAAACAAGAGCAGTCGGCAGCTGTCACAGAGATATTTTGATAGACTGAAAGCAACTATCTAGTGTCAATGTCAGTCAGCTGTCATGCTAGTGTATTGACCTCATACAGGTCAGTGTGCCAGTGACATAAATACATAGACTAAAAATAGAAGACCGATTTTAATCGATATGAAATCGATAATCTAAAGATATTGGTTTTTCAGTAATCATTTGATATTTTATTTATAAATATGAATGTAATTATATGCAATAGCATGTAGTAGTGCATTTAATTACTTTGAGTTAATTATTTAGTGCAAAGGTTTTGTTTTCGTAACTGTGAAATCGATTACTCAATCGATAATCTCACGAAAACTATCTTTCTCATATTTCTTCGCTTCCAGATTGCGGATTGAGGTGATTTTTCATATTCCAAGATAAAAAAATATGACAATTTTTTTAGAACATATCTCATTTCATTACATTTGGGCCCACCGTTTTCCATCTCCTTTAAATATAAGCCTTATATTTGTAGATTACAAAAACTTGTCAAAAAACCGCTTTGCCCGAGGGGTCGCCCAAAGCGGCCATGGTGGTAAGGGCATAGAGGCCACCCTAAAAATTCTTCGGAAATTTTTATTTTTTGTTGAAATATATCGTGCTAGACAAAAAAAAAAAAAAAAAAAAAAAATATTTATTTATTATTATTAAACATACTTTTAATAAAATAATCAACATTTTCTACCCGTTTTAATCACAAAGTAATTTGACTTAAATTTAATGTTATAATTAGGTATTTAGTTTGAAAACTTCTGAACTATCAGATTTAGTTTCTGGCGATTGATGTAGGTTCTGGTCGTCTCAAGGTCAAATTAGGATGACGCGTGATAAATCGTTTATAAAAATCGTTTTTTATTCTTAAAAGGATGTGGAATGTGATTTGCTTCAGCATATTAAAACACAAGCTGTAGAAAATCTTCCTTTGTAAGGCCAAAAAAGAGGTTGTCCATATGAAACATGTACTCTAGGAGCTCTTCTTCTTGCTCTGGGGTAAATACTGTTGTAAATCTGCCAAGTTTCTTGATGGCAGATCCTGTTAAATCCTGTAATTGTTGACCATCTAAACAAAATAACTGAGCATTATCAATCGAATCATAATATTTTAATAAGGGCAAAGCGGTCACCTGGCCACTTTGCCCGAGCCGCTTTGCCTTAATAGCCCATTTTGTTATAAAAATTAATTACACCCACATTATTTATCAAATTTTGGAGCTAATACTAAAGAAACAAAGCCAAATAGACAAGTAACAATACACGTGTAACGCAAGCATTTAAACTTAAACAGGTTTGACCAAAACAGATTTAACTTACCTTGTATTATTTTAACAAAAGACGCGAAAACGTATTTTTCGTCACTAAGAGCCACCAGCTCAATCCCACCGCTACCGGATGCCTGATCGGCACCGGGCGGGAGGTTTATTACGCGTGCAGAACGGCAACGTCGCGCTATCACTTCAAATATCCGAAAAATGAATCGTGGCCGCTTTGCCTTCTATGGCCGCTTTGAGCTGACTTCCCCTAATCCCCGTTTGGTCGTATGTGCTCGTAACAATAAAACCGTGCGATTCTCAAAATGGTATGAGCCCAACGTGAATAAGATTAAATCTTCAAAGGTCAGCTGTGGAAAATCCTCAAAGCCTGGACTGTTTCCATCTAGAGGCACGAATGCTACTCTTTGTCTGTTCAAGTTATTTGTTGATACGTATTCTGCCAACTCATTTTCTCTATTTATATTTTGATTTATAATATCCATAAACTGTTCGGCGTATATATTATCTTCGTATGGACGCCGTGTAGCGTTGATAATTGCCGCGGTTATTTTAAAATCAGTCATCATATTTCGCATCGCAACATTAAAATATGTGTGTCGAAATATTTTAAAATCTTTCTTAAATCGTCCATTAATTGTTTCGATCACCCAACGGCACATTGTAATTAACCGACATTTATTAGCGTCAGGTGTAGATAACTGTTCTCCTCTTCCTCTAGTTGGCGGCATGTAGGGATTATATCCACGTTCTTCAATAGCAGGGATCGAATCCCGAAAACCACGGTCCAATAAAAACACGTCGTTAGGTCTAAGATACCAATGCCAAGCTGAGTCTTCTCGCATCAGGCTTGCATCCAAAGTAGTCGCTGAATACGGACCTACGACTTCAATTATATAGCCGTCTGTACATACGATTAGACGGGACCCGAACGAAATCCCGGTACCTTTCGAGAAACACTGCATTAAGACTGTGTTTTCTTCGATGTAACACAGATCGATTGCACGACACACAACTGTTTTGTCTTTCCATATCAACGAAAATCCAATCCAAAAGCAAATAACCAGAGTCCGTAAAACACGCTAATATAGTCGATAAAGCAATAGATAAAACAAACTGGGTAAACGTACAGATTGCAACGATAGCTAACGAAGGGTTACGCGGAGGGCGGTGAGACAGTGCGCGAGCGCAACGAAACTTGTTCAGAACATGCCTCTGAACAGTCTGAACATTGGCGCATCCGTGCACCATGCTGTATGGTATCGGAATTCTTTTTATGCCTTTATAAGATGAAATGAAATCCTCTGAAACCGTTTGTTTTTTATTTTTTTTAAACGATCCTGTACAATTTTCTCCATCGATTTTTAATTAAATAATTATATGCAATGAAAGGTCATATTATTCCCCTTAGTTTAAAACTATTTTGGTTAATGTCCGCCACTCTTCGCTAAGCGGGTCAGATATGCCCAATGACCTTTTCACACAAATACGTTTTTACCATCACAATAATCGCAAAAAGTTAAACTTATTTGTTATTTTTATCGTTACAGAGTCAAATACTCAGGCGTATATTCGTATTTGCTGGCAGTTTTCCTCGTTGGAAGACAGATTTGGCAATGGATTGGTCGTACAGAATCCGGATTTCGCCTTGCTTTGTCAGCCTTGTGGAGACTGCTTGTACTCACCGTTATTCCGTTTGCGGTGTATGTGGGTGTATTTTATGCTCATTTGATGATGCTGCCAAAAGCTGGCCCGCACGATAGCGTCATGACAAGCGCTTTCCAAGCGTCACTACAAGGTGGACTCGCAAGTATAACCCGGGGACAACCTTTACATGTGGCACACGGCTCTCAAATAACTCTTCGGTAATCATTTATCTGTATTCTGTATCTTATTCATAGTTGAATAGTGATAACAATCGATGCACTGGATTATAATAAATTTTGATTCGTTTTAGGCACACTCATGGTCGCACGTGCTGGCTCCACTCGCACGCCCACGTGTACCCGGTGCGGTACTCGGACGGGCGCGGCTCGTCTCACCAGCAGCAGATCACGTGCTACAGCTTCAAGGACGTCAACAACTGGTGGATAGTGAAGCGCCCGGATCAGGCGTCGCTGACCGTGTCGCGCCCGCCGGACGCTATACGACACGGAGATGTTGTACAGTTGCTTCACGGAATTACTAGTCGCGCTTTGAACTCGCATGATGTGGCTGCACCTGTGTCACCACAGTCTCAGGTATGGCAAAAATACCTATTACATTTCACTGTCTGACGTGTGCACTGCCTACCAGTTACGGCTCCGCTTTAACTGGTAGGCAGTGCACACGTGCCGTAACTCACTCTCAGTCGTTAGTCGAACGTGGAAACCTTTGCTCATTTAGCATTACAGCGCCGCCTTTAGCTAAACGTCAAAAAATTGGCTCCCTGTTTCCCTGTCTCTTAATACCCTGCACGATCGACAGCGCGGCATCCCAGCAGGGAGCACCAATCGGTCGCCCTGTTTAGGGACCCTGACTCCCTGTTTCTTATTGCACTACTCTTTCAATGCGCGCAGGTCCCGAGAAACCGTGTAATGTAATAGGCCTTTTAAAGGGAGAATCTGGATGTCCTTTTTTTCTGTATAGTTATTATTATAAAGTATGTATAACTACAAATTACATTAATACATTTTCAGGAAGTTTCTTGCTACATCGACTATAACGTGTCGATGCCGGCACAGAATCTCTGGCGAGTGGATATCGTGAACCGTGACAGCGAAGACGCGACATGGGACAGCATCCGGTCTATGGTTCGATTGGTGCACGTAGACTCTGGCTCTGCACTTCGTTTCAGTGGTCGCCAACTACCTTCGTGGGGCTTCCACCAACATGAAGTGGTTGCTGATAAAGTGCTGACACATCAAGATACAGTATGGAATGTTGAAGAACATCGATATACGAAAGGTAACGTTGTAACAGGTAGAGCAATAGTCGCCCAGTGGTATTGGTCCCAACTTACGAGTAACTCATGTGTTCGAACCCAAATAGGCGCTTTACTTTCTGTATTTAATTTCATCACTAATGCTCTCAAAACGGTGAAGGAAAACATCGTGAGGAAACCGGCATGTCCTAAGGTGTGTCCAGACCTGGCGAATGTGCCGCTCACGAGCCGCTTGCGAACTGCGCGCGTGTATTCCATGTTCCAAAACACAAATAGCGGACTCTGGCCGCACAGCTGCTGGATTAAAGTGGAACTGGGCTGGCCATATCTGTCGCATGTCGGAGCAGCATTGTGCAAAAGCCACCACTGAGTGGATCCCCAATGGCAGGAAACGACTGCGCGGCAGGCCCTGAAAGAGATGGCGGGATGAGCTGAATTCCTTAAAGGATTGACCCGCAATCGCAGTAGACCGGGAAAAGTGGAAAGAGGGAAGGGGGCTTTGCCCTGCAGTAGGACAACACAGGCTCATAATAAAATAAATAACGTAGCCCCTGCGCCGTTCGCGTGCAAGCTACGCGCCGTACTCGAGCGGCGCAAGCAAATTCAAAACTGAGGCTCATAGTTCAAACGCGAAAGAAGCTATGTGCGCATGAGCTGCGCGCGTGCTGCACGCGCGCCCCACCCAAGCATTGCCGGAGTTACACTAGAGCGGCGCACCAAACGTAGGCTGTAACCGCACGCGAGTAACTCGCTAGCGCGCAGTTCGCGAGCGGCGCATTGCCAGATTTGGACACACCTCTAGAACCGAATATTCGAAGACATGTGACATCCACCAAGCCGCACTGGGCCCGCGTGGTGGATTATGGCCCACTCAGAGAGGAGGCGTGTGTCTCAGCATTAGGAACATTATAGGTTGACTATGCAACATTGTAACCAAGATCGTCATTCTCATGGGCCAATACTCTACTGCTGGACTTAGGCATCTAGAATCGTTCGCCATGTAACCAAGACCCGTGCGAATTATTTTGTTTCCGGAACAGTTTTATTGCTAGTTCAATTTTGTTCTTTTAGCTGAAGACAGAAAAGAAAGGGAACGCGAACTTGTATCTGCCGAAATGATCCCGACTGCTGTGACTCAGTTAACATTTTGGGAGAAGTTTGCGGAGTTGCAATACAAGATGATAGCACACGCGCCCGACGCGCCTCATGGTCATATGTTCGCGAGTGAGCCTTCCGAATGGCCACTGCTCGTCCGGTCCATCGCATATTGGCTATCGCCCAATTCAAACGTAAGTACTTTGGGAAATCTGTTCTTACAATCAAATTATAAGATACAAGCAGCGGCTCGCGGTTTCACCCGCATAAGTGTCGACCCCGTGGGAACATCGGGATAAAAACTATCCTATGTCCTTCCCCAGGATGCAATCTATCTCTCTGCCAAATTTTATCGAAATCGGTTCAGGGGTTTAGGCGTGAAAAGGTAACACACAGACAGTTACTTTCGAATTTATAATATCAGTAAGGACTAGCTTTTGCCCGCGTAGAGGTCGGAAATTATCCCACGGAAATGAACTACCGGGATAAAAAAAAGTATCCTATGTCCTAACCCAGCCCAGGGGGCCTAAAAGCCCACTTTGGCAGAATCATAAAAGGATAACATTGTGAATTATAATATGGCGAAGACAATCCGTGTTTTTCTTTTTTTCACTGCACTACGTAGGTATAATCAAAGAGATTGGGATTGGATTTGGATTGGATTGATTAAGCAGACAAAAAAAAAATAACTGAAAAATTCTTCACCAATGGGATTTGATCAGTTAACTGTCCATTATGATTCATAATGTTATCCTTTTATGATTCTGCCAATGTGGCCTTTTTAGGCCCCCTGGTCATCATTGTCTACCCATGTGCCAAATTTCATTTTCATTTCATCCAAACCCATCTTAGCGTGAAAGCGTAACAAACAAACAGACTCACTTTCGCATTTATAATATTAGTTATATTATTATATGGCTATAAATTAACCGAAATTTTATTTTCAGGCTCAAGTACATTTAATCGGAAATCTAATAACTTGGTACACCGGATCAATTTGCGTTTTTCTATACAGTGTTTTCCTCGCACTGTATGCCATTCGACAGCGCCGTGCCTGCACCGACCTACCACCGCTAGCATTGCAAAAGTTTTATGACGCCGGCTATATTCTCTTCTTGGGCTACTGGATCCACTACTTACCTTATTTCTTTATGGACCGTACACTGTTTCTTCATCACTACCTGCCCGCGTATACATTTAAAATCTTACTCTTATCATTCGTCATGGATCACATATACTACGTTCTTCAGTCGCAAGAAAAAACTCGCCCACTGACAAACATATTTATTTTATGCATTGCAGTATGGTTAGGATATGTCGTAATAACTTTCAAAAAATTTAGTGTTCTTAACTATGGGAACATTGACCTGACTGAGCATGACCTTTTGAATCTCAGATGGAAAGATACTTGGGATTTTATAATCCATAAAAAAGGATGATAGACGTTACCAACCTGAATTTCTACTTCAGCTGCCATTTCAAAGATCTTGTCACTTTATCTTGTGTATTATCAATATACCTAATTATTAAGCATAATCAAAATAAATGTAAGTATTAACTAGGGACTGCATTAATTACCCTATTAAGGTAACAGGCGGTTTACACATTATGCCGTGACCGCCGCCACCGCGGTCCCGCTGTATTGGTTTCCCTTGGATTTGTATGAGCCCTTGCACATGGCGCCGTGTGTCTTCGTGCCGCGACGGCATAATGTGTAAACGGCCTGAGTTACCTTAATAGGGTAATACAATCATGTTAGTTACCTTCCTGTTAAGTGTGTTAACATCAAACCTGTGGTTACTCGGAACAAGTGATAGGCTTGGCTTGGTTCTATAACTATCCTTCTGTTGAATTCATACCTTAAGGTGCCACTAGTCGATATTTTTTCTATACAAATTTCGGGAGTATTACTCCACTGTTTGACATTGTGCATCCAAAGTTAAACATGATATCCTTTTGTTTTATTATTAATGTTGTCTGTACGGAAACAGAATAGTAAAATAAAAAGCCATTAAAAAGTTATGAGCCAACAAAGATTTGTTGTTCTTGCTATTTTTAACATAACTTTTGGTGTAAATAAGTAATATAAGAACTGTAAAATCTTGAAAACCAAGTCCATACCGACAAAGCTTAGTTAACGAAGAGTTCAATAAACGGGGACTACATGACCTAAAGCGCGCTCACTGTCGGACTGCATAGAAAAGGAAGAGAAACGCGATGATAACGCTGGTAATTTATTGCAAAATGTGAAGCAATTATCTATTTACAAAAAATCTATTGTTTGGACTAAAAAATTAAAACACTAGTGCTTTAGTATGTTGCTGGTAGAAATAATCTGTCAAAAAATCAGAATGATTGTATGTATATTAGTCGGTGGCAAGAAACCAAAACTCAATAAAATACAGATCCCAAGACACTGACTTCCGAAATTAACGTTATTTCATAATTTTGAGTTAATTTCTTTTTGAAGTCGATTTATTCTGATTTTGTTTACTTACTGTAGTCAATCATATACTTTTACGCATTTTTAAACTTTCGTTTTTTGCGTTTAGGTCTTGTAGTCCCCTTATGTGTGTTAACATCATACCTGTCATTCTATTGAGTACACTCAAAGAACAAACTTATAGACATTGTTTCCATACAATTATGAGCATAATGCTATTTTATTTATGCAATCTAAAACAGAAAGTATTCTCTGCAGCTGTAAAAGGTAATCTTTTAGTAAAATTCCACATATTTAGAACAAAGTTTATATCTTTTTGTAATTGCAGTACCTACCATAGTATTTGTTTTAACTTTAAATTACGAATGAATATTTAAGGGAAAGTATTTTCTTTCTTATAAGCAGTTATTCATATGCGCATTACAATTAAGTGTGGTGAGTAGTTTGCTTATGCCAAAAGAATGAGTTAACACACAGTAAGGGTTTCTCTATTATTTTTAAAAATCCCTTATGGGTCCAGAAGGTATATAAATTGTAATTTAAGTACAATAATTATAGAGACTGAAAGGAGTATAATACTCAGATAAAAAAAAACAGTGGCACTATTGAAGGGTCTAGAATAGATAATTAGTTAGGCCACCTGTTGAAGTCATTCCTTCCATAAACATGTTTATTTTTGTATTGAGAATGTATTAAATTATTATTTTATATTATTAAGGTTGTTTTTATTTAAATAAATAAAATTCTGTTAGAAAAAATTACATTTATTTTATAAGCATTATAATGCAAATTTGTATGAAATTAACGACGACTGTGGGTAGGTTCTACTTCCATTGGCTGGGGACTGCTGATGTTAACAGATGTAATCTCCAGGGGAATGACGCGCTGCTTCAGCACAGCTGTAGTGCCCAGGGCATATCTGTAAGACCCTTGCTTCTTGCCCTGAAAAAATGTATCGTTTTAAAAGTTCATTATTATCTGTCAATAATTTTATAATTATTAGCCGTGATAAACTGCATACTTCTGAAAATAATTACCTTAACATTAGCCTCTTCATATGTTCGGAGGTACTGAGCAGGTCCTGTGTTGCGAATAACGCAAAGGTCAACATTGGAACCTGATCCCAAGTCATTGAAGATACCAGCAGCAATAGCATCACGAACAAGCTTCTTGCCTTCTTCCTCATTCATGTTTGGCTTCCAACCAGATTCAAACACTGCCATGGCAGCCAAGGAGCCAGAACCTAGTTTAAAAAAGTTCATTACAATACGTCATGTTCATAAAATAGGTTGAACATTACATTATGATAAAAATCTGTGATCTTACCCATAGTTGCATAGGGTAATTTATCTACAGACCCATGAGGGTAAATGCAATAGATGTGAGGCCCCGTTCTATCAACACCACCGAGAACCAGAGCAGCACCAATGTGCCCTTGGTAGCGAAAAAGCATACGCTTCAGTAGGGTGGCGGCAGTCTCAACAGGTACCGTGCGCCCTGTATGCAGTCTCTGTAACTCCAACTGCGATGCAACTGTTTGCGTAGTCATTTCGGTATCAGCGGCAGTGCCGGCACCGCAACAGTACATGTTGCCAGCTAGGTAATGTATTTTTTGACAGTTTTTATCAGACACGACAGTGTTTTCAGTCGCCCTAGTATCAGCACCGAGAATGACCCCATCCGCGTATATTATGCCCACAATGGTGGTACCGGTTTTAGTAGCTTTAGGGGCCGGAAATCCTTTCTGGGCTAAGAAAGCATTGCTGTAAAAAAAGAAGAAAGTTATTGGAATTGTACAGCGAGGAAATAAAAAGTTTGCAAAAAGTGTTTGCTTACCGCTGGCAGTTCTCAAATGAGAATCCTGGAGCTGGGACTTCTGGTACAAGAATAGAAGCCATGTTTATTTACGTATTATTTGTGTAATTCAGTTTTATTGTGTTGATAGAATTTTGTGAGACGGGCGAACTGTATTTTTGCAAGCAATGCTGCAAAACGTCACTGTCAAGCGATCAATTTCAGAATCACAATGACTTTTCAAAAACGCGACCATGCCACAGATAAAAGGTATTATAAAAATGCATAGGGGTTTCAAATTGAAAATCGACTAATAAAATTGATACATATTAAGGCGCACCCCCACTTGAGCCACACGGACTATTGGGGCCGTGAGGCCCGGCCGAGGCCTCTTTTTGCTGTTTTTTACAACTCGTCCCCATTATAAGAGCCGCACGGCCTGCCTTGCGCAATGCGCAGTTGTTTTCCAGATGTACGAAGAAGAGGAGGTGCTTTTAGCTTCAGAAGCATTAATTGTAGTAATAAGAAGCATGTTGCAATCTCATTCAGGGCATCATTTCTTTTGATTTTAGTTTAATAAAAACAGCTCCGACAGCCCCATAAAACCGATGCAAATCCATTAATAAAAGAGTTTGATCGTCAGACCACTTCATTTTGGCGCGACTAACTCGGTGTAGCGGTGGTTACAAGCGTACTGACAAGCCGCGCGGCCCAACCCCACCAGCCAAAGCCGCGCGGCTTCCTTTGAAGTAGACCGATAATTCAACCGGCGGCGGGTCGAGCGAGACCACCCGCGCGGCTCAGGCCTCGCTCACGTCCACACTCACGAGGCTCGGCCGCGTGTCTCGGCATCACGGAGTCGTGGGGACGCGCCTTTAGAGAATAACAATCTGACGTCTGTACACCCGACCTGTATTCATGGACTTATTAATTGTAATAAGTCCATGCCTGTATTGGACAAGCTTGTTTAATACAGGTCATTAAGAAATAAACGATTATTATTATTATTATAAATAAAATAAGTAAAACTTGTGTAAACTAAAGTTCGTTTTTTAATCCCAGAGACTAATCTGACAGATGTAATGTCAAACTTCTGACTGTCTAGGGTGTTTGCGTTTTTTGAATGTCAGATTAGTTTTGCGGGCTGCAGCATGGGGGAAGCGCTAAGGTAGCCCGCTGTTTGCATGGGCCATGCAAACACAACACATCATGTTTACAAATAAATATATTATCTTTTCCCCTTAGAGCTTTCTAAATAGATTGCTATTTGCACTAGGGCAAAAGGATTTCGAGACCTTTGCTGTTTGAATTTCCATATTACTATGCGTTTGCATCAGAAAACATTCAAGATGTAGAAAATGTAGATGATTCAATACTTATCACGTGAAACAAATATATCAACCAACACTTGTTAAATTTGTTTCACGTGACAAAATCGAACCCACACTCAGCAGTGGGACTCCGACCGCGAGACCAACGGGGCAGTACAAACAATATCCAATATTTTTTTAAACTGATTGCACAACAATAAAATTATTTTTATAATCTAGTAACATTACGACTACGAGTCTTCAGATGATTGGATAATATTTTATTAAATCTTCATGCTATTATAAACTTAATCCCATGGCGTTAGGCGCTAGGTTACTGATTTATCAATGTGCTTACGACTCTTTCGTTATAAAAAGACTCAGACCAATCGCAAGCGGACGAATTTGTCTTCGTATGCCATTTGTCAAACTACAACTTGCTACAACTCTAGTACTAGTACAGTTGTCAAAAGACGAAATGTGTTGAGGAATACCATTCCAGATTTTTACTTGAATTTTAAGCTATTTTAGCTTCTAAATTAGTTCCTAGGTGTAAAGTTAACAAAATGCTTAGTAACACTGCCTATATATGTTTAATTTATCTTACGTCTGCGTTAGTGCTGACTTTGGCCGGTCGGGACTTCTATCAAATTCTCGGTGTAACTCGTTCTGCAACCACAAATGAAATCAAAAAAGCTTACAGAAAATTAGCAAAAGCTCTGCATCCAGACAAGAATCAAGATGATCCCGACGCGTCCCAAAAGTTCCAAGATCTTGGTGCAGCGTATGAAGCACTTTCGGATCCCGAAAAGCGAGAGCTGTTTGATCGTTGCGGTGAGGACTGTCTTAAGAAAGACGGTATGATGAATAACAATGATCCATTTGCGAGTTTCTTTGGTGATTTCGGTTTTCACTTTGGTGGCGAGCCACAACAGCATGAAACACCACGCGGGGCGGATGTTATTATGGATCTCACGGTTACCCTTGAAGAGCTCTATAATGGAAATTTCATTGAGGTTAGTAACAGAAATATAAAAATAATAATAGCATTAAAAGTGCGTGAAATATATATTTAATGAATAATATCTTTATTTGTAGATAACTAGAAACAAACCTGTAATCAAACCAGCATCAGGTACACGTAAGTGTAACTGCAGACAGGAGATGGTGACCAGGAACCTTGGCCCTGGCCGGTTCCAGATGATGCAACAGACGGTGTGTGATGAATGTCCTAATGTCAAGTTTGTCAGTGAAGAGAGGCTGCTTGAAATTGAGGTAACCGAGTCTATATGTGGATCATTTGTTTTGAACTTACAGAACTGCTCCTAGATATCTTGAGTTGTTTTTTAATGACAGAAGTAGTAAACATTAAAATTATTCTCATTGACTATATCTTAGCCTTAGTTTTGTTGCTTTGTACATGTATTTGAATGCCAAAGAGCAAATTGTACATATTATAATGTCTTCATGCCTGTTGTTGTGCATGTTTTAATGTTTTTAGATATTTGATTTTGTTTCAGTCATAAATAAGGAGTTTAAAGTCACCACCTTCTCCCTTGTTTTAGATGTGTCTGTTATTTACAAGCACAACTATCTGTATATGATATGTATTTATGAAAGTATTCATTTAAATCAGCAATACTAATTCATGAAATGAAGTCAAAAGACTCCACCTCTTCACTGGCCTTTGGGCAAAATAACTAAAATATTTTCATCTTCCGATAACAAGGTTTGAGTTGTTCAAATTAGAACAGCTGACGATAAAATACATTTGCGGGCTGTTTCTAAATTAATCATATTGCCTATAGATACATAATGCTTGCTGCACATGACAATAAAATTAAAATATATGATGTTTCCAGGTAGAAGTAGGTGCACCAGACGGTCATAAGTCCAGATTACGAGGTGAGGGCGAACCGCACATGGATGGAGATCCTGGAGACCTGATCTTTGTGTTCACAACTGAGAGACACCCACAGTACACACGTAAAGGAGATGACCTCTACACCAATGTTACCATAACTCTACAGGTAGGTTGTAGTCTCAACTATGTCTGTGCATTGTATGCCTCTGCAATTATGATTTTGTAATAAAATCATCACACCTCTATTACTTAGATGCATGACACATTATTTTATACTTGCTCTTCTAATTTCACTGATGATGCTCTATTGCTCTCTGACAATGCTCATTTTTACCAACCAATCCATAGAGAAGGCGATGCGGTAAGCCTTATCCGTAGGAGCTAGTAGAGCCTTTTTAGGGTTCCGTACCCAAAGGGTAAAAGCGGGACCCTATTACTAATACTCCATTATCTGTCTGTCTGTCACCAGGCTGTATCTCATGAACCGTGATAGCTAGACAGTTGAAATCTTCAGAGATGATGTATTTCTGATGCCGCTATAACAACAAATACTAATATATAATATACAGAATAAAATAAATATTTAAGGGGTGCTCCCATACAACAAACGCATTTTTTTCTGGCGTTTTTGCCTTGTGGTACGGAACCCTTTGTGTGCGAGTCCATCTCGCACTTGGCCAGTTTTTTATTTTTTGTATTATTGTTAAAAGCTAAATTTCTTATCTCAAGTGATCATGAACCATTGCAACTGAACTGAACCGTCCAATTATAGTCCATGATATGAGTAATATACTACATAAAATAGTTTTTATTATGTGTAGATTAAATTCTTATCTTAAATAGCCAATCATTACATGGTTCCACACTTTCATGGAATAGTAGATATAGAATATAACAACCATGAGCATGGTATGATTGAAAATCTTATTAATATCTTTATTATTAAAATTTTGATAAGTATTTTTTCAGAAAGACTTTCGAAAATAAGCATAGAAAACGACATTGCCTAGTTGATTTTCATTTATTATAATATATTAATATTATTTTTGCAGGATGCATTAGCTGGTTTCACAATGGAATTGGTACATTTAGATGGTCACAAAGTCTCTGTATCTCGTGACAAAGTCACTTGGGCTGGCGCCCGTGTCCGCAAGAAGGGTGAAGGCATGCCCAACTTTGAAAACAATAACCTTCACGGAAATCTCTACATCACTTTTGATATTGATTTCCCAAAACAGGACTTCACTGATGAAGATAAAGAAGGTATTTTGTTATTACTTAGTAAAGGTTTACTTGAACAAAGGACAACTTTTCGATGGCTCCTAAGTATACTGATGTTTATTTTATAACTCTTTTATTTTTTTTGTTTCAGCACTACGGAAGATACTTAAACAAACACCAAATAATAAAGTATACAATGGACTATAGTAGCCATACTGCCAATTTAATTTATTTAAGTAGTGAAATGAGTGCTATGGTATGAACAAAGTCTGTTTTGTGTGAAGGATTTTTCGTTACCTGTGAATACATGTGATTGTTTTTATATAATAAAACATCCTAATTGTAGAAAAGTGTTTATATTTCGTTTTTGTTTTCGATTTACATAATGGATTTTTTATAATTTATGAGACATTAAACTTGAAATTACGAAATTTTACCACCACCTACTGTAACTTAATCACAATTTTACATCAGAAATGAATAAAATGGGCAAAAACAAGCCCTTTTTTGTTGTTCACTTTGAATGAATCGTTATGTGACCAATAAACCAAAAAAAGTATGGCATATTTGTTGTTTGGTTAAATAATCCATAAGTAAATTAGGTAAGTATACAATGCAGTTACCACCAAACGGGGTGAATAGGGCTGCAGGGGTGAATGGGGACAAATCTTTAAAATAGATTTTAAGCAACAAACTATTTTTTGAAATATTACAGTTTGTTGCCGAAAAGGACACAATGGTTAATTATAATACAATAAAGACATTAGACTCCTTTTTGGCAACAAACTATATCACTTCAATGTTAAAATCGCTTTTAAAGTTTCGTCCCGCTTCATCCCGTTTGACGGTACATTTACAATAAAACAAAATTAATAATATCATAACTTTATTTTCATAAAAAATATATTTAACTTGTTGTAATGTCACGTATTGACATAGTCTAAACCTTGATAAGACTCACAGCATAATACATTTTCAAACAAAATAAACAGGACTTTTTATTAAGATAGGTAGGTAGAGCGAGTCTATCCATTGTTCGAAGGAACCATGGCGCCGACAATAAAATGTTTAATATAGTTTCTTCTAAACTAATTCCCGTAGCTCTCTAATAGTTTAAAAAAAAGAGACTCCACTCCAAACCGACTCATCTCAAGTAATATCTCTGTATAAAAATCTTTTAGCATCTGTTGAAAAAACAATTGTCTATAAAACATGGCATAGGTAAAGGCCTTTCTTTGCTGCTTCATACAGAATAATACTGAGCCTTAGGCTGCCCGCCCACGTCAGACTTTTTGTAGGACCGATAATCGGGCCGATTTAGTTAACTTCATTATTTCTGACCTACTTTTTGTAGGTAGGACGTGTGCGTTGCACTATTGCTATCACTATCAGTGTGTTCTATTTTTCTACAAAAAATCGGTCACCGATTATCGGACGTGGGCGAGCGGCCTAAGGCTGGTTTTAGAGTCGCGCTGACCGCACGCTGACCGTCGGCGCTGACAGCCGAAACGTATGAAACGCACGCGCTGATAGCTACGCGTTATTCTAAAACGCTTCCTAGAAGTTCATACGTTTCAAGCTGTCAGCGCCGACGGTCAGCGTGCGGTCAGCGCGACTCTAAAACCAGCCTTAGCATTAGCAAAGTGACGATATGAGGACACTACGTTTGGTCACGGTAATATTATCTATACAGTATTGTGACTCGGCCCTGTTCTAGAAATAATTACCCACAGCCGCGCGGTACGTAAACACGCGATAGGGCTGCCCACCTACAGTATTTTAATTTCATCAACCTACTTGAGTTTCTTTCTAGTTTTATGATTGTATAGGTAAATACTATAATTTTTTTATTTAAAAAAATGAAATTCGTTGTGAATGAAATAGGAAGAGTTCAATAAAAATGCATGTTTTTTTTTTATTAAGATATAATAAAAAAAACTTTGCCCCCAACTTCGTCCGCGTGTATTTCGTACTTTCCTCTAAAAATTTCGAAAATGTATGTTTATGATCTTTATCATTTATTTAGACAAATAAGTATTCGGGCCAATTTTTAAGTATCTATACATATAGATCAAAGGGAACAGATTTTTCAAATAAACTGTAACCCCTCTTTTCACCCCCACAGGGGTGGAATTTTGAAAAATCGTTTGGGTTGTGTTTATAACTTGACTCAAAGACCCATACCCATTTTCGAGTTAATGGAAGCAAGCAGTAAAATCCACCTCTTAAACTGTACTACCCTTTTCCACCTTGGTAGGAGTCGATTTTTGAAAAACCCTAAAACACATACCTACTTTTTTATTTTTTGTTTTAGTGGTACCTAGTTTCGAGTTAATCCGACAGCGGGTTACATATTTTTCTAACCTATTAACGTTGTCACCCTCTAAATCCTCTGTGAGGGGTTTTTTTTTAAACTAATAGTGACATTCTTTATTATTTACTGAGCCAAATATTGCCAAGTTTCAAGTTTATTAACTCAAGGAATAAGATTTTTCATACAGTAAACAAAATCACCCCCTTTCACTCCGTTAAAGGTCGAATTTCCAAAAACCCCTTCTTAGTGCTCCCCTACATTATAAAAGGAAGCCGTGTGCAAAATTTCACATAAGTACCTAGTCCCAGTAGATTCGGCTGTGCGTTGATATATCACCCAGTCAGTCCGTCAGTTTACTATTTTATATATACATATATAGATAATTGCTCTTTGCCATATTAAGTAAGTACTTGTACTTATTTCAATGAATATTTGTTACAAATCGCACGCTTACTGCTTATAAAACCATCATACCGTCTGACGTCTGTTCGTCACTGCGGAGCATTCGAGACTGTTTGTTTACCAAGTGTAAACCGAACTCGAGGCGCGTAGGTATTACTCGCTTTCTTCCGACCGTTTGTATGTATGATATATTCATACAAACGGTCGGGACGCGAGTAACTATAGATAATATTACCGTGGTTTGGTACATTAGTTGTATACCCAGTCAGTCGGATGTTATTACTTTTTAGGACTAACACATGAAGAAAAAATAGTAAAAGAAACAAACCAACATTAACAGTTTGTCATAATTGCCTGTTGTGTATGCAATAGCTGCATTATTATTGAGATTTTAACAATATTATTTTGTATGCAGCAAAGCAGCATCGGAATGCGGTCCTTTAGAGCTGACGTAAACTTGGCCAACAGCCCGCCAAAAGTGGTCGGGCCGAGCTTTTAGCGGTGCCACTCGCAGCCTTTACAGAAATGCATTTAGATTGTAGATGTCTTTTTAATGCCCCTTTATTTAATAAAAATATAACAATTAGAATTACTAACAAATATGTGAGGAATATACTCGTATTTAGTTTCGTTTTGTACAAATAAAAAACATACTGATTTTGTTTTTTAAACATTGTCTATGCACAAAAATGGGATCGCCTAGACTTATCACAAGTATATTTATAACAACTTTGTAAACTAAGGCCTGCTTGCACCAAAAATAAGTAAATACATTTAGCGCTAAACGAACTTAAAACATCGTTCTATTTCTTTCAAGCGTTTGGGGATGACAGACAGAATGATGTTTAAAATAGGTTTAGCTTTAAATGCATTTAGTGATTTGTGGTGCAAGTGGGCCTAAATATCAGTCGCGCTCATAATATTTTTAACTTACATCTAACTATGGCTGTAACATTATTTGTGGCTGAGACAATTGTTACAAGTATGATAAACTATTCGGTAATATCGCTAGTCTTTATATGCTCACGATTCAGAGTAACTAACGACAACGCAGGACTTGCCTGGTTGAGCTTGATAGAATTCATTTAAAATTGCTTTTATCGTATGCCTGCAGCGGGCAAGTATCGATTGCCGTAAAAGTGAGCCACTAGCATTGAAATCGGTCACCGAGAAACTTAGCAACATTGCATATTGCCGAGTATAAATTTAACCTTGGCCTCGACCTTTGACTACTTTTATATGAGACATCGTCGGTCGCGGTCAGGCCGCGAGGCGAGAGGGCAGCGCGGTCGCGCCGCGAGGCGAGCGGGCAGCGCGGTCACGCCACCAGGCAGGAGGGCTGCGCGGCGGGTTCCAGGTGCGCGGCGGCGCCCTGGAGCACGCTGTTGACGACGGCGCGCGCCAGGTAGCCCACGGACACGCCGGGCGCCGCGGAGCCCAGCGCGTTGCTGTCCGTCGGCCCGCCGTCCTGCAAGCCAGAACGATACAACACTTCACACGTCGCCTCTCATACACTCTGCCTGAGTCGATAATTTTGCCACACAAACGTAGAAAAATGATTATTTTATCATGATGTTCAGTCACGAGCATAAATATATTACTATTGTTACGAGCTTCGGGTTCGTGACAATAAAAACTGCCGATTTAATAACCAAAAATTGACACTTTAATTAACAACACTAATTACAACTCAAACACACTAATTACAAAACACAATTGCACTACTGATCGCTCTAAGTCGCACTTGAAGATCGCTTTCGATGTTTTCGCTTCCGTCGCTGTATCCAAACTGTGTCGGTCGTGGCGCGTCTCGGTCTTATATAGCGTCGAAGAGAGTTCTAGAACCTTCCATTGTAGAAACATCTAGAATGTTCGAGTACATACAGGCCCACCAGATCGACCAGAGTCTAGTGAGCTATTTAGCTAGCCAGTGAGTGAGCGAGAGCGACGTTAATCGAAACGAACTAGCCCTTTTCTATCACTCGCTCACGAGCTACCCATGTCTAATGATCACATATATTTGCTGTCTTTTTGAGAACAGATATTTATGAATCAAAACAAATCAGATATTATTGCCGATCTGTCCATAGTAAAATATTTATGCTCGTGACTGTACGCCAAAACTAGCAATGATTTCGATTGGTCTCCTCATGTATCCGACTTCAAAAACCGGTCAAGAGCGAGTCGGACTCGACACCGAGGGTTCCGTACTATCATGTTTTTATTATTTTTTTCATCGGCGAGGCCTATATTCGTCAGAGAATTTTAACACTATGCACTATGTGTAGAATATTGCAGTTTTATGTGAGCGCCATCTCCTGACCGATAGTGGAATTAATGTAAATTTGTTGATGATTTCTGAAAAAGTGTGCTATTTAGAGATTAGGTTAATTTTTTCTGTAATCTTTACATAAACTTGTATCACATACAATTATTTCAGATTTTTCTCTTTGCATATGATACCTACATGCCCCACTTCGAATTTTTCAGACCCCCTTTCAGTTCCTGTTGCAAAAAATATACATATATTTTTATTTCTTTCTTATTTGCAAAATAGTTGGGCAAACGTCATCTAAAACTGTTCCAAATTTCAAGTTAGTAGTTCCTGAGATATCCAGCTGTGACAGACAGACAGACAGACAGACGCACTTAGTCTCACCATAAGGGTTCCGTTTTACCATTTTGGTACGGAACCCTAAAAAGGAGGAGATTCTATATTCATCTGTAGGTATATTTTATTTTATGTATGTTCATCGATTTCTCGATGATTACAGCGCCGATTTACGTAAAGGAACGTGGTGGTCTCATATAAATTATATTTTTGAATAAGCTTCAATAATAGGAAGTTATTCCATTCCATTTTGTGTATATTAATGATGTAATAAAACTATCTGTCAATGTCTTTTACATAGCAACAATTAGAGGGAAAAATATAAAACTTATAAAAATATTACAAAACACTAAAATACAAAACCGAACACAGACTTCCGAAAATTTTGATATATAAAACCGTAGAAATAATACTGATTTGGAAATGTGAGACTATTTATAACGCAACATTGGTTATAAATATGTAAAACGACGCAAGTTTATTGTGGGTGACATACAATTAAGTTGAAGCAACACGCAAGTTTATTGTGGGTGACATACAATTAAGTTGAAGCAACAACAACAATTTTTATTGTTGCTTCAACTTATTATATGACGCAGGCGATTAAATCGCAACGTTTAAATCAGGCACTTAGCCAGATTCACCAATCCCCACGATGGTAAGAGAGAGAGCTGATGTTCGCTGACCTTGGCAAAGGTGAGCTGCGCGTCGTCCACGAGGCGGTCGACGTGCAGCGGCTGCTGCAGGTACAGCTCGGGGTTGCGGCGCAGGATGGTCGCCAGCACGCACAGCAGCTCCACGCACAGCTGGCGCCGCGCCGGCGCCTCCACGCGCACCAGTGCCTCCTCCACCAGCAGCGCGAATGCCAGCTCCGAGCGCGACATGTTCACCAGCGTCGGCTCCGCCGGGATCGAGCGGCCCTGTCAACGTGCAGCATGCGTCGCTCGAGGTTTGATCACAACATACAAAGGTACACCCGAAATATTTTATGATAAATATTTCGACAAGCAACGATATGGAAGAACATTTAAGCCATGTTAATATCTGCCTAATTAAATCGGAAGTTGGAGGAGCTTGCTTGTAGCGGATATGATTGGATGCTGAATTCCCAGACACGTAGTTTTCTTTTTGACATTACAAACTTAAATGTTTCTTAAACACGATATACACGGTTTGAAACGGTGGTTTTAAACCTAAGTTTAAAACAGTGTAGACAGTGTTTTGAAACCAAATTTCGTATCACCTTTACACGTCCTTGGTTTTTCTACCAAGGACGTTTATTTATTTATTTAAACTTTTCGCACAAAAAGGTACAAAGGCGGACTTAATGCCTTAGGCATTCTCTACCAGTCAACCAAGGGTGGTGAAGAGATTGGATGGCAGGTGCTTTGGTTGAGAGGAACAATCATAAAATTAAAAAAAAAAAACTATTAAAGGTTATTTTTTAAAGGTCATACGCAACGCAACGCAGCCGAAAGGCCTGCGTTGCGTTGCGTTGCAAACCAGTGGCAGAAGCGTTGGTTTAAAACTTGTTTGAAACCGTGTAGCTGCTTGTTTAAAACAGCTCGAACTTTAGGTACTACAGTCGCGCTTGTGCAGGTGGCGAGCGCAGACGCACACATTGCGTCGCTCTGTGTATGGCGAACGAACATTACGAAGTCATAAGGGACTTTATAGAATTACTAGCTTCCGCCCGCGGCTTCGCCCGCGAGGTATGGCGATAAAAAATATCCTATGTCCTTCCCCAGGACGCAATCTATCTCTCTGCCAAATTTTATCGAAATCCGTTCAGTGGTTTAGGCGTGAAAAGGTAACATACAGACAGACAGAGTTACTTTCGAATTTATAATATTAGTATGGATACAGAGACTTGCCCTGTCTCTGGGATTTAACATGTGAGACATATAAGGACACGAATGCAAAAAAAACGCTTGGGACATTTTAGCCACAAAGTTAAAAGAAGTTGATCCAGCGGCAAATGTGACGTCTGCCAAAGAAAAGGGATCTAAATACGAGTGCACTATACGTCCACCCTGCGTAGCGTTCTTTGTGTACTGAAGTTTGATGTTGGCTTTAAACCGTGTAGCAGGCATCTCGCAACAACAACAACTCCAAGGTCACCTTGGTTTGTAGATTGATTTCAAACCGTGTATATCGTGCTTTAGGCTATCATCTGATAACTTTATTCGAGGAATAATTTTGACAGTTGTTTCATACAAAAACTGTCAAAGGTCAATTTTATTCTTCGAATAAAAGTTGTCAGGCGATGGAAAAATCAGCCCTAAATATTATATTTTATTTATTGCTGCAAAATATCACAAATATTTTGTGTTTATAAATAACAACAATTTTTGTTCTTGGAGTTAGAAATAACTTAAATAAAAATAGCTACTGCCTAACTCTTCGGGGATTACAGACGTAATGTAATGTTATGTTAAATAATTTGATGGGAATCGTAGTAATATTTTTGACTAATGTTTACTTAACTCGTGAAAAAAAAACCGGTCAAGAGCGAGTCCGACTCGCGCACCGAGGGTTCCGTACCATTATGTTTTTAATTTTTCATCGCGAGGACTGTATTCGTCAGAGAATTTTAACACTGTGCACTGCGGTGTAGAACATTGCAGTTTTATGTCAGCGCCATCTCTTGACCGATATTGGTATAATATAACTTTTAACAATTTTAATAATGTAACTTTTGTTGATGATTTTGCTGAATCCGGTTAGACTGGAAGCCGACCCCAACTTAGTTGGGAAAAGGCTAGGCAGATGATGATGAACTTTTGTTGATGATTTCTGAAAAGGTGTGCTATTTAGAGACTTCGTTTTATTTTTCCTGTAATCTTTACATAAATTCTATCACATAAAATAATTTCAGATTTTTCTGTTTGCAAACTTCGGAGATAAGTGGGGCGGTATTTTTTTGATATTTTTTATCAAAAGTCGAAAACTATGCGGCCTAAAAAAATGTTTGAGAATGTGCAAACTGCGTTCTTTCATATGATACCCTAGTAGCCACACTTCGAATTTTTCAGACCCCTTTCAGTCCCTGTTGCAAAAAATATACATATATTTTAATTTCTTTCTTGTTTGAAAAATAGTTTGGCAAACGTCATCTAAAACTATTCCAAATTTCAATACAATAGCATTAGTAGCTGTGACAGACAGACAGACTCGAGTCTCACCATAACGGTTCCGTTTTACCATTTTGGTACGGAACCCTAAAAAAGGGAAAGGCTACATTGCAGGGCTTTCCCGCGCACAATCCTGTACGCTAAATAATTTCTTGAAAAAGCGTCAATCAGAGAAACATTGCAATACGTTCCTCCAAACGTAACATATTAAACGAACATAATATGATATCACGAGGGATAACAGATATCGCAGTATCAATTGTTTAAAAAAAGAATTAAATCGTGCAAAGAAATGCGTCAATAATGGCTGAATTTCTGCTGTGACAAATGTTTTGCGTCCTCAAGATTAAACTTAATGTTACAGAAAAATCAATTGGCACCGCCAAACTATTATTGGCTGCAAAGTTCAATCGAAGTCACGGTAATTTCACGAACAAACTAATTAAATCAGCTGACATTATTTACAAGTTTCATAAGTAGATACTAACCTGAATTATAATTCCTTTCGGTGTTCGCAGTAATATATCCCAGACTTGTATGTAGAAGTGTTTTGGCACGCGACACAGGCAACCTTCTAATTGTCGCCGTTGTAACGGTGTCAACCTGTTAAAAAAGGGCTTGATTTTTAAAATTTTCAAGTTAAGTTGAAATTTTCACCTTTCGAACGTCAAGATTATTTTATGGAGCCCACAAAAAATTCACCTTGAATTTACATAATTATTTATATTCCAGAAAAAAATGCATGGATCTTTAGGGATAGACGCGGGAGTGAAGCTATGGGTAGAATAAGCGGCGAGTTATTTATAACATCAACCGAGTACGAATCCAGACTCACACGACATACACACATAGACTGGCGAAATTTGGGTGTACCAAACACTTCTGCCTAACTCTTCGATGATTACAGGCGTGGTGTTGTGTGTTATTTTAAACAAACAGCACCACGCCTGTAAACATACCCTCTCTCCTCCGCCCAGTCGGAGACAGTGAGCACTCTCTGCAGCAGCATGCGCAGCTTGTAGGGCGAGAGCGCCTCCAGCGTGCAGTCGGCGCGCTGCTCGTCGGGGAACAGTTTCAGGTAGATGCGGATGGCCTGCAGCACCCAGCCCACGCGGATCTTCAGAATGCCGCGGAACATGTCCGGGTTGGTGCCGATCAGGCGCCCCGAGTACAGCACGATTTCCTGACGGGGTAAGGTAGCTGTTTATTTGATATCTGTCTTCTAAGTTAAAGTTATTTAAAGAGCTTATTACAGACACATCGCAGCACATTGCGATAGAACGGTTTGACCTGCACGAGTCACGAGCGATATTACTATGGACAGTTTGGTAATATCTGATTTCATACTTCATTCATAAATATCCGTTCTCAAGACAGCTAATATATGTGGTCATTTATGGAAGGCATATACCACTAACGGCACAAATATGTGGCACATCGAAGAAACAACAAAACTATGTGCCAAAACAAGCGACGCCAAATATAGGACACTGCATCGGCTTCAAAAAGATGTGTCACCTCTCAAATATATTTTCTCAAGAAGTCAACAACGCCATGTGATCATCTGTGGAAGGCATTTATGTACATTACAAGTAGCGGCACAAATATGTGACATCGAAGGAACACCAATCAATACCATCTGATGAGACAAGCGACGCCAAAATATGAAAGGTGTGTCACCTATCAGAATACAAAAATATCGGATATTGAATATCGTAATATCGGATTAATTCTTATGAACCGAACCGAGTCGGCTGATATTTATAACGGAACACATGTTAAGCATTCTGAGAAGTGACATATCTTTTTGAAGCCGACGCGGTATCCTATATTTTGGCGTCGCTTGTCTCGTCAATTAGTTTTGGTGTTTTTTCGATGTTACTTAGTTGTGCCGCTACATTTATAATATGCTCCACAGATGATCACATAAATGTTTGCTGTCTGCCTGAGAACAGATATTAATGAATGAATCATGAAATCAGATATTATTGCCGATCTGTACATAGTAATATATTTATTCTCGTGACTGTACAGCCTTTTCATAGTTATTTTACCTCTTATTTTGCCTTACAGCAAAATTACAAGTAATCTTTATGTACTGCTTGTAACAAGGTTACTGCCACTGACATGTCTGTCAAAATCATAATTATCTGTTTTCTCGTTAAAATAAGGTTGCTGTTGTGTTACTTAACAGAGGTAAAATAATGTTGAAAGGACTTTAGTAAGTATGCGAAATTCTTTTAAAAATAAATTGTACGACAGATATTATGAACAAAACTTTCACAGATTGCCCTATTTTATTTTGTATTATATTTTCAAACTCAAACTCAAAGCATTTATTTCAATTAAACCATTAACATGCGCTTTTGAATTGTCAAGAAGTTGGTCAGTCAGAAAATATGAAGCTAGTTTTGCCACGTTATTTCTAAATATTTAATTGTGATTTATGAATGCATGTAGTGACGAAATGTATTTTTTGTACCTTTTTTTATCAATTGAATGATATTGTTAATATTGTAATGATTTATTAAATGAATCGATTAATTGTTTACTTTTTAATAAAAATGCGCTTCAAGTGACGTATTTACAGGGTAATGAAGATTTGTGATAATAACCTATTGTTACTATCCTTGTAAATATGTGGTTGGCGTGCCTGACTTAATAAATAAATAAAGATCTTTAAATATAAATACTAACCTGTTGTAACACTGCACCAATAACATCGTAAGGTTGTATAGTAGAGTACATTACAGACTGAATTTCGCCGGGCGTCATGGGTTTGTCAAAAACGGTCTCCTTCTGGCCAATCACGCCCACTGTTAGCTGTATAAAGAAACGAAAATATTGTTAAAACTAGATGAGAATTAAATAATAAATAAATATTATGAAGGTACTAACAACGCCCCGCGGTTTCACCCGCATAAGTGTCGATCCCGTGGGAATATCAGGATGTGAAAAAAGGTAAAGTAAGGTATGTGTATAAAGAGTTTAAAAGATGCGTAATATCTGAGCTTCTCTATTTTCTACATAATTATGTATAATTTTGTCATTTATATGATTTTTGGATCCTACATAATAAAGAGTATTTATTCTACAACGTGGCGCTACAATGGCGACATTAATTTAACACACGGGTAGGGCTAGTGCCCATTAATCATATATATAAGTATAGGTTAAAATAATTCGTAAATTGAAAAAAAAATTTTTTCAAACAAACTAAATAATATAATAGTAACTAAAATTGGGATCACCCTTGCAAAAATTCATTCATGAAATTACTTACCTACGCTTCGCGCGATCGTACGTGATCGGTCCGATTCTTTGTCGGCATTTATCAAAGAATCCGAGCGTCGCGGCGCGGCGAAAGTCGTAGGTACAGACGCCAGCACATCAAGCTACCCGAAACTGTCAAATTTTTCCAATCAACTTTGAACCTTATGCTTTAGGGATAAAGTTGAAAATCTGTTAAAGTTTGACAGATTGTAGTAGGTTGATGTGCTGGCTTCTGTACCTACAGCGGAGGTGCTTAGTCTAACGTCACCCTTTCTTGTTAAGTACTATTAGTTATAACTATCATCACATCACTCATCACAGTCATCACTAATCACTGCTTTTATTTTGTCTCAGTTTTGGGTTAGTCTTCGAAATATTGTAGCACATTTTGTCGTGTAGGCGGTCGGTCTGGGCGTAAAGACCTAGGATCCACTGGCCGGTTTTCGTGGATGCGTTGAAGAGGTCCTACAATAGTGCGAGATTAGTAGGGCATTGTTTTGAATCGCCATATCTCTCGCGATATGTCCCTTATCGCAAGGGCGGCACTTTGATGACATTCTCCATAAATTAGGATCATGTCCACGTATTCAGCTGCTGTGTAGTTCGGATGTGTATTTGCCATCACGATCACAAGTTTACAAAGCGTCTTTATCTAAGTACCATAATCTAATTACACAACAATAAATAAATAAAACAATAGGTAAGCGTCTTTTTCACGGAAACATTCACTACAAATCAACAATATTCACGACGTAATTATGCGCACTAGTTTGACGAAGTGTGTCAAGGACACGGGTTCGGCTGAGACTAGATTACTAGAAAAGCAAAAAAAGAATTCGAGTGCAGTGCGGGGCCGCGGCGGGCGGGAGGGGGCGCGAGCCACCTGCGGCGGCGACTTTTGGCGGCGAGTGACAAAGGCCTAGAAGCGGCGAAAGGAAAGAAATATCCCTTTACGGCGCGCCGACAAAGGGAATGTCTTTCCTTCAATTCGCCTACTCTTTGCATTTGTTTCATACTAATAGTATTGCTTATTCGTTTTATTTCATTGATGCGATGTTATGATCCGTGACCCCGGCAAATGACCGCTGCGCGACAGTTCTTTAAGTACAGGTTGCTCTAAAATACTATTTTCTAAAATTTTAAATAAATCCGTAAATAATAACGTTTAATGGAAATATAATTGCTTCATGAAATGAAAATGTGAAAACGTATATGTGTGTTAAATTAATGTCACCATTGAAGCGCCACGTTGTATAATATATCGTTTCTGTGTAAGAAATGCAGAGTCAAGAATATAGTATATACAATAGCTTAGACTGTGGTACATTGTAGTTCCTATCGAACTCTTTTGTGAAATGGCAACGATTTTTTTGAAGGGCTCATTATAAATGATAAATGATTTATTTTCTGTAAGTAGGTTTTTACAAACACTTTTACACGTCATCATATTTTTTAAACTAGATGTGGTCGGCGTTTCCTATCTGACTACTCTGAGAAGAAAGGCCGAAACAAACTCAGAGGTCACAGTCTCTTTTAAAGTCCAGACAAAATCTTGGTCAGATCGTGTGAAGACCATGTAGATTGATTGGTGTCTGAAATGGTCTTTTGAGGAAAGAACCATACAGATTGAGCGGACTTGTCCAATTAGTGCACGCATTTGTCAAAAATCGTGCAGCTCAACTCAGAAATTGAGGAGCTCAACGATTCGACGAACAATACCAAAGAAAGGACATTTCGGTAGGCCGCGTAAATTACTCAAACTGCCAGATCACGATTAAAACTAAGAAGGAAAACAGAAAAAAAATTACCCACAAAGTCCTCACATTCACAATAATTAAATGAAAAAAAAAAACTTTATAAAGTAAATATTCATGTCATTGTCTAAATAAAATACACGTTCAAAATACTGTAGTAGGTATAGTCGCTGTTTTAAGAGCTCGCTTAAATCATTGCAAATTAAATATTACGTTCATGAAAGGCGACTCGAACTCGACAATAGTAGATTGTTATCATATATATAGGATTGTTATACAAGGGTCGAAAGGAATTGATGACTTTCATCCGTGTCAAACACTCTACTTTTCATTTCGAATATAAGGAAAGTACAAAATAGTAATTTTTCTGAAATATTTATGGATAATAACATGAATAGTACCTGTTTATAATGAAGTGAGAAGTTAGAACAATTTGTGAATTTCTTGAAATTTCTGGCAAAAGATTTTCGATTACTGTATTTGCCTGGTCTATAACCGAATCTGGGGTCAACATTTCAGAATCGCTTAAACTGATTTTTGATCAAACATTAGTCGTTAAAACCAAGTTTTTTAATTTCGGTACAGCTTACAGAGTAAAGGTATCGTAGCGTATCGCCTTTCGCCTCGCCGTCAAACAGGCGTCAACCTAACGGAAGCACGTAACCAAAGCGGATCAGAAGCTCCGATACGTCGACTCGGCTACGGCTAGGCGACGCCGCGCTTATCGGCTTGCCGACTGCTGGTTGATGGTGCAGCAGGCAGACCGTAGGGGTGAGAGGGGCAAGGGTAGACGAAGAGACGTAAACTCGGGTACGGAGAGACGTAAGCGCGGGGACGACGAGCCGTAAGCGCGGGGACGACGAGCCGTAAGCGCGGGGACGACGAGCCGTAATGCACCACACCGCGGTTCGTGAGCATGTCCCGAGGCGAGGCGATTACGTTACGACTCCGATTCGAGTTCTGCACGGTTCGAGTTTAAACAAACACTACTTTCCGAGTATGGGAAATGAAAAAGTTATTTACAAGGCAGATGTGAATGGAAACATAGGAAAAAAGCGTAGGTTAAAGGATGCATATATATCAGGAAATATTTGGGCGGTGTAATGACCTGTTTGCCGTTGACCAGCACCGTGGTTATGAAGGGGCTGATGGAGTCCACGGTGTGGTTGAGCAGCGACGAGCAGTAGCGCACGGCACGCCAGTGTCGCAGCACGCCCGCGCTGTGGTACAGGCTCTTCAGTGCCTCCAGCGCCGTACTGCCGCTCACCTGTGCGATACAAAGAAAATAAATTCTTTTGACCCAGGATAAGGCATACAATATACACAAATAAAATATAAAAAGTTAGTTGTAACTGTATTGTAACACATGCGGTACTTGATTTCGTATCAACACGCTTTAAGTGTCAATCTTTGTAAGAAACCCCGAAATTGGTATAATTCTAACCCTACCTGGGTTAGAATTATATCAAATTCAGGTTTTAAATATTTGTTCACCAAGTAAGACAGATACACTGTAAATGCATGTCCGTTCCGGGCTTTATAAATAAGGAGCTGATAATATGCGCACCTCAAACATAGGTCCCTCCCTTTCTATCAAGATGCCCCACAGCTGGCACTGCGCGAAGATATTGTCGAGTGACCTCAGAGCGGCGACCACGTCGGGTGTGGAGCGGTTCTTGAAGGTTTCGTAGGAGATGTCCTCTTCGCTGTACGTGAGCGTGCGCGGCACGTCCGTCAACGACTGGTAGCCGATGTACTCATGCTCTAGCTGGCGGAACTGAGTGAACATCTCCGACGGGAACTCGCCTTGGCTCATGAAGTCCAGATGTTCTGTGGGCAATTCATTTTTTTGTTAAACAGCACAAGTCAAAAACTGTGTTCATTTTTGTGTCGGGGTTGGGTCATGGTGCGCCAAAACGATACCAGTTCTATACGTAATATTAGAAATAATAATCTATATATATAAAAGAAAGTCGTGTTAGTTACTCCACTTATAACTCAATAACGGCTGAACCGATTTAGCTGAAAATTGGCAGGGAGGTAGTTGAGAGCCAGGAGAAGGACATAGGATACTTTTTTTTTTAATAATTTTATTTACTTATAGGAGTAGGGTAGGAGTAGTGTAGGAGTAGGTTAGGAGTAGGGTAGGAGTAGGGTAGGAGTAGTGTAGGAGTAGAGTAGGAGTAGGGTAGGAGTAGGGTAGGAGTAATGTAGGAGTAGGTTAGGAGTAGGGTAGGAATAGGGTAGGAGTAGGATAGGAGTAGGGTAGGAGTAGGTTAGGAGTAGGGTAGGAGTAGGGTAGGAGTAGGTTAGGAGTAGGGTGGAAGTACGGTAGGAGTAGGAGTGTAGGAGTAGGGTAGGAGTAGTGTAGAAGTAGGGTAGGAGTAGGTTAGGAGTAGGGTAGAAGTAGGGTAGGAGTAGTGTAGGAGTAAGGTAGGAGTAGTGTAGGAGTGGGGTAGGAGTAGGGTAGGGTAAGGGGTAGGACACCATGCGAACGATGTACCGCCGGGCAGCTAGAAATAATTTATATGGCAAAACAACGTTTGCCGGGTCAGCTAGTTATTAATATAATAATATTATTATTCTCCTTATTTAGTATGATCAGATTGGTGGGGTCAATACAAATATATTGCTTCCTCATTTGTTAAAATCAATCAAGCCGTTTAGAATTAATAATTTTTTTAGCTATAACTTTTCACTGACAGATTGTTTTTTATATTTTGGTGTCAAACTCAAAGCATTTATTTCAATTAAACCATTTACAGGCACTTTTGAATTGTCAAGAAGTTGGTCAGTCAGAAAATATGAAGCTAGTTGCCCATACAAAAGCGTAGGTACCTATGAAGAAGAACAGGCAAGGTGTCTTAGTAAAAGTTACTCCTAATTGCATAGACATACACAACATATCTAAGTTTAATATAATTATGTTGTGTGTTTAGAGTTCTATAAAGTACCTGGTAAAAAAAACTACGAGTTTGTAGCTGCTATATGATTATGTCGTGAAGGTGTAAGATAAATAATAAGGTTACTTGCCCATGCAAGAGCTAGAGATCAAATTCTGGAGCCTCCCGAGGCGCACTTTGACGCCGTCGCAGTGGCCCTTCTTGAGCATCGCGAACAGGTCCAGCATGTGCGTGAAGTGCGGGTCGCGCATGTGCTCCTCGCGCACCAGCAGGCACACCGTCGGCCGCCCCGACAGGCGCCAGTATCTATGAATATGTTAGTGACAGTAGTGAGACAAAACACATTATGTATTTATTTATTTAAGATTTAATACAAAAGATACACACGTTACATGACACTGATGTTTTGAGGGAATAGGAATGAGGTCAGAGGAAAAGACCTTAGAATATCTCATTTATTGTGAATAAACTAGCATTAAATAATAAAATAACATTTTAAGTAAAAAAACCCGTCTTTACTACGTCTTTTTCTGCGTCGTTCATCAATTGAAAATGTATTGAAAATGAGGTACAAAGTCAAAATCAAATAATTTATTTTAATTAGGCACATAAAAGGCACTTTTCAATGTCACAATTTACAAGAAAATAAAATTAATTCTAGTTGCCCATTTCAAAAAAGTAGTTTTGTATGCAAAATATTTTTTTTTGCATAATTTTACAATAAACTTATATCACTTAATCAGCTAGTTTAAATATTTATGTTACTAATGTAAAGATAATTATATTTCGGACATTTTACAAAAAAAAAAATTGATGCCTTAAAGATCCTACTAATCCGTTATATTGACGCAAGATATCAGGTCGCACTTATAATTTTTAGTAGTAAATCATCCGAGAAAAGTAGAAGCAAAAAATAAATAAACAGTATTTAGTTGGTTGTCTTACTTGCCAACGAACTGCAGCTCAGTCTTAATGTCGTCGATGAGCAAAGCCATGTCTCTATACAGGTAGAACTCCGACACTTCGAATATGAGCGGGTAGCACAACACGGTCATGCCGCACACCCTGTATATCTGAAGCAAAATTTGACTTCTTAGCATGTTGATGGCAGTCTTAACTGTGTCAACGCAGAACTTATCTACGATTTTAGCACTATGAGCAGCATCCATAAGTTTTTCAGCGTGCAAATATCAGGAACAGGAAACAATATTTATTCATTAGGACGAGATTTGGGATGGAATCAGAAGATGTAGGCTGCTCTACAGAATAGACCGATGAGCTATCTATGACTACGTAAAAATGCTTCATTGCGTAAAAGAGGAATATCAGACATACCTTGCTCGTGCCGAGAGAGCCCACGGGTCTTATGGGACGTCCAGTGAGCTTCAACTTCGGGCAGACCCCTAGCTCTCGGTACACGTGTACCAGCTGCGTTGAACTGCACACCTTTGGAAATAAGTTATTTATGCATTATGCCTAGATTAATATTTTTTGTTTCCGTATGAATTTAAACCAGTCCGAGAACTTAATCTAAATTTTCACTCCATTATCATTTATCACCTTTGAGTATTAAACCAACTGGAGGCGCCATTGTCAGGCGATCCCCGCTGCCAAAGGTACGAGACCGCCGGTCATAGCGGTTATATACATGTGTGCGTATAGTTTATGCTTGTGTTTGTTTTTTGTTTTGTGTGCGTGCGTAACAACGCGATCGAATTGCATTAATGTATTATTGCGTTCCCTCGTCCCCCGCGATGAAAGTGACAGACTTATTTGCATAGATATTAGTACTCGTGGCGTCTCCGGTTGGTTTAATACTCAAAGTGTATCACTCATTCACTTATTTTCTCTTTTCACGACACGTAAGGATAACTGGTGGAACTTCATTCTTTTCGGATGTTTTACGTATCACGACCATAAATACATATATTACTATAGACAAATCGCCAATAATATCTGATTTCATGATTCATTAGAAATACAAAATATAAATCATTACACTTGGTATACAGATAAGATGTATTTTTTATAATAATAGAACACAACACATGGACACATAGTGCGTAAATATTTATGCTTCCAGTGAGATGTCACATATTTTTGCAATGTGAGCGGCACTGATTGCAATATAGAAAAAAACTCGGCACATTATACTGTCCGATTTTTGTGCTGCCAAAGTGATGTCCGATATTTTGATCACAACGAGCGATCACATTCGTCTGAACTGAACTGAGTAGGTAGTTATTTGTAACGCAAGAAATGTCCGATATTTATGAATTCTGTGAAGTGACACATCTTATTGATAGAAGCCGATTCGGTAGCTTACATTTTGGCGTTGTTTGTCTCGTCAGATAGTTTTGATGTTTCTTCGATGTCAGATATTATTTATGCCGCTAATTGTGTATGCCTTCCACGGATGATCACATAAATTTGCTGTCTTTATTAATGAAATCACTGTTACTTACAGTACGTGATAGTTACTTTGACACATTGTCTCTTTTTTAAGTTTGACTTTGTAGAGCGTAGTCTGTCTCACTTATACCTGCGTAAGTATAAGTGAGACAGACGAGTTTTAAGTCCCGGGTACATAATTATTATGTAAATCTAACCTGGACAGGTTCAACTTCGTGTGGCGTCTGCGTCTGTATGCCGTACGTGCCCATCATGGCCTGCAGCCGCATAGACTCTGCTATTAACACCACTTGAACTACCAGATCTGTTGCTATGCCCTGCGACAAAAATCATCATGAAATATATGTACCTATACTCAATATTAGTTATTATTTCTATGTTATTGCGTAGGTTGCAAAAAGTACGATTTCGGTGCGTGGATAATTTAATTTAATATAATTTCCGAACAAAGAAGGCATTATTATGCAAAATATAAATGCAATTTACGTAAACAAATAACATAAAAAAATACAAACTTATTTCCTTTTGCTATAAAAGTGTATTTAACAAGGCCTTGGCATAGCTGCTCCATGCAAGTATAAGTAATGCAAATAAATAATTTCACAGAATGCAGTGCAGCAGTTTTTGTAACTCATGCCGACATACGATTACTCAATACTTACACAAGTGGGTTTGCCCTGCGTGTTATACATGAAAGTAAAATAATTTTGAATTTTAAACCAATCAATACATAATGTAAGAAAATAGTAACCAAGTCAATACTGTACAACGAATATTTTTGTAAAAAGTTTTTGAAACGAGTCTGATGCCGAAAATAAAGTTTTTAGAATTGTCTGTTTGTCTGGATGTATGTTCCGGATTAGCGCAAAAACGGCTGAACAGATTTGGATAAAATTTGGTACATAGATATTTTGATTTGGATACAATTTGGCACACAGATAACCTGGATTAACACAAAGGGTAAGAATTTTAATCCTGGTAGGACGTTCCCGGGGGATATTTTTCGACATCTACGCGGGCAAACGCTAGTGATAATACAAAAGAGGTAATTTCGCGATGATTTTGATTGGAACGATAATATTATCATTTTCAGTATTTTAGCCTAAAGATGATCACTGCTGAACATAGGCCTTTCGCATTCAGAGGCATCCTGCAAACTGCACCAGTGGCCTTAGTGCGACTTTTTAAACCTATTCCATCGTGTACTCTTCAATTTGTACTAAACCTGAACAATCGCCGTCTGGTGACATTAATGGAAAACATAATCCTACAAATATTATAAATGTGAAAGTTTGTGACGAAGATGTTTGGATGTTTGTTACTCAATCACGCGTAAACCGTTGAACAGATTTGGATGAAAATTGGCTCATAGATAGACCATTGATACATAGGATACTTTTTATCCTGATATTCCCACGGGATCGAAACTTACACGGGTGAATCCGCGGGGCGCTGCTAGTTATTTCATACAAAATTGACAAATAATAAATGATTTATTTTCTGTAAGTAGGTTTTTACAAACACTTTTACACGTCATCATATTTTCGATGTAACTGAACGTTAAAGCGCTCGAGTAAGGGGCTGTCTCCACGAGCGAGAGAATCGCGGCGATAGTCTCGCCGCGCCATCAAATTTTCGCGGCGATGACGTTCTAAGAGAGTGTATAGAAATATGTGGCACGACGATAATATCGCCGCGATTCTCTCGCTCGTGGAGACAGCCCCTTAGTATGAGCACTAGGCCCTCAGGTCGACAGTCTATGCTGCGCCTTCCGGTAGGCGTAATAAGTACCTAAACAAGATACAGGATTATAATAAAACATGGATAAATTTGGACCTTTCTAATGACATGAGTGTATACCTGAAAAGCAGAGTACCGTCCGGCGCGTCGAGGTCGATTGTACGAAGGCAGGTACCTCCTGATGGGGTCCAGTTCGTTGACGTGCAGCAGTCCACCGGTCAGCAGCTGAGCCAACACGAACAAAGACTGCGCCCAGAGGAACAGACCACCTGTGTCTAATACATCAAGTTAATATAACATAAATTCATCAAATGTACACATAGTACTTTAGTGTACTTTATGCTCAGTAGCGGTTTTTCCTTTTCCTTCCAATTATTCTGGCAATGTGTTTTGTTCTATTGAGGGCTGATTTTTCATTAGTTAGGCAACTTTACCCTGAGGAATTAATATTGCGGTTTGACAGCTTTTTTATGGAAAATATGTCAAACTGTCATATCTTATTCTGCAGATAAAAGTTAACGGACTATTGAAAAAAATCATGGCCCTTAAATAAATAAGCAGTTGTTTTCTGTCACCAGTTCTCCAAAGCCCACCTCGCTCCTATAATAACCCGTGCCCCCTCAACCGAAAAGCTTTTGAACAAGACCACTATTGGATTGGCAACTATGCCAACCACTAAAGATGTTATAATCTTCTTCACCATGACATAATAACTTCATACACAGGATTTGTAGTGTTCGTATTGTGTAGGCACTTAACCTTGTATGTCATTTACAGAATCGAAACATGATAGAGTTACGAGTAAGTAATCTTATTTAACAATTTAAATGTTGAGGATTGATTTTATACAAAATCGTGTGTTTAAAAATGCAATCGGTTGGTACCTACTTACAGCTTACTAAAGTTTACTCTAATCTATCGAGGAAAGCATTTGTGTGGAATAGTTTTGCAAAACGAAGCTGCTACAGAAAGTTTTATACAAATGAAAAAGTGTTAGATAATCGCGTTAAAAAGCGTATTAGTCACCGTCGAAATTTTAGAAACAAAGTTAGTACAATGTGCAAAGTTCATCGTAATTAACGATTTACTCTAGTGAGAAAAAGCGAAATTCACAGAAATATGGAGAAAATATTCATGTTGGTAAGTATTCAAGAAAAATTAAACGCAAGCTTAATAAATAAACAATAATAAATTAAATCACCGAAAATTCCAGAAATATAAGTTGATGTGGTTAAATAGAAAAAAAAACACGAAGAAGTGTTAGACAAGAAGAAAATAGTAATTCTCAATGTTATTACATTTTTACCTTTTTCATTAACGTCACTGGGGTGATCTGGAATTGTTGAATTGATTTTTAAATAAGTACTTATAGATATTTCTACACATTCTTTATTTTAACGACTTAGCTGGTATCTACCTAATTTTCCCGAACTCATACGCTGGTCATAAAATATTTGTTTTTTTGAGTACCTCGTCAATAGGTACCTAATAAGACAACAGGTATAAATACAAATAAAGACACGTAAATTAAAATACATCGTTGTGTCTCGTTGCAAACTGCTTGAAATTAATTGTATTGTTTTATTTTGGTTTCCTATTAGATCTGTACGTAAAAGATTGAATTGAAAATTACATTAGAACTTACTTGCAGGTAATCTTCGCACTGAATTTGGTTCACTGCGCTCGTTTTCTATACCCTCGCGAGGAACGTAATAATACCAAGGAATAACTGGATCTAAAATAATATACACATTATCATTACGAAAGGAGTAACAAGAGTTTTTTGCAAAATATGAGTTAAATGTAGGCTCTGGTCAAACTGATGCAAACGCGGGACTCGACTGCGCGCGTCCGTAGTTTTAACCGCTCGTGTCGCATTTATGCGACACATATTTCCGTGCCCCTACCGCTCGTGTCGTATTTCTGCGACAGAGAACATGTATGATTTTTTCGTAATATTTGAATATTACGAAAAAATCATACATGTTCTCCTACAACAAATAAGGAGGAGCAATCGTTGACGATTGCTCCTCCTTATTTGTTGTAGGTATTATTTTATCGATTTAGGTATTCAGTTGCATCCGGTTTGACTGGAAGCTGACCCCAACATGGTTGGGAAAAGGCTAGGCAGGTGATGATGATTATTTTATCGATTTGTGGCCGCGCGCTAGGGGCGTGGCAATTGATATTTAGCCAAGCGCTTAAAAGGTTAATGATTAGGAAGTCACGCGACTATTCGCGCCATTATGAACACCTCCATACATGTCTATTGACACAATCAGCGCGAGCGCATTTCCCGCACGAGATTCGCCTCAGTTTGACAAGAGCTTAAAAAAGGGGAACACACCTCCAAATTCGTCCATATATATCCTAGTTTTCAGTAGTTTTTGGTACTCTTCAACTTGATCAGGCAGGGTGCGGAACACGCCGTCAATAATCATCATTACATAGAACAGAGGCCACTCTGACTCAATACCATCAAACTCCTTAAGTTCTCCTTCATGGTAGTACCTCCTGTGTGGATCTTCTAGCACGCACTTGTACCCATCACGGCTGAACCTTTTGAACCCACATTTGCCTTGCAAACGTCTTAAAATATTATTTTTTGTTAAATGAACTAGGTGTTCCTCATGCGTGGCAAAAGCCGGGAATGATACTGTTGGTAATAATGCAGCATCAACACCCTGAAACACAAATCATAAGTTTCATCATTCATTTCAACTAAGTTAGTAAACAGTGCATATTTTATCGCCTATATGTAGGCATTGCAGATTTAGGTATAGCTTAAAAAATTCTTTGCAGGTGATGAGGCAGTTCCAGTTTTTGTCACAAGATTATATTAAAATCTTCCTTAGTAAATTGTGATAAAAGGTGTATTATGGGGTTGGTTTCTTTGTGTGTGTAGGTACTTGTATGGATTTTTAAGCCCACGTAAATATATCGCGGCGGGATTTGATCGCGCACTGTATTTTCAACTCTGGGTGTTGAGCTGAGCATTGAGAATCCAGTGCGGTGATTTTGCGAAAATCGCCGCTGGAAATATGCGCCCATGCGAACTTAGCCTTACACACCATTTCAATATAAAATTCAAGTGTCAATTGAGTAAGCTGCAGGTTAATGCGTGCAAGTGCTGTATAGGCTCCTCGCAGGCTCTAGCTCATTCATAAATATACCTGCCTTTACGAAACAGTCATTTAGAAATTGAACTGCATTTACCTTGGAACTTGATTCGCGCGGCAGCATAGTTTCGAAAATACTTCTGTTGCGATTATGAGCATCAATATCTACATAAACTACACTCCATGATGCTCCTTTGTCTCCAAAGAGATTGCAACCATTGATGGCTTCCAGAGCCGCCTTAGCCATGCCTGAAATATCATTTTATGTATGACATCACTTGTCCTTGATGCCTGCTAAGTGTCTACGTTGTTTTCATAATATATAACATACCAATTGAAGATGCATGGATTTCAGGCTTTCCATCATTATATTTAGATCCTCTTTCCCACATGCCATAGTCTGGCGTTCTGTATGCACGCTCCACATAATATACTAAATTTTGGACAAATGCCACCTCATCCTGTTAAAAAACATAAAATCAGTATACAGTACACCTTCGTCCCCGAGTTTTCTTGTTTAACAAAAAAATTGAATGACACTCGACAATACTGTAGCTTTCTATTAATTAAAGAATTTTCGGAATCAGATCAGTAGCTCTGAAGATTACCTCCTACATACAAACTATCAAATTCTACCTCTTTATAATATTAGTATTTTTAAGTAACTGAATGACCAAGTCCTCCAGTTCTTTACCTGGGTATAAATAATCTGTAGTCCAGATGTGATCATTTGTACAAGAAACAATAGATATAGGGAGACAACATCTATCTGCAGATGATGGTACTGTTCATCAGTCAGGACAGGTTCCCCGGTAGTGAGATGGAACTTGACGTGTAGTGCGTGAGCAGTGCTCTGGCGGGTTTTAAAGGCCTCCACCCGCGCCGATTGCTTCACCCAGCACTCCAGGATGCCACGCATGCACTTAACAGTGCTCTGACCCAGCTCGTACGATTTTCCTCGGTCATCATCAATTCGTCTGAAAAATTTTACTATTCTTTTATTTGATGTCAAAAGTTAAGGTACTAACTATGCATTTCGACATAACATCTTGATCAGTTCACAACATAATTATGTCTAAAAGGGGCCATATTAGTTATTTTTAATTTAAATGAAAATGATTTAAAATACTACCTTATTACAAAATACTACTAACCTGTATGCCTGATATAAACCCCATACTGCTGATGCACAGTAAATACTATCCCTCACACTGCCTATGTGGAGGTCTGATGACAAAACTGGAAATAGGCCAGTGATAGGGCTTTGGAACCTTAATAACTGTCTTTTAACTGTAAGAAAGATGGCTTATTAGGAAAACATTAGAAACAATCAACTTTAATACCAGCTGACTTTTTGAACCGGCTGGACAAAAACAGGGAATAAAAGGTGAACAGAGTAGAAGCCTACGGCAAAGACATATTTTTTACAAAAAAAAAATGGTAAATTAACAATTAATATAAAATTCAACTTAAAGGCACCCTTCTCTACACACAGAAATTATGATTGAATTCATAGCAACATTCAATCCCTTGATTGAAGCCGGCCGATGGCTTCGTTTGGATGTAAAAAAAAAAGAAATTTCTGTGACATAGGCTTCAACTCTGTTCATCTTTTATACCTAGTTTTTGTCTAGAGGGTAAAAAAAGTCAGCTGGTATATGTATAAGCCAGGTGTTTTAGTCTGCTGAATGTTTTTGTATGTTCTCAACTTAGTATTTCCAAAGAAAAAAAATTTAAGATTTTGTGAAAGTTATATACAAAAGCCAGTTTGAAAAAATAAGGAGAATAGTTAATAACTTTGTTGCCTATTTTGAGAAAGTACTTCTTCACTTATCTACTATTAAAATATGATTTTTTGGACTAAGGTTTTAATAAATTCGGTTACGGTTTATAAATCCGGTCAATAATGGTATTTTCTTTTTGGTAATAAACATACCTATGGCATAATATATATCCAGTTGGCGGACCGTATCTTCATAATTAGATATCTTTAAAAATTGTTGAGAATTTATGTCATCAATACTTCCTTGACGGATCATTATTTCTGTAATAGGCTGTAAAATCATAAGTAAATAGTTCACATACATAAAATACAACATTTTTTTAACAAAAATATTTCAAACTCATAATTTCTTGTTACTTAGCTTTCAGAAACAAGGTGAAATGTGTAAGTTTAGACAAGTTTATAATAAGCAAGAAATATTAAACGAAGTACATGTAAATAGAACCGAGAATTACTAGAATTTTTGCCAAAAAACATACCTGTGATCTCTTTAAAGTTAGAAACTGATATATTTCAAAGTTCTACAGAAACAATGTTTGGACTCATAACATCATGACTAAGTTATAGTACTTTCGTTCTTAGCATACAGTTGAAACACAATTATTTATATTCCAATAATATTCGATAGCTAAAGTGATATTTACAATTAACTTTGTGTATATTTTTTTGACCACTATTTGACATTGGTTATGATTGAAAGGCAGTCAGTGTTGGTGTTGTAGTAGGGTCACGGTCACACACCATCCATCATGGAAATCATGGAATTAGTAGGTACAGTACATTGATGCGATTCAAATAAGAATAGGAACGTCAATGACCTCTATCTGTCAAATGTTGATTAAAAAGTACGGTTTGCAAAGAAAACTTATTTGCGTATCAAGCTTTTTTTTTGTTTAACCGAGTCTTAGATAAATCAAAGTGAAAATCAAAAAATTAGTCATATTTTTTTTTTTAATTATGCTACTTTCTTTCTTACTTTCATTGTTTGACAACAATTCACCAGAAAGTAAAGAACTCCGCTAGGAGTATAGTGTTCTGTGGTAAAGAAGATGCCAACAGACATCTTGTAATTGTTGGGTGTCGTGTTACATGCTCTGTGGTTGTTGGTATGCTTCTTCGTGAGACTGAGTGCTTGTGGAGTGTTACTGTTCCTTTCGTTAATTCTGTATGTTACGTGGTTGTTTTCTGTTAAAGTTATTGTTGTTATTTGTTGACGATGACCACTCAAACAGTGATGCAGACATGAGCGAAATTGAATAAAATTCAGATTAAAAATTCTTCGTTCATGATTCGTAAATAATTACTTAATTTTATTAAAAATATCTTGTTTTGCTCACCCTACCCAATTTATTCGATCTGACAGCTGTGACGTGACAACATGGCGCTAAGTCGATCCTATTCTTATTTGAAACGCATTGTACCAAGAAATATTAGCTTTCAGCACCCTCCCACCAACTGAGAACGAAGCTACACACTATACAAGCTAGCTATACACTTTTTAACTGTGTTACTGTTTCGCAGAGGTTTACTGTCCATGTACACTGAAAGTCATTTAAACTGACTTAGTTATACCAGGTTGTATTCTCCAGTTTTTCAGCCAAAGATAAATTTTATTCAACTGGACTTGTAATTTCTAAGATGCCTGCGTTGGATCCTTGTCACTCACAAGGCAGGCAGTGTCATCTGTTTAAGTCGCCGTTAACACGTCATCAATATTAGGCATATCTACAGTAAAGAACGAGTAGAGTACGGGCCCGAACACAGAGTCTTGTGGGACTGAGCCCTCATTTCATAAAGATTAGGTTCGTCCTCCTATTTAACTTGAAATTTTGTTTGGTCTACGGAAGATTCACCCAATAGAATAGCAATGAAGGTTATTGAGAGTTTAGAGAAAAGTGATATTTAGTGACGAATTCTAGGAAATTATCAAGAATACATAATGGTTGGGATTTTCTTGAATTCCACGACATTTCGCCAAAGTTATATGGGGTGCTAATTGTTGCAAATGGGTCACAATATCATGTCCTGGAAAGAATACGTCAAATTACAAGTCACCCTGTACAGGCGATTTATGGTCCCTTTTCACAAGTATACTAATTCCATGCGATCCACAGACCACTGATTGACAAAATTGACAAATGAAAAATGTCAACGTCAAATTGACAAATGTCAACGTCATTGTAAAATGTAAACTTGTAAAGACGAAGTCAAAGACTACTATAGTCACAGAGTACTTTTTGATAGACTGAAAACTATAGTATACTGGCTTACTGGCTAGACGAAGTCAAAAACTGTAAAGAGAATCAGAGTTATTTAATATTTAACAAAAACAAAACCTGCAATGGAAGGAACATATTTTATCTGATGTGGATGATAAATAGATCTCATTTATGTCTTATTTGATTATCTGATAAAAACAGATAAACAGGTTGGTTGTTTTTTGCTTGTACCTTCGAAATAAACAAGCAATGATCGACAAAACATAACGTTTATTAATATATTAGGCATTTCATTCTTTAGTAGAAGCTAGAAGTTAGTAGATTGTGTGTGAATACACTTCGTCAACGAGTATGAATAATGACACGAGTGAAATATCTTCAGAAAGTGATAACAATCACAGCAGAGACACCCAACAGGTTTTGATCAATAATATTTATATTTATGGATATTATTACACTAATGTCACAAAACAATTAAGTGATTATGGCACCTTTATACTTAGAACCTAACAGCTAACTTCTGTTGTGGTCTAACCTGTACTGTTGTTGTGTATGTTTATTGTTAGTAAACTTGGTACTCTTATTATTTTATTGTTATGTTCAAAATTATATTTATTTGGGAACTTTGTCCATTAATTTAACCTGGCCTTTATTTTGTTTATAATTGTTTTCTTATTTATAATTGTAAATAAGTAGGTAAGTATTTATTATATTAGATGAAAAATCGGTCAGTGGGTTGTCTTAGGGGAAATCTAATTAGGCAATAATAAACTTTGACTTTCAATTTGCTAGACTAAAATGACAGCTGCTTTTGTCAACAATAAAATAAATCAGAGTTTAGTTCAATTAAAGGAACAAAGTTATGCATTATTTAAACCAGAACTATATTGTGACTAACAATTGAATGAATAAACCAAACTTGCATGTACCTATTATAAACTTACAGGGATTTTTTTACTTTGGCTCAATAAAGTGAATAATAATGATTGCATGATCTTATTTAAGAACATAGTCTATAACACAAGATACAATCATCATTATAACAAATTGCATGATTTCAGGTAGACTTATTTAATTTGATTGGAGGTAGCTGGCCACCAGCACCTCGTGAGCCAGTGCACACCGAGTATGGAACATTGCAGCATAACTACAAACACACTATGCAGCGAACTTCACACAATGAACGAGTCAAGTCTGTAAATTTACTGGCTCATCTAACCCCAGATCGCCGACGCAACAAAACAAGTACTCAACCACTACATTCAACAGTTAGTGAAGACTCACAACAAAAAATGGTTCATGAACCTAAGAAGATTGAGACTGGAATTTTAGTTGGTGGGCATTTTGATATTTTCTCACACTAAAATTATTGATTTTTATTGCAGTAACAGCCGGTTGATTCTGTAAAAATCTCACCATGAAAACTCAGGTGAAGTGAGTTTGTTTTTGCTAGGAATTGACACTATTGACAGCTCACTCCATGCTCACTTCACCTAAGTTTTCACGGTGAGATTTTTACAGAATAGCACCGCTGTATAGTCTTAAACTTTTCTATTGCGTAGCCACCTACAAAGTAGATAATGGAATTAACGTGTTTGGAAGATGTAAATTACATAGGTCTACCTCCCTACAACCTCATTACCTTTGAAAAAGCAAAAACTAAAAATAGTTGACATTTCACTTTAAAAAGTTCATTGACCATAAAACAATTTATTGCAGTAGGCCTGTAGGCCCACAGAGCATGTAACACTTTAAGTAAGTCTTAAGGCAAGGCACTCACTCACAAGTCACAGGTATTATATGTATTTTTGCCAAATTATGTCCTACTCTTGACTCCTCCATTTAAAAACACTCATCTCACATGCAAAAAAAAATCAAACCCAGAACAACTATTTTATGCAAGACAAAAGCTATTGTTTAAATTACAAGAATCACTAGATTCAAGATCTCTTAACAGTTTTGTCTTCTGAATCTTAAGTGATGACAGATTAATTATGTATCTATTTATACCCATAACTTTGAATGTAATAATGAATCATTATCTTAATGTAATGCTAAAACCATTCAAAGGACCAATTACAAAATTATCTTGCTTGGTCTTAGAGGCAAACAAATTTTGAAATGGACATTTTCTCTTTTAAATTACCATAACTTTAGATAAGACAAAATATAACAAGGTGACTTTGCAAGATGTCAATGTTATCAGGTTCATGTTCATCACTCAATCAATTTTTAAGGATATAATTATAACACTTTCACTGTTAATATTATTATGACATACAGGACTATACTTTACCGGTTTATTCATGGCTACGGAGTATATTAATTGTATCACAGGTTACTTCTTTATTGTATTTACAAACACCACAATATTTTGCTAGAGCACTGAGCGTAGAACTCGCGTCTATCTATCGGTCAATTATAGCTTTTCAGGATCTAATTTTAGGCATTAGTGAGGCAGGGGGGGCGGCCGGCCGGCTGGCACGCTCGCGCAGTGCATCGCCCGCCAACATGTCGTATTTACGTGACTTACCTATTGATGAAATACCGCTCTGTGTGCTTGAATGTGAACAGTGTATGGCCTAAACTATTTAAAATTTCTGTAAAAACCATTGTTAATTTTATTTTGCTATATAAGGACTTATTGTGGGAAACTAACTACAATAGTTTCCTGGTGACGAAGTAGTGTTCTAGATTCAAAATTTACCAAAATATTGCTAGTTTGGGATTTCTGTTTCTTTTTAAATTATTGTAATTCTATTGGTCTTTTTATTTACAATACAGTGTACCTTTTTACTGTATGATTTTTAGACATATGTAACCCGGAAGTTGCCCCTGAGGAGTTATATGATTCGCCGACGCTGGGGTCGCCTCGGGCGGCTCCGCCGGCCTGCAGACCCTCACCCGTGCACGTCGCTGAAGACATCGGAGTCGGTTCGCTAGTAGAAGTCGCTACAGACGTCGACCAACATTACTATGGCGTAGTCAGATGGATAGGAGTCATTGATGGTAAGTGATAAGATTAACAAGCTTTACCGCGCTCTTAAAAGTCCGCGTCAAACTCGCTGGTGGATTATTGCAAGACGGCGGTATTGTGCACCGCAGTGTTCCTTCACCGCAGGCTTATGTTTCGCCCGTTAATCAGGTATCTAACAGTTGGTGTTTGGGAATGGTTATAACTGATAAGCCGGCCACTACTCTACTGGCCGGCTTATTAGTTATCCTGACCAATCCATAATCTGGTATTCATACCAATCCAGGGTAGGCTCAGGAGATTTTGTTCTGAAATCACCAAGGCAAATACTTGGTGATTTTAGGACAAAATCTCCTGAGCCCACACCACATCACAGTCCTTAATCAGTCTACACATGCTATCAGTCACCGTGTAGGGCTATAAGAATTAACGGAATAGCGTCCACATACGGTTGTGGGACTTTGACCTGCGTAGAATTTGGATATGCATGCCGCATGTGGACATGGAAAAATAGATATAGTACCGTTAATCTTTAAATTGACAATGGTTTAAAAATAAATGAGTGGGTAAAATGTAACGTAGACACAGCGACAGCCGGCGTGGAGCTAGAGCAGAGCGTGTGCGGGCTGGGCGACGGGACGCGCGGCGGCGCGCGCCTGTTCTCGTGCGCGGCCGGGCGCGCGCTGTTCGTGCCTCTGCCGCTGTGCCGCAGAGACGCGCGCTTCCGCGACACGCCGCCGCCCGATCGCAGCGACTTGCACGACGCTGACCGCTTCGACCAGGTATGATATGAGGCCGCTTTGTTGATCTGCTTTCGTTGTTACGAGGTAGTCTTTATATTTTTGAACTCAACAGAGGACCAATACAACAAATGCGACAACGCCATTACTGGTCAGTATTGGCGTCTCTATTTTTTGGCCAAAAAATCCAAAAATCTCTGCACCAACAAAATAGCAATAAGTTATCGCACAATACGTCACATAAATTGTTTATAATTTCTGCATAAATTACGTAGATAACTTATAATAATAATATAGTAGCGGTCGTAGCCTAACTCAATACAAAATGTTTCAGCCGGACTGTCCCGTTGTCCCTGGTGTGGTGGCGCCGCTGAGTTCCCTCGGAGAACTGGCAGGCAAGAACCGCGGCATTCAAGGACATCACAACTCTTGTTATCTCGATGCCACACTGTTTGCCATGTTCACCTTCACAAGCGTCTTCGATGCACTTTTGTATCGTCCGCCTGAGCCTGAGGTAAAATATTCTAATAAATTTAGCACAAAATTTGATGTTAAAAACAAGACACGTATTAGATAAAAAAAAAACCGGTCAAGTGCGAGCCGGACTCACGCACAGAGGGTTCCGTACAAATTTGTAGGTAAGTATGTAAATAGTTTATCTCGGGAATCGTGTCTCGAATATTTTTCCCGATTTTCTTGTAATGTAACTGCAAATTTACGGTTTTCGGACTTTTTCCTTCTTGTGCTACATGACATTGCTTCTTTCCAAATTTTATGATTCTAGGTTAACGGGAATTACCCTATAGGTTTTGATTCCCTTGCGAGTGTCAAAATATGCAGCATAAACGGAACATAAACGCCCGTATCTTTTGATTGCTTGAATTATTTATTTATCCATTTATTTCAGGCATCAAGGCCCATATAAACACATACAATAAAAGATTAATATGACTTAAAAATACTATAAATACATACATTATAATTACACTAAAAACTAATGCACACGAAGTGTCTGCGTCGTGTTTCGCTGACTGGTGTCATGTAACCGGCCACGAAACCGGCGGGCGGTACACAACACCCTTCGGTCAGAACTCTTTCTTGAGGAACTTCTCGAGATGCTGTGTCGGAACACGCACCACGAACGACTTGAAGTTCGTGTTGTGACGCGACTCCAACTTCTCGACCCTCAAAGTCCAGCTGACTTATAAGTTTGATTTTTTCACTTCTTCAAGGGATTGCAGCCCTGAGTATTGGATATTAATTTCAACTTGATAACTCCACGCGTTCCTGAGAAAAAGGGTCTTGACAGACGGACTGATAGACGGACTGACAGACAGACAGACGGACAACGAATTGATCTTACAAGGTTCCATTTTTCCTTCTGAGGTACGGAACCCCAAAAAGAACTGTTTGTAAGCCAAATTTTGTGGGTTGTGCTAATAAGCACAATAACCTTACGAAGACTTTCATTACTTTTGACTTTGTCACATTAAATTTGTCCTATTCAAAGGTTATGTCGTTTTACTTCGGAAGCAGTGCTAGTGGACAATCAACCCCATAAGTTAGAATGATGTATAAGATACTGCTGATGCTGTCCCGCATGCGACGCATCAGGGAGTCTATGTTTGCGTAAAATTGTCTTTAACACAATTTGTTCTTGCCTCTGCATCGCGTATGCAAACTTTTTGTCGGGCCCCAGATGTAACAACTGAGGCCCAACGAGGCGAGGCTGTCACGGTACGATTTTATTGGAAAGTACCTATTAATTTTAATGAATAATAATAATAATCATTTTATTATCAGGCAACTAAGGCCCATAGATAAAATACTTACACAAAATAATCTTATAAAATAATAAACTAATACATATTAAAAAACCTTAAAACTATGAACTATACACGTAACATTGTCGGCGTCGTGTTTCGCTGCGTGGTGTCGCGTAACCGTCCTCAGACACGTCGATATTCGATACCGTTCGGCCAAAAGTCCTCTTTCAGACAGGTCTGTAGATGTTGGGTTGGAATTCGTACCACGAATGACTTAAAGTTGATGTTGTGGCGCGATTCCAACCTTTCGACCCTCAGAGTCTAGTTGGTCTTCACCTTCAAATACTGCACGACTTCCTCAGTTGTCGTGGAGTGATGCAGACGCGAAAGGTACAGCTGCGTCGTATTACCCGTCCGCATTAGATACTTAGTACCAGTTTGTATAAGTGACTGTTAAAGCCTATCACTATCTCAAGGGCAAACGCTGACACTCTGACAGCTAGTATAGATTTATTTGACTTAACGCTTAATATGACAAAGTTCTAAGTAGGTATGTTCAAGGTTTTCATAGGTTGATTATACTAAGATCGCCTATGCTGTGCAGTTAAATGGAAAATTATTTTACAGGACTCACCGCATTATTCCGAAGTCCAGCGGGTCCTTCGAGAAGAAATTGTGAACCCACTAAGAAAGCATGGTTATGTGCGCGCAGACCGAGTCATGAAGTTACGTACTTTGCTTGAAAGACTCTCTGACGTGCCTGGTCTTACATCCGAAGAAAAGGTATAAAATTACTGCTGGTGGCAAACTTTTATTGCATAACAAACTATCTACAATAATATAATTAAATTATCTACGTAATTAACATATTTTTTTCCTTCATTTTCTTTATTCAAATGGGGACAATAACTGTCACTTGCTTATGTTTCCAATTTATACTACTTATTATACTGTAATTATTATTTCAGGATCCAGAAGAATTTTTAAATGGTTTAGTAGCGCAGTTATTGCGAGCTGAGCCTTTCCTGAAGTTGTCTTCGGGACAAGAAGCATACTGTTATCAACTATTTGTTGAGAAAGATGAACATGTTTCGTTACCCACCGTACAGCAGCTTTTGGAACAGTCGTTTACCACATCTGGTGTGAAATTAAGTGAGGTAGGATTTTCACAAGCTAGAATTAAGTTTTACCAGTATTGAAGAGAAATCGTAATAATACTTGACTATAGATAATAAAAATTCTGCACTATTTTTACAGGTTCCAGCAGCTTTCATAATTCAAATGCCACGGTTCGGCAAGCAATACAAGTTATATCAAAGAGTATTACCTTCTCCTCTTTTGGACGTCACTGATTTAATAGAGGGCTGTGAGTACTGCAATTGTATAGTTAATAATCCGCTAAGCTTTTTCAATGTTAGCAAGAAAAATGCATTAGGAAACATATATTATAATTGTTTAAGCAACATGGAATTTAATAACGCAGCTCGCAACTTTCTAACGTACAATAACTTGTCATAGTGCCTCGCCAGTGCACAGTGTGCGGCTCGCTGGCGCGCTGGGAGTGCGGCGCATGCGCCGGAGCCGCGCTGGAGGCGGGCGCGCTGTGCGACAACTGTCGCCGCCTCGCGCACGCCACGCGCCCGCACCACAAGGTAATGGGGCAATAACTTGTCATAGTGCCTCGCCAGTGCACAGTGTGCGGCTCGCTGGCGCGCTGGGAGTGCGGCGCATGCGCCGGAGCCGCGCTGGAGGCGGGCGCGCTGTGCGACAACTGTCGCCGCCTCGCGCACGCCACGCGCCCGCACCACAAGGTAATGGGGCAATAACTTGTCATAGTGCCTCGCCAGTGCACAGTGTGCGGCTCGCTGGCGCGCTGGGAGTGCGGCGCATGCGCCGGAGCCGCGCTGGAGGCGGGCGCGCTGTGCGACAACTGTCGCCGCCTCGCGCACGCCACGCGCCCGCACCACAAGGTAATGGGGCAATAACTTGTCATAGTGCCTCGCCAGTGCACAGTGTGCGGCTCGCTGGCGCGCTGGGAGTGCGGCGCATGCGCCGGAGCCGCGCTGGAGGCGGGCGCGCTGTGCGACAACTGTCGCCGCCTCGCGCACGCCACGCGCCCGCACCACAAGGTAATGGGGCAATAACTTGTCATAGTGCCTCGCCAGTGCACAGTGTGCGGCTCGCTGGCGCGCTGGGAGTGCGGCGCATGCGCCGGAGCCGCGCTGGAGGCGGGCGCGCTGTGCGACAACTGTCGCCGCCTCGCGCACGCCACGCGCCCGCACCACAAGGTAATGGGGCAATTAAAGGTCGCTGCCTACGTAACGTGTTTTAACCCGGACGAAACGAGACGAAAATTTTTAGAAACATCGTTTCATAGAAAATATATACGAGTTCCGTCACGGGTGAACAGACAAGACGACTGCACCCAAAGGAGGGGAAAAATCATCGTCGGCTACGATGTTTAGCACGTCCCGCCCGTGTTTCCACTGCGTATACACAGTCGCTTCGGGGAGCATTCCTTTTTTTATCCACAGTGACGCGAAACTAACGTGCTACTTTGCTAGCCATAAGTTTCGTTTTCATTACACCACATTCCGTCCCCGCCCGTCCACGTCCTAACGCCGTCCAGTATGCAGTGACCAAAGGGTGTGTTAAAGTTTATATGAAAAAGTATTATAGTTACCGCCGGCACGGATATTGAGCGCTCGACGACGCGCGACGGTAGAGTGGGAATCGCTTTGCGCATCGAACACTTATGGCAAAATAAAACATAATATTTATATAATATTATGTTTTATATAATAATATTATTATTATCATAATCACTGTACGACAATATATATAACCCGCTCCCGCGCCTCACTTCATACCACCAAAGGGACCAAATAACTCACTTTTGCGCAGGTGAAGGTCAGCGCTCAAGATCCGTGCCGACAATTGTACACGGTACGCGTTCCGGTTAACTCGAAATACAGTAATAATACACAGAAAATAACACCTTACAAGTCGATCGTGAAACTTCTCACGATTTGCCGTTGTATTATTGAGCGAACCCCTGTAGGTACAGTCAACAGCAAAAGTAGATGATCAAAATCAAAAATTCAATACTAATGAACGGAGTTCGGAGTTGTCTGTGTGGTGCCGGACTTAAAGAATGTATGCTATTAGTTTATCTATTAACGATGACCTAACTCTTAATAATATTTTTTCAGGCCACACCACTCACTGTGTGCGAAGAGTTTGCTAATATTCTGGAATCCTGTCCTGTTCCACGAGTGTATATGGAACTTTTTGCAGTTCTGTGCATTGAGACAAGTCACTACGTGGCCTTCGTCAAGGCAGGGGTCGGCCATGATGCGCCCTGGTGCTTCTTTGATTCCATGGCTGATAGAAAAGGTAAGATCGCTATTAATTATTTACTATTACTGAATTCTAATTATTTAAAGACAATTCTGATTATTGGTATTGTATTTTACAATACAATAAAACTTCTCGTTAAATCACATACTAAAAATATTCATGGTGAGAAGTAACTATTCGAAACTGTCAAAGGCAAAGTCCTGCTTCAATATGGTGCTGTAACATTAGCTTAAGTTCAGAAACTTATTGAAAACAGATCAATGTCTACGGCGAAGGGAAGGTCATATGATTCGCCTCGACGCTGTAAATCCTGTTTGTTTATTTAGATACTATCTTCTGCCCGCGACTTCGTCCGCGTGAAATTTCACCCTCCCCCCATTCACCCTCTTGAGGTGGAATTTCGAAAAACCCTTTCTTAGTGGATACCTACTCTTCACAAAGAACACACACTCCAAATTTCATGTCTCTGGGACCAGTGGTTTAGGCTGTGCGTTGATATATCAGTCAGTCGGTCAGGACTTTGAATTTTATATGTACTTCATGGTCTATGGTACACACAAAAGGGGGACTTTATGCCACAATTCATTTTCACCCGACGACAGCAGCAATTTAGCGCTAATAGTAATGATGAGTGGTGGTTGTAACTCTAGGCGAACGCAACGGCTACAACATCCCGGAGATCGTGTGCATCTCGGAGCTGGGCGCGTGGCTCAGCGAGGAGGGCGCGCGCGGCCTGCACGCGGCCGCACAGGACCGCGCGCTGCCCGCGCACGCCAAGCGCCTGCTCTCGGACGCCTACATGTGCTTCTACCGCAGCCCCGACGTCGCCATGTACCGATAGCTCGCTGGCATAAGCTGTTTGTAAATTGACTGTTCATAGGTGATGCGACAAATCTGCTGAAAATTACGTCGCGTTATTCGGCGCAGGAATGTACGCTTCGCCGTATTCATTAGCTATGACACACCATGACGAAAATTACGCGGCGAAATGCAAAGACCGAAAAGTTCCACCCGTCCGTTTACGCCTACGCTGTAATGAGGACTACCGTTTTGTGCTCACCAGTTGGCGCCACTGTCGAGTAAGGTCCAGAAGCATATATAGCTCTCAAAGTTTGTTATTACGGGCGTGAAAACAAAGTTTACACTTAAATCATATTAAAAAAAAACAATAATCTCTGAATTAACTGTTCTTTCAGCCCGCTGAATTTTGCACCTCTTTTTCTTAGCTCCGCTGTTAAAGCACTGACATTCGTTGACCCGTAACTTTTAATTGTCATAATTAATCTCAAGTATTGCAAAATATTCACAACATTATTCTAATCAGAAATAAACCCGCGTAGCCCACAAACAGTGACATTTGACATTTCGGAGACCTCACGCTACTCTAGCGTCTCTTGTGAAGAATTCATACGCGATAGCGCTCATTGCTTAGTACATAAATAAATTCATTTCCGCCTGATGTGTTGCTTGTTATTAAAGGTACCTATTGCAGGCGTAAGCACGCGGAACTTTCGTCACGTAATTTTGGCAGGCGTGACATAACTTTCGAAATAGCTATTTAAAACTTGTTAAAGGATATGAGAATATTAAAATGTTTAATATGGATCATGCTGATGTGATCCTAAAAGGTTATTTATTTTAAAGACTTCAGAACTAATAATGTTCTGATCTACATATACTTATAATAAAATTAATGAGAGAGTAATTGTCTGTGTTTTCACTCCTTAACGGCAAATTGCACAAGGTAGACCATGACCTGTGTTAGGACATAGGATACTTTTTGCACCACTCGAAAAACCGCGAAATTTTCGCACGTTTTTTGGTATCCTCAATATAAGACCTAAATTATGCGTTTTTTTTTAAAAGAGTCTAAAATTGCTACAATTTGAGATCAGAACCAGCTCTGTAGGTTTAATAGGTACTTACCGAGGTATCTCGGTTAATCAGTTTAGGTTTAATATGTAAGAAATATAAAAAAAGTATTTTGTTAAAAATAAGCTCTTGTCTTTAGTTTCCCGTATGTCATTCATTACTTTCCAGAATTCGATCCTTATCAGTGACACTATCGAATGGTGTAATAATACAGTGTGTGTTTTTTATCAAAATCAACGGGTTCGATTCCTGGCTAGAAATAATGATTTTTCAAAAATCGAATGATGCAGTTTTAGTTTTCATCAAAATCGAGCCCGCGACTCCTTTGAGTACTTTTCGCTATTCCTCATACTTTCGGATTTGGCCATCCACGCCCACTTGAAAAATTCACCCTGTAAGTATATATATTTTTTTAATTTGCACAATAGTTGGGCAAACGTCATCTAAAACTATTCCAAATTTCAATTTGTAGTTCTTGAGATATCCAGCTGTGACAGACGGACAGACAGACTGAGTCGCACCATAAGGGAGGAACCCTCAGCTTTGTTACCATTTTGGTACGGAACCCACCATCCATCACTCTCCATCGCTCTTTGGCAAACCCCAAGGCGGAACTTTTGCGACTCGGTGAGCGACCAGGTCTGAGCACCACAGGTTAGGACGGGCAGGATACACATGTCGATGAGTTTGCGCTTCAGGGGGAGACCGGCAGATCACCCTTCATTAGCGTCTTCATGGACCAATACCCTTTCCAGGCGTTTTCAATTCGGCAATCAATTTCCCTTTCCTGCCCGTTTTCGAAGGAAACTAACTGGCCCAGTTAGATACATCGACATAATGTATTTCCTGTCCATCTACGTAGTAGTGTTAGTGCTGTTAGTGATATGTTGGGTTTTGAAGCTAACCGTGATCAGCTCTTAGGGCATGAGGCTGAAGTTCTAGAGCTGTGGGGACAAAACGGACTATGTCGTCGGCAAAACGGAGATTTGTCAGGCTCTTCTTGCCGACGGAAATGCCTTGGTCTTGTGTGAGGCTGCTAGTGACTTAATTATCTCCTCAAGTGTGCTTGTAAGCAATTTGGGGGAGGCGGGTCGCTCTGCTTAACACATTTTTATATTTTGAATGAAGGTCCAGCAGTATTTAGTTTAATGTTTGCGGAGCTATTGTTGTAAATTTTTTTTAAGAGATCGATATTGCTTTTCAAGTTCCTGGTTTTCTAGGGAATGTAAATATTTGTGAGTGCTTAATACTGTCGAAGGCCTTCGTGTAATCTACGAAGGCCAGATTCAGATGTTTAATAAATTCTGTACATTAAACAAGGGTCTGGGTTGGAATGTAGCCTAGGGAGCACTATGGCGCGAGGACAATTTCTCAATTTTTTTTGTCTTAATATTTCGCGGGTTTTTTTTACATCACCTCATGGTTTTCGACTAGAGTAACAATTTTTTTACAGAAAAAAAATTTCATCTGAGTAAACATTATGGAAATATAGAGGTTTTACATAAAATAAAATAAAATTCGGAGGCCCATAATGCGAAAACCGTGCGTCGTAGGGCCATGCTTCTCAGAACTTAAATAGTTTCTATGATCAAGGTTAAGAGCGTTTACGCCGAACGGCATTTCATACAAACTTTCAAGCCCTTGTTTTTCGAAGTGAATGAACCGATTTTAATGAAACTTTATACGCATAAGCAGGATACAAAGGTCTAAAAAGTTAGTAGAAAACATTTTCGAAAAATAATGTTACAGCCAAATTAGACCGATTTTAAACTTTCCATAGAAACAGAGATTTCCAGTTATCTTTATTTAAATAAGACATTTCGAAAATGTTTTCTACTAACTTTTTAGACCTTTGTATCCTGCTTATGCGTAGAAAGTTTTATTAAAATCGGTTCATTAATTTCGAAAAACAAGGGCTTGAAAGTTTGTATGAAATGCCGTTCGGCGTAAACGCTCTTAACCCGAAACTGCAATACAATTTGCAATTTCCGAAAAAAAAAATTTTTCAGGCTGTCCAAAAAAATTTTTTTTTTTTGGTTTTCTTTGCTGCTCATATACTCCAACTCTAACAAACCCGCCCCTAAGACGACCCACTGACCGTTTGTCCAGTTTCCCATCTATGCGATTATGTGACCTTAATAAAAGCTTTTTATGAGATGTCAGACTTATTGGGCGGTAATTTCCGGGGTCCGATATCGCTTTTATCACCTTTTTTGTGCAGACTTTATTTGAATGGCACATTGAATTAGGTACTTTTCCTGATATCATTATTGTATCAAATAGGTTGGTAAGGTGAGGCAACAATGTGGGAGAGTCGATATTTAATGCTTCGGTAGTGATTCCATCATTTCCATCCTCTCCAGGACAAATTATTATTTTAAATAAATAAATTTAAAACAAGATAGATTGAATATTATTATACTTTATTGTACACCATAACAGTAACAAAGATACATACTTGCATAATGCTTATACAATACGGTGTTATCGCTCACCTGACAACCTAGCATCTGTGCTAGAACCAAGCGATTGTTGCTAATAATGATTAAAACTTGCAGTTAGCTCAAAATAAGATAATTAAATATATGTATAAAGCAATAAAAAAAAATTACTTTTATAATACAATGTGTTGATTTGCATCCTAGTCAAATTCAAGGACGTAATTATGCTAATGATTCTCGACCCAAATCAACAATAAAATGAGTAGGTATTTTTTTATTTTTTTTTCTTATTTAAGGAAATCCGTAAGTGTGAACCAGCCGTATTTAAACGCGGCCCGTCTGTTACTAGCCCTATAACCGCGCTTCACACACACACAAATGCACACCATACATGCAACTCTCATTCGATAAATTCGTAGGTAATCAATCCCATCCCCCAATCACACTCTCCCGTGCCGCTCCTAGCCACGCCCCTTTTCCCCGCCGACGCCGCGCGGCGCGGCGCCGGCGCCGACAGTGTGATTGAACTCGCCGAAGTGTTCGCGAGTGCGCTTTGCGAATTTCCGTACATCGAGACGTAGTTACAAAGTGTGATGACGGACAATTACTCAAATGCCGAGTTGGTGGAGATGGTCGCCATCAGTGGAGACAGCCTACGTGAACACCCATTCCACCACCGCAAGGCACAAGACATTCACCCAGGTGATAATGCCGTGCGGGTTACATTTTGGTCGCTGGTTCCTGGAACACCAAGACGCCAACATCCTGTGGATGGACGAGTGTTTACCTAAGAGTTGAAAGTAAGTATACCACGTACTTACACTTAACTAGCACGTCTTTCCATTTCATCAAACGTAGAAAACATCATTTTTAGACTTAGTAGATCGGTACACTAACTAAGGTAGGTATTATTGCCGGCCCTAAGCCCGTTAAGTAGGAAGGAAAGTTTCAAATCAACCAATTTAATCCACAAATAAAAACAAAATCACTACGAAAACTTTAGGTTGAAGGATATTATTAATCATCTGATAACAGGTCAGTGAACCTTTCTTTGGCGCACTAGTATTACTGTCATTAGTAAGATTTCCGTATTCCAATGATGCTCAAAAATGAGTTAATTATCAAGCGAAATTTATGACAATAATGTAGGTGATTTTCGAAATAAAATTAGGTAAAATTATTGCTACCGGTCGGGTCATTGCTACGCGGCGCGACGGCGCTACCATTTCGGGGAAAAACAGCTGCATGCATTGTCGCTGTGTGCGTAGTCGGGTGAATCTGTTTTATTTGTATTGAATTAAGGGTGTAATTCTGAAATACTGTTAAATTTCAACAACAAAAAAAAAGCAGCGCTTACTAGTTATTGCCCCATAACGTACTTCAATTGATTATTTATGTATTTTATGACAACCTCCTGAACTTTGACGAGGATGCAAATCAACATATTGTATAGTTGTACTTATTTATGATAACATTTTAAAAAAACATGTTACTTTTACTATCTACATTATGACGAGATTACGACTTTTGATCTTTTGTTAATTTCAATAGGTATTATTATTATAATTAATATCACAGATCTTCACGGTTATTTGGCTTTAGGGATTTGCAATCGCAAGCATACTTAGGCTGTTGAACGTGGGTCATGCCTTCTTCTATATTCACTTTGTTTTTTACAACTTTACTCCATTCCTGAAAAAAAAATGTTTGATTGTGAACTTGATCTCGACCACCAATCGTGCTTGATACTGAAACACTCATTAACTCAATTGACAGTTACATTTTAGAACAGAGGGACAATTCTCCTCCCGAGCCAGCTGTGCTGGAGCTGTGCCTCCTCCCGAGTCAGCAGTCGAGTACTGACCGGACCGCCTCGGTGGTGCCGAGGCCGGCAACGGTCAAAACCTAGGTCAACCTATGAGGTTATTGGCTACTCAAGAGGTCATGCATGTGGTAAAGCTGTAAATAAATATTATAATATTAACATACCCAAAATAAAGCCGCATGGTAACAAATGACATGCTGCGGCAATAAGTGTTCATTTCCGAAATTTTTTGCATTCGTCGCAATTTGTTGTGCCTTCTGATCGTTGTCCCGCGCCCATTTCACACGATCGACTAAATCGGACAAATCTCGTGCTACAGGTACAAAATGTTCCCAAGCGGTGAGTTGCTTGTAAAAATGTTCGTGATAAGGGGAATTCTGTTTAAGAACCAACCCTCCGCCAGCTAACAGGTACGGCATACGATACGCGGCGACCGTACCATCAACATTGATTTGATATTTAAACTGAAAAAAAAAAACAACACTGTTTAAGGTCCTCATTCCTTATAAATGTTTTTAATCACTATATTCAAAAAACCTTTTTTAAAAGGGCGAAAATGAATGCCCATCGCCATTTAATAAGACCCCAAAGCCATCCATTGTCTTTTGAAATAAAATTGGTTCAGGACACGGAGTAAAATTGACTCCGTGGTTTAGGATATAGCTGAACACGCCTTTTTCATCATCAGACAACAGCAGTCCACTGCTGGACATAGGCCTCTCCAATCACTCGCCATTTATCTCGCTTCACGGCTACTCCCATGCAGTTGCTACCAGCTACCCTGCGAGATCGTCGCTCCACTTAGCCTGAAGGCATCCTACCTTACGTTTGCCGATTCGCAGTCACCGCTCTAGAGCTCGTCTTCCCTAACGGTCATCTCTCTGCGGCTAATATGGCCGGCCCATTGCCACTTCAGCTTGCTGATTCTGTGAACTATACACACAACACTTTGGTGCTCTGCTGGTTCACCTCGTTTCAGATTCGACCCCTATGGAAGACTCCAAACATGGCCATTTCCAAAGTTCGTTGAGCAACCTTGAACTTGAGGACCAGCCTTGCCATGAGTGTCCTCATTTCGGTCTCGTTAGTCATAACAGGTAGGTACGCAGTTGTTTTAAGCGAAAAAATACAAAAAAAAAAAACTTACGTCGAAAAATTTAAAGAATGATATATGGGGCTGTTTTGGTCCATATTGAGCCTCTTTATCTCTAAAGAAAAAGAAATTCGTAAGAGAAACATTAAACAAGTCTGGATTGGCGCGTGCGATATCAACCAGTTTCAAACGTTCAGCACGCGAATCTCGACCACGCCAAATAGCTCGTGGCACGCGCTTTTCCCATATATGTTCTGCACCACTTTGAACCGATAATGTATCTAAAGTCACTCTGTAATCATGAAAAACAATATTAGAAAATATGCATACACAAAACTTCTTTCTTATATCTGGGGTAAATGGTATTATTACATAGGTACTAACTATTGCCAACGACTGCATCTGCGTAAAAAACTCTGAAACTTTCAACACACTCTCCTCTACCCTCTTTTATGGGAAGTATAGGAAAATTATTCACGACGATCTTTATTATTTACCTAGATTAACAAACTGTATCCCCCGTTTCACCACGCCTTGGGTTGATTTCTGAAGAGAAATCATTTGCTGCTTTTCCCTAATTAGACTTTATGATTATTTTTACCAATTTTCGAGTTAATCGAAGCAAGTCAAGCAAGCAGTAAAACTTGGACGCGGTTTTCGAGAATCCAAAAAAAGTCCTTATTGTTTCTTAAATACAAACTTTTAAAAACCCCTGAAACTGAAGGGTGAAGGAGAGGAGGCCTTCATCCTCTTAAAGGAAACTGCATAGATAGATTGTTGACTGACAGACGTGACGGACTTTAAAGTAACAAACATGAAATTACATATCAAAGTTTCTGGTAAGAATTAAATAATCCGTAAAGGTATTTAATGTCAAAATTATTTAGTGATTTACCTTCCCATATTTTCTAAAGTAGACTCTGTCAAATCATATGTTGGCATTACAATGTCATAAGTTTCATCACTGCCACACCATGAAAAAACGGGTAATGGTTTGTCACGCTTGTGAACCAAGGGCCAATCACCAAGATTTATTATCAGTTCGATATCTGGTAGATTTACTTTCCTCATTAAAGATAACAGAATATTATCAGAAAACATATTAAAACCAACATGTTTCCCATAACAATTACGATACATTTCGTTTTGTTTTATGGCATAGTGGCAAAAACTGGTACTTTCCGGCTGATGATATTTTTCTATAATCTTTTGTACTTGCTCTTTCATATCTAAATTATGAAATGGCTTAAGATCTTTTGTAATTTGTTCATGTGTTTGTTTGCAGCCATAATTATTGAACCACTTTTCAAAGTCTTTTTCTGGACAATCACACTGATCCGGATAAATTGGCCCTGCAAAAAATTGTGTTGGAGTCATTTTCATATTAATAATACTTATATAATACAAAGAGATTTAAATACTTTAATGTCTTTGATATAATATAATTACATAGATGTCCAATGACTGGATTTTTAGTAGAGGTTCAACTAGGTACATGTATAAGCACTGCCGTTAGCTCGGCAACTGATGTCTACTAGACTAGATGATCCCGAGCAAAGGCGACGCCATTACGATGCTTTTAAGTGTACGTTGCAGTATTAAGTTTCATAGAAAGATAAATCAAATCAAAATCATTTATTTGCATAAATAAGGTACAGAAGGTTCATAAAGATATATTGATCTCTTATTCTGCCATTAATTTCGGCGTGCAAATTTTACATAACTATTAAATAAATCTATAAAGAGAAATTAATTAATTTGATAGCTCGAGTTGAGGCGATGCTGATCCCGTGCAGTGCTTATAAGTATAACTGTGCGATGACCTTTAATCAGACAGTAACATTTAACTAAACGAATTCAGAAACTTTTTATCATTATACATGTACATATTATTATTTTAAGTGTTAGCTTATATTATGAAAATATTATCTTGATAAGTAATAAAAATAAATCTACACAATTCAGACTCTTCGATAGTTATAAAGTTTGGAAACACAAACTCTATGTTAGACATAACAAAGCTCAAATTTAATAGCAACCAACATTTTTTGAATATTTAATTACATTACCTACTATGATCGCTCATCTAATATAATATACTACACACATGTTCGGGTGGGCACATTCAATTCGGCAGTATTTGTTGAACAACAAAGCCGACCTGAAGCAATTACTATACATATTCGACTTTCATTCGGCTCGTGCCGATCGGTAAACTCCGTTCATCACAAAGACATTAAATTATTTACAATAGACGGGACATAGCGAACAAAACCGTGATCCGATACTTGTTACCTAGGAGTAACTCTGTCAGTCTAGTATGGTACGCCTGCGCGTCAAGTCGCATTCGTGTCCACGAGTCTATACCAAAAGAAAAATATTTTCAAAGGAAATATTGCGCAATACGATTTTGCAAATATCGTTATGGTAAAACGACTGGACCTTACTTCGGTTTATTTTCGTACGACTTATTTATATTTACTCAGTAATTAAGTAAGACTTTTTCATAAAATAGATCTAGAAAATTTGCTAACTTTTGTAATAAACGCCCTCTATGGTTGAGTAGCTTTACTACTGCCACGCAGAGATGTGATATTGTTTAGCGATTTATCGAGTTATCGATAATACTTATTACTAGCTGTGCCCCGCGGCTTCACCCGCGTTAATTTGAGGAAAAAACCTACTAAAATAATTATATCCATTACTGTAAGAGTATCACATATGATTATTACTTATACCCTCATGACCAGCCGCCTTGCGGAGTTATTATAAAATTATGATATCTCCTAAGATATTCATCTTTCTCCTAAGATAATCATTCATCATTCATTGAATATAAAACAGTTAAAACGACAATTATTAAACAAATAATTATGTTTTATTTCAATGACAATAAATATTTTTAATTTACTACTTAACGATTTATTTAACCATTTTACCTTTTATAGTAATCGGACTTTGGCCCATTACATGATAAAAGATTTTTAATTATTACATTGTACAAACATCGACATTAAATTATCGATATCCACATCTCTAGCTGGTAGAAAAAAAGATAACAGGTGCATACGAATATGACATCTATTTCAATGACGTTAGCGTGCTAAATAGAGTAAATCGGTTACAGCGCCCTCTAGGGTTGAGTAGCTGAACTCGTTATGGATTGCTCGAATTTGTTGTTAGATGGAAAAATGATCTTTATTGATTTTGACATGTAAAATGAAAACAACATTCATGAGTTGTAATAAGACTTAATTTTGAACAACAATAAATAAACTTTTAGCCAAAGTTGCATTTACAATTTGTAGATAATTTTCTATTCCGTGATTATGCCGCTCTAATTTTGCTATACTATGCCAGATAGCGTCACTGAGACATGGGATCACAGTTTTTCTTTGCGTAGCCCCTCTATTGTACCTATCTTAAATCTTTTTGGTTCATCATGTTCCAGGTCGACTCTGACCAATTCGGCTTTTTCCCGAACATAAAGTCTACATCTACAGTCAGTCTACATACATATTATGTATATTCGATTAGGCCGCCCGTCTTTGAAGAATCAAGCTGACCCGAACATATGTGTAGCACTCCTAAGACTATGTGTAGCTCTGAAAAATAACATTTTGTCTGCGAAAAAAATCCTAGCGAAGATTTATTTATTCATCGCAATGGACTTTACATACAATATATTTCTATACCGTAGAAAAAGTCCATTGAGATACCACCAAGCATGAAAAAAAAAAAGATTGACTATCAAAGGTCCTGAAAGTCAATTCTTAGCAAAATACTGACTTTCGGGATCTTTGACAGTCAATATTTCGTGAATTTTATGTTACTACAAGTTTACTCCTAACATCATTTTGAACAAAATGTTTACTAACAAGATTTATGCAGGATCAGTGATAAACTATCACTAAGATTTTGTTTTCTCAAATTTGCCTGTAATTGATATTATTTTCCTGGGCTTTACAAGTCACTGTGCATCTATCAATAACCTTCCCAGCGGTAGATAGTAATTATCTTGTAAATTTAAAAATAAATAGGTCAATGACAGCTTGCAGAAAGTATACGAACCTTTAAACTTATATGGTGACTTTCCCAAATCTTTTCTGTCATAGTGCACATTGATAGACAAATCTAAGCATGTTTCATATATCTTGTAGCGCACAATGAAAGTACCATCTTTCCTGTCTAATTTGTTAACCCAGACACGACAATGTTTGCTTGTAGTAGATTTGCCATCTATTTCAACTACCAATTTTTTATTTATTTCCGGAGTATACCTGTAAAACGATTATTAATAATATAGTACTTTTGTTTAAGACTGTTAACAAAAAATCCAGCCAAGTGGGTGTGGAATTACACACAGTATAGGGTTTCATAGTTATGATTAATATTTAAATACACATGCACAGTAGATGTATAGAGTGGGTGTAGGATTTCATCAACTGCAAAAATTTGTTATATTTCAATGTTATTTCTGCGGTTTTAATTGAGAGTAACAAAAACTATTGACATAAATAACAAAGTCACTTAGAAACATCACAATCTATGTATTTATTTAAGGCATCCAACAATACCAAACTCAACTCTTATGTGCCGCTCAATCCTCTCTGCCTATCCCAGCCAGGGAGCGTAAAGTTATAGTAGTAGTACATTGTAGTTTTCATGAATCCCTCTTTATGTATAAATGTTACTTAAAGTTAAGTAGTGCTTAGTGACTGTTATAGCACACATTTTTTAATGCTTAAACATCTTCTTAAGCAGTGTTTATAAATAAAATCAATGTTTATCTTTTCCATTTTACAATATATTTACTAAGTTTTGACTTATTCGCTATACAAGAACAATATTGCAGAGTTAGGTCAAGTGTTTAGGTTAAATTTACTAACGTTGTTAATAAATATAGTTACTAACATATTTGAGTCCTTTGTTACTTGTAATTAAATATAAATAAAATATACACCGTCTAAGTTATGTTCTATGGAATTTTGACATAGTACATTTTATAAGTTGCGAGTCTCTTACTCGTTAACTTGTAGAGCCTACTAAGCTGTGATAGTTTTTCTTTTAACTTTGTTATACATGGTGGATTTTTGAGACCCTTAACTGTTGTACCTACACGAAAACGGTTTTAGGAGACCAGTTTCTCAAAAGTTAAGGACACTTTTTAAAAAAACTTGTATCTGCATTCGAAGATTTAATGTTTTTTCACAAATCAATCTCCTTACTTTCTAAGATTGACAGGAATCAACTGGACTTAGGACTACATAGGAATCGAGCATAGAAACTAAGGAAGGACCCCACGCTCAGCTTGCATTTGCATTTGCGTCTTGCGACCGATTAAACCACAAAACAAAAAAAATATAAACAAAATATTCCATCATCTGCATCTGACATGGTTTTGGTAAAAGTTTTTTGTGTATGGCATATTGTAGGTATACATTTTAGAGTGGCAATCCTTGCTACATTATTATTAGTATGATAATGTGTATACTGCATTAACTTAGTAATAAATTGCTAATTTACTCACGATTTGGCACTAATAAGTGTAAAGTTAATAAAAAAGTATCTTGCCGGCATTATTATTTCTACTGGTTTAAGTCCTGGGCCTAATATAATTACATCATCGCTCTGCGATTGTATTCGAACACATAAAAATAATAAATATAATATATTTTTTAAATACATTTTGGAGTTAAAAAACAAACATAAGCTCACTCCATTCAACAAAACAAACAAACATGATTTTTTAATTTTTTAAGCTGTGTCTGCAACAGTGTTGCCAACAGATAAACTAGACACCACAGAACATATATACCCTAATACTTTTTGTTAGAATAAGGGACTACTCACACTTATTCAGCTCCGTTCAGCTTCTGTCCATAAAAAACAACGATTTTGTATGAGATGCGTACGCACGCGTTCAGCCGCGGAAAGCTGAACGGACTCCAATTGACTCCATACTAAATCGTTGTTTTCTATGGACAAAAGCTGAACAGAGCTGAATAAGTGTGAGTAATCCCTAAAGCACGATATACAACGGTTTGAAACGGTGGTTTCAAACCTAAGTTTAAAATTGTATATAGCAACATTTTGATCGCCGACGACTACAGTCACTACGTGTGTATCTAGCATTAGCTATGTACTGACGACTCATTCAAGACATAAATTGGTGGATATATTGTCACGGCTAATATCCGAAGTGCGGCTACACCTAGTTTTAGCCGGCTGAAGTGCGGCTAAACCTAGTTTTAGCCGGGTACAACTAAGTGCAGCCGGCCACATGCGGTTCATGTATACTTCGGGAGGCGACGTAGGATGCAAGAGCGAGCGAAGGGCACCCCGAGGTTAGGTTCGGTTAAAACTAGGTTTAGCCGCACTTCGGCCATTAGCCGTAACAGATACACAGTGAAACACGTGGAAACAATTTCCCCTTGTTGTTATCTATATCTATACATATATTAGAATCTGTAGACGAGGCGTTTCTGTGCATTGATAATATTAAAAAAAAAATAGTTAGGGTGTTAAAGGATAACCAACAGACGCCATTTCATCAATTTTTTGGTATTTTTGTCTATTTGTCAGATTATTGTTTGTCAGATTATTGATTTGAACAGGGTTCAACGTAAAAAGTACCAAACGAATATGGTTAATTTTTTTTTACACTCACATATGGTGTAGAACTCGGAGTAGTAATTAGTTTTTGTTTCATCGCAATCGCTTATCTCTATCAAAAGATATAAACAATTTAAAGTATTCCAGAACAACTTTTTATTACGTTTTTTTGGGAACACGTAGCGCCATCTATTGGCGCGATATAGTATCTACTAACGAAAACTTATTGTGATTTAAATAACATTATGTGAATAATTTAGGCTTACCTTTATGACGAAATAACACAGATACTTATGTCTGTTTATTTTAAAAAGTACCTAATGATGATGATTATAATAAATTATAGAAATCGCTTTCCATTGATGGTTTATTATTCGTGGTTCGAGTGGTAAAGAATGCAATGCTAGAATACTTATGAAAGTTGAGAGTAAGAAAATCAAAGATGGCGGTTGCCTAAATTTTCAATTTTTTTCGTTATGGGTATCGTTTTCATGGTTTCCGAGGGTGCTGAAGCCGATAGTGAGGTCAAAATAATAATATAATAATAATTCATTTATTTCGGGTAACTAGGCCCATAGAACATTTTAACATTTTACAAGACACTTCACACTAATAATATAATAGAATAAAATAATAGATAATAAAATTCATAATAAATCAAAAAATAAAATCATAATAAAATAGGATAGCATTAAAATAAAAATTATAAAATTACCATATTCTAAACATACAAAAATACACTCCCAAGATTAATAACGCCTGCTAAACGGCCTCGCCTGAACATGCCTGCTGCAACAATGCAGCATATAAGGGCAGTCCAGCCTGTCAGCAATCATCGCCAGGACTGCGTTGGAGCTGGCCCGTACTCTGCGCACCAGAGAGATGCTCCGCCTGCGCATAGTTGCGTAAAAACAGGCGGTGCGCTCCTCCGCGAACATGCCCGAGGCGCTGCAGAACCGAGGCAGCCCCACCACAATCCTAAATGCATTATTGTAGAGAACGCGGAGGTCGCTATAGCACTTCTTTGTGTAACGAGCCCACAAACTGCAGGTGTAAAGGGATGTACAATAAGCTCTAAATAGTGTGACTTTTACCCTCCTTGAACATCTAGCAAACCTGCGGGCTATCATGTTGGCTCGTACTGAGAGCGACCTCCGCTCTCTCTCAATATCCTCATTACCTATCACTTAGGTCAGGCGTAAGAATATGTCCAAAATATTTAAATTTATTCACCTTCTTCAGAGGTGTCCCGTTAAGTCTAACAGACGGAACATTCTGGGGACTTACTGCACCAACTCCAAAAACCATTAACTGGCTTTTTGCCACATTATATCGCAAACCATGATCACGAGCATAGTCTTCACATATATTTAACAACCTCCTCAGACCACATACCGACGCACTCAGCAACACCATGTCGTCTGCATAACTGAGATTATTCACAGATACTCCATCAATATGGCAGCCGACATGGCAGTTGCTGAGCGCGACGATCAGGTCATTCATATACACGTTGAATAGCGTGGGAGATGTCAACCCGCCCTGCCTGACACCACATTCAAGTTCATATAGCTCTGACATCACCCCCCCCCCCCCATCTCACACAATTCTTTTGATGCCCATACCAGAACCGAAATAGGCTGGTAATTTCATTCGGTAAGTTAATCTGGTCTAACTTGCTCCACAGGACATCGTATTGGACTAAATCGAAAGCCTTGGAGAGGTCCAGGAAGGATGCGTATACCGGCGTGTTTCTCTTCGTATAATAGTTGACGGTGTGCTTAAGGCACAGTATCGCGCTCTCCGTTGATAGCTGCGGACGAAACCCGAACTGGTTGTCGTGGAGAGTTACGTAATTGTTCAACTGTACAGTACGCCTCAAAAGTGCTTAGGCGCGCTATGGTTGAAATTTCTGTGAACATGCTTCGCGCCGTCCCCGCGCCCGCGCCGCAGGCCCGTATTTACATCTGTGTGTGTACACTTGCTAACGTCAAACGAAACAAAACATATCGTCATCGCTTTTTCACACGCGCGGCGTAATTACGTATGACCTTGGTTGGTTCATACCACTGCTAAAATTCACAACTTCATAACAAGTGCTTCTAGCGGATAACGTAGCGTATAGGATTAGTAACCACGTAGGCCTGGGTTCGAATCTCGAGATGGAACTTTGAATTATCTTTTCAACAATAATCTTATCTTTTTTTATTATTCGATAAATTAATACACGAGAATAATAATGTAATATTTGTTTTATTTGTATTATTATATTGTTATTGAAATATGCGGGGTAAAAATAAAAATAAAATTAAGTGATTTCAAAAATTTTATTCGTTATAATTTGATAAATAAACTTTTAAAACAGTTTATTTTCTCATAAAGAACAATTTATTGAAGTAAAGCAGGTAATCGGTGAGCTACGACCATTAGACTTAAAATATTGTAACTATCTTAGTAATAAAATAATATTGTGCTTTAATTGCGGATAGGTATAGCTTAAGTATTCATTTTCAAAATTCATTTTGAAAAGAAGATTGAAACTATAAACCTCAAAATAATCCTTATTACGGATATGACACAATAATATTTTATTTAATATTACTAAAATCAATTTGTAATTTATAACTTAATACGTTGTATAACCCCCGTTATTATCCATGCTATCAAGTAAACGCTGGCGTATGGATCCTGTAATGTTTAAACATATATCTTCATATTTCCTTGCAATGCAACTTCATCTGGTAGGTCACTGGTTGGTTAAAACCACTTGTTTCTTATTCACTGACTGTACTCTTCCTTATATCTGTTGACCCTCCGACTCACAGTAGGTAATTTCTCTAAAACAAAAAAGGAATATTGTAAGGCTACTAGCAAAATTATAAAATATTAAGTAGATACCTACTTATTACTTTTTTAAACAAAATTATTTTGAAAATAGTTCAAATGTTACAAAATAATTATATTATAATTTATACATAATGCTATATTCATCATTCCAAAAGTAAATAAATAAACTCTTGGAAATATTATTTTTTTCTTCTATTTAGACCCTATGGTAAATACAAAACGTTTAATAAAATAACTACAAGGATCAGCAGTTAAACTTTAATTAGCTAAATGTTAGATAAAATAATTAAATCATAATACTCACAGTCAGTCCGGTTTCATCAATTATTTGTGATATAATAATATATTAAAACCACTTTTACGCTGCGCGATAATATCCGCTTTCTTCTCAAAGCTTACTATACTATTATAATAGATTAAACACACGTCACTAACCCACAATATCAAAAACCAATCAAGAACGAACAACATTCTATTAGACGCGGTGAATGAGCCGTAAGTTACCTGCATCTGTCTACCATACCTAATTTATTTATTTAGATTTCTGTGGGTATACTCAAAAGTTTTACGAATTATGTGAACAAGACGAACATGACACGGAACTATATTCAAAAGCGTGATTATTCGAGTAATATGCGGGTGTGTGTGTCAAATTACTCATTAAAAGAAGGTCGTAAGTCAAACTAAACGTTAAGCAATTAGTTTTGAAGTTGCGTATGGACGCAGACCATCAAAAACTTTAGCCGCTGTGGTAGCTAGAGATATAGGCCTGTAGTTATTGGTATCGGCTAAGTCACCCGTCTTATTTTTAACTACCGGCACTACCACGGTTTTCATAAAATCATCCGGCAAATAGCTGTGGCTCACACACAGGGAGTAAAACATTGCTAATACTCGCGAGATGTGAGGTCCAGCATGCAGGAAGTGCTCAATACTGAGTCCATCGTGACCCGGTGATTTTCCTCGAGTCATGTGCCTTATGACACTCGCTACCTCTTTCGCACTAAATCTCGTTCCGACAACATGACCACTCCTATCAGTATTGAGCACCTCACTGTCTGGACCACGCGGCGATTTCACAGCAAAATGCTCTTTAAACGCCCGTGACCGGAGTCGTTACAATAATAATCAGCACAACAAGTAAATTCGGCTGGGAAATCAATTAGTGCTAACAATTGATTACTCTCATTCATGTATTTCACAATCTGCTCGTCACTTCGTTGACCCCAGATCACATTTTTTTCCGATTCTATCGTTTGAGATACCTTAGGTGTCAATAAATTTAAGTTACACTCAATTATGAGCGGTAAATGATCAGAAACCATAGAATCATATTTCACTCGCACACTAGTTACACATTGCCTGGCTGCTTGCGTCACTACGCAGTGATCCAGCCAGCTACATGTACCATATACCTACTTGACTAATGTAATTATCCGAGTCTACCCCCAGTACATCTACGTCAATACACGTAAAAAATTGCTCATCGCAACAGTTTATCAATTCCTTAAAAAACAATTCACGAGGGTCCGCATTAAAATCACCTAAAATAAACACCGACTCAATGCCGTGAGTAAGCACTAAAGCACATAGTTCACTTAAACAGTCTCTAAATAGATCGAGATTATCAGTGGAATTTGTCGGCATATAAATACTTATCACTAGCAATACCCTGTCACACGTCATAATTTTAACGGCACAAATACGCGGATTATCACACGGCAACACGGATACATTCGAAAACACACTATTCCGCCATAATATTACCACTCCGCCGTAAGGGCGCCCGCGCAGTATGCCCGTCGACGTATTCACCGCTGACTTCCCAGTATATCCAAAACCGCTATCTATAGTGCTAATAAATGGTATATCGTGTGGTAACAACCAGGTTTCTTGTAGGCACACTATATCGCACGTACGGCATAGACTCCTGACGTCATCGATGGAACGCTTCACGTTCTTGCAGTTGTACGTAGCGAAGCGATACGGAGCGCTATTCATTCCGTAGCTCATTTAGGCCGGTAACAGCCCGGGGACTGTTCGATCTTTTATTTTTGACATTAACAAAGCGTCTAAATATTATACCCGCGGGCCATAGTTGTTCGTCCAAATATAACGACACATTGCATTCAGATGTTAAAAATTTATATGCTTTGTGCCCCCTTTGCGTCTTCATATTAATTCTTTCTAAAACAACAACTTCTTTATTGCGAATATAATCGATTATGTCACACTCAGTCGTGTCGAGATGGACGTTCGTGATAAAAATCGGGATTTTCTTATCTGCCGCCTTAAAATTACATTCTAAGTCTCGAGCTACACCCGACTTTCCAACAAACCGATATTTAGGTTGTTTCTTTCGTTGTACATACTGCCAACCCTCGTTACTACAAGTAGGAGACATTGTAGGCACTTGCCGCTGCCGCTGTGGTTCGCCCTCCCGCCACCGGTCTGCCGGTGTGTTGCGAACCTTATCTGCGAGCCAAGACACTTGTGTTATCGCTTGCGCTGGGCTATGAGGTGACGTCACCACGGCCGTCTCGCCGCTCGCTGTACTCGGACCGCGACGCGGCACGGCAGGCAGGCGCTCGCCTCCCGCGTCGCAGCACCCGCTAGCGCCCGCGCAGGATACCTCGTTCGTTACCGATTGTTGGGGCTCGCCTGATTTAGGCGCCGCAGTTTCGTCTACACAGACATCTACCCTCATTTCTCTATAAGTTGGTGAGGGCGATTTGGTGTCAACAGATATATGGTTGTGTCCAATCTGAGACTCATTGAATGCTGTCGTATGACAATCGTGCGACAGACCCATGGGTCCACTGTTGAGCCACGCCCCGGGTTTTTGTTCACTTTAAAAGCCGAGGTAGGCGGCAAAGAATCGGTCTTCAAACGACATATTTCTCTCTTTAGCTCATTCATATCATCCTGTGTAACGTATGATGATTTAATGCAATCGATTTCACTTTTCATTAACACCATATCTTTGAGTAACTTCGTGCAGTCTAGATGGTCAAAGGTGACTGGAGGTAATTTGTCTAGATCTTTTGCTACGAAAATTGGAATAACGTCGGGATCAGTAGACTTAAAAAGATTGATAATGTCGTTCAGGTCTCGTTTTTCTTTGCCCGCATTTTTACGGTTTATTTTGCGCTTATCTGTAGGGATCGCTTCAAAAAGCAACGATTTCGCAATTTTGATTTCACTGGCCTCGAAAGCCGACATACACACACGAACTAACGTATCTTCATCAATTACGGACACCTTGTTTTGCACATATGAGAGTAACTCATTGACTATCAGATTACACTGTGTACATTTTACAATGTTCGACATTTTTGCGACTTTTCGCTACGCAGTACGCAGTCCATAACACGCCCGCCACTGATGGATGCGCGCGATAAACTGGAAAGCCAAGATGGCGGTTGCAAAAGTTTTCAAATTTTTCCTCATGGGTGTCGTTTTTATGATTTTCGAGGGTGCTGAAGCCGATAGTCAGGTCAAAATGAAAGTCCAAGATGGCGGCTGCAATTTCTTTTAATTTCTTTTTGTCATGGGTGTCATTTTCATGGTTTTTGAGGGTACTGAAGCCGATAGTGAAGTCAAAATGAAAATCCAAGATGGCGGTTGCAAAAATTTTCAAATTTTTCGTCATGGGTATCGTTTTCATGGTTTCCGAGGGTGTTAAAGCCGATAGTGAGGTAAAAAGAAAATCCAAGATGGCGGTTCCAAAAATTTTCAAAATTTTCGTCATGGGTATCGTTTTCATGGTTTTCGAGGGTGTTGAAGCCGATAGTGAGGTAAAAAGAAATTCCAAGATCGCGATTGCAAATTGTTTTTGTTTATTTTTGTCATGGGTGTCGTTTTCATGGTTTTCGATATAAAAAATACCATATCGACCCTCAAGATATCTTCAGGCTATCTAACAAAGGAGAGTTTAGCAAATGTGGGCACAGGTTTACAGAATAAGTTCAGAAAGAATTCAAACTAATTTTCAGATAAACTTCAGTACGATTTAAGAGTAACACCATTGATGTATTCTTCATTTTATCTTCTAGATAATATCTCGATGCTTTTTATGGCACAATATTGCTATGTAAGATATCTACAATACCAAGCTATGAATTTCTAAATTTACCGCAGAGAAGAAAAACTAACTTCAAACTTCACCTACTACTAACCTCAGATATACTTTAGATAAAATGGTGGTATGATTTTAGGAGTTAGCGTTCTAAAACAGACGAAAAACAAAATGGACATAAATGGCTGTTTGGTCAGATAACTAGCCTCGAGCAGGCGCTTTCGTTTTTATTTATTCTCAAAAATCTAAGTGACACTTCGTCGCATTGTCATTATGAACCATGAAGACGAAGTGACTGCAGTCGAAAGGGCTGTGGTAGAGAACCCCAGGTAGGGGAAGCTTTATCAGGCAAGGTCGGAAGATTCCTCCTTTTCAATGAAGGAGTGGCAATTACACATTATTGTTTTCCGACATCCACGCGAACGAAGTCGCGGGCACAGGCAGTATTACATAATTACATTTCATATTGCACTGCACTTTTTGGTTGATGTTCGTTTCATCGTGTGATGTACTATTAAATGTAGCACACAACTCAGTGGCGACACTGCTCGAGTCTGTCACGGTTTACTCCCGTGCATAGACTACTATTGTATACTAGAGACTGCCCCCGTGTCGACTGGACGTGCCGGTTGAGTGGTTTAAACCCTAAGCCCCTAAATAAGAAATTATAGCCAGAACACCACATTTTCGACGAGTAAAAGCGCAGTAAGTAAAATTATCGCTCAAATTATGCACTTACGGAAATTGGTCAGCAGCTTTAATTTAATTGCACAAAAGTTATTTAAAAAAAAAAGAGAAAATTAGTGACCATGATCTAAGCGAAAATCACTAAACGTGTTTGTTATACTTAATTTCGATTTACATTCAGGTGTGTCTTCACCTACCCACAACAAAGTATTGTTGACTAAAGCCACCACTAAAACTTTTCCATAAGAGATTGGTGGTAGGTGGTAGAAATCTAACTTAGAAAGATATGTTATTAATGCTTCTAATGATTATAATTTTCTAAATATGTACCTGTTATTGTCGCGAATCATATTTTGATCAAGATACAATCTGACACTGACCTGCAAATTGCAAAAAACGTAAGAAAATTTGAATTTCGCGGTCTACCACTATCCATTCACCTTAAGTATTATGTATCTCCTGGCACCCAAACTAGGCTTATAGCCTGTGACTTGGGGACCAGTGATTCCATAAGGGTAGATACTAGATAGATGAACAAAATGTTTTAGTAAAACTGTTTTCATCAGTAACATGAATTAGAATGACATATTTTTTTTATGATATGATGAATAGGTATTGGTAAATCAATCTTGTTTGAGCAGAGAAGTTCCCTTCTTGTTGGAGTTTTGTGGTAGTACATGTCCAGATGGATTACAGTAGGCCACTGAGAATTGAAGCCAAAAACACGGGGGACAAATGTCCCGCGTCGTACGATCCATACGTCAGTCGCCTAGTAACGCTCCCCGCGTAAATTACGTCACGAGTCCGTGTTTTGATATTTTAAAATGAAGGTTTGTGTTGTGAAATGGTGTAGAAATCACACTAAAAAAAAGGAATGTGCCACTATACAGGAAAAGTTTTTAACAGAAGTACTCACGCGCGCTCGCTCTATGCGACGGCGGATTTTTGACCCCAGTTTAGCGCTACAATTTTTTAAGTTTAGACTGTGTAAAGTTATTTGTAAACGTAATTTTTCGTAAATTCCAATTTATCCTTCATACTTTCATGGGCTTAGGACCATCAAAATGCAGAAAATAAATCATAATAAGTAAGAACGTAATACTTACGTTTTAGCCCATTCAAAATAAAACATTTAGGTATGATAGGTACTTAGACATGATACAATTTAGATTGAAACAATTGCATTTTGGCGTGTTTAAAAAATTGGAATCAACTATCTTACAACAATGTCTAATCAAAGAGAACCTAAGACACTAAGATTGTTTATAATTTCTTCTTACCTCTACATTTTATTAATCACAATAATTTTAGGTATTGTTCGAAGTGAAAACGTTCGAAGTTCGAAACGTGCACGTTTATGCGTTGAAAAAGGAGGAGGTCCTCTTTTCAAGGCATAAACGTGCACGTTTAAATAAGTAAGCATTTAGTTTGTTTAGGACACTAACACCACTTTTTACTTCATTGAAAGCGTTAATTATTTTTTCTTTCAAGTCATCTAGGCTCTGAGCCTCTTCTACATACACCCGGCATTTCACTTGTTTCATACACCTTGGTTTGCTGCTAAAATTGTCCTCTCATTAGGGACCGTGGGATTGAGGATCCCTTGGGCTCGCATACGAGGTACGCTCTCCCTTTCGTATCTTCATCGTGCTCCTCGTAAATTTTCATTGCTTAACAAATACACTCGCACCATTTCATAATACTCGCGGTGAGTAAAATGAGACATTGTCACTACGCTAGTCTAGTACGCGGCACGCGCGCAGGGACGGCGAAAGGACATCCGACCTCCGCTTCCGCAAGTGACGTACTGCACATAGACTAATATATGTACTGCATGCACATGCAGTATGCAGTGCATGTGCATGCGTTTTGTTTATCAAACGCCGGCGCCGCATGCCCCCGCAACCCCGTCTCGTGCGCTGGGCGTGGTCCAGCGGCCGGCGGGCGGCCTTCGCGTTTTCATTCATGCTCATTCATAGTATTACTATTAAATTATATCCATGTCTTGCTTATTTCAAATTGGGACAAAGTGGAAAAATGAAAAAAAAAGTCATAAACTAAAAATGGAAATGTGTTCTATTGCTTACACTGAGCCACCAAAAAAAATTTACGCAGTGGTTAAAAATTTTTCCTGTATATCATTTCACAAGTAAGTATTCAATTTCACTTTGTATTTCTTTGTTACCGCATTCTAAATTTATGTAAACAAAAAGTATAACTTGAAATTACTGTCACGCCATATTTGTTAAGTGTTGCCAGGGGCATAATTTTTTTTACCCATTATTTTTGTAAGTTTGTGCTATTTAAAAGTTACCGTTTGTACTAATTCTGCTTACTACCTATTTAAGTACACCAAAACAACAAACGTTTAACTAACTTACAAGCAAATGTCACAAAAAGTCGTAACATAATAATTTCTGATAAAATCGCACATGACAAATTACACAAATTAAAGAAATAACGTTGAAACTCAACAACCGTAATAATAAAAAATCATGTCATTACTGTTGATGATATATTTTACGCTAAACGTAAAATACTGAAAATCTCCCAGATTTAAGGGTAAATCTCTGCCACTGGTATTACACGCACATTGCACACAAACGCAATTACGATACGTAATACACTCCCGATCCCGACCGTGGCGCTCACTCACGCATGTATAAAAAAGTGGCTTCACTTAAAACGTTGCGTTTTGTTTCGAACACGGAATCTGGACATTTTTTAATCTAAGGGTAGTGTAATGTTCGATGGGTTAATAAAACACACTTTGACAGATCAGTTAAGGTGGAGTAGTCTATGCGAAACCCAGATAACGTCTGCACGCGCCTACCGGCGGTAAGCGACTGCCACGCCAATGCCTGCGCATACACTACATCCCTCCTTTATTTTTATTGAATTGATATGTTTGTTGTTGTCATGTTTATTGAAATATTGTATTGATTCTAGTCGCCCATTCCAAAAGGTAGTTTTCGTATGGAGAAGAATGGGCAAGAAACTCCACCGTTACCCTTTTAAAATGTTTTACAATGTCTTGTTTATATAATATAATTATATGTGAAGACAATGCACTTAGAATAAAATTAGTCTACCACAAAAGGTAAAAAGAATTAAAATGAAGCAATGGCAGGTAAATCAATTATGTGATAGATATAGGTGCTCACATATTTACAAATTATTTACAAATATTGTAAAAGTAGATGATTTTCCTAGAATTTTCGCTTTGATAAATCCAATTTAATGGAGTGTTACATTTGGCACGATCCTCACGATGATGTCCTCACGATGTCCTCACGATGATGTCCTCCCGATGTCCTCACGATGTTTTTCTTCACCATTTTGAAATGTCCAATTTAATGGATGTCCAAATGCGTCCAATCTAATGGATGCCCATTGCGTCCAATTTAATGAATCACATGTCTTCGAAGTATTGGTTCTCAGACATGCCGGTTTCCTCACGGTGTTTTCCTTCACCATTGATGAACAGTGGTGATGAGTGAAAATACACAAAATGCCTGCCTGGTTTCGAACCCACGAACTTAGTCGGGCTAGACCACCACCACTGTTGTGCTGAAATTAAATGCTATTATTATGTGTATGTGCCTACGTATGACACGGTGTGGTATGACACCAGAAGGCCAATTCTACTAATTTAAAACGTTCAAAATCTAGTCTCAGTCTCATATCGGCGACAAACAAATGTCAAAACTTGTCAAAATGTAGTGAGATTAAAGGTAATTTTGCAATTAGCATTATTTTAGGGCACGAATTATTATCACTTTTGCAGCCTGTGTCTGTAACACAGTTTATACTAGCACAGACACAGACGTTCACTCTGTCTCAAATAATGCATAGCGTTGTACTTCATTGTTTTGTTTTGTTTTTTTTTTTTAATGCTTGATTGAGATGGACAAATTGTACTTGGCTTTTTGAAATAAAGATTATTATTATTGTTATTATTATTTTGTGATTTTTACTTAGTCTATTACTTTTCGATTTTTACTAAGTTTACCGTTTTTCGTTTACCCTTTTTTGCAATTTGGATTAATTACAGGGCAAGGAATTATTATCTCATTTGTGATTTTTACTGAAGTTACATCTTTTACTTTTACCCTTTTATGCAATTTGCATTAATTACAGGGCAGGAAACTTTTACCCTTTTATGCAATTTGCATTATTTACAGGTCAGGAAATTTTATCTCTTTTGTGATTTCTACTGCCATACCTAGGTATTGGCATCTGCCTAGCCTTTTTCCCAACTATGTTGGGGTCGGCTTCCAGTCTTAGCGGATGCAGCTGAATACCAGTATTTTAGACTGGTTGTCAGACTTTCCGGGCTTCTGACTACCCGTAACGACTGTCAAAGATTCACGAATGACAGCCGGGACCAACGGCTTAACGTGCTTTCCGAGGCACGGAAGGGACACGGTATGTAAAGATGGTCACCCATCCATAGACCAACCGCGGCAAGCGTAGCTTAACCTGATCGATCGACCTATGCGGCTGTTATTATTTAGCCACGTGCCCCTCATACCTAGGATTGGCAATAGAGATCAAAATCTTTTTAATGTCTAACCATGATTTATTTTGTAAATTGCGTAATCTAGTCGGTTCCAATGTATGAACTTGATGAGTTTTCACCCATTGATTGCATACACTGGTTGGTTATACCAATGTATAAGTTATTGTTAACTTTTAGGTACCCACTATTCATTTGATTGTTTACCTCTTCAAATTACTTCGTAATGTTTTGATACCGATTAACCACATAATCTATCAGTATCGCGACTTCCGCGATCTTATTTGCCTAATATTAGGCAATTCTGTTAACCAACAGTTGGGTTGGCACCTATCAACAAATGAGGTTATACGAAATAAAAGTAAAACTATAAATTCACTGTACATATTAAGCATAAGAAAGTTAAAACGCTGTACAAATAACATAGTCCTTTTTTTTTTTTGTCCATGTCGCGAATTTTGCGACAAGGGGTTTCTAAAAGGGGGGCAAATTTTCCATTATTTTTTCGATAGGACGCACCGTTTTCGAGATATAAGCAAATTTAGAATTATTAGATTTTACACTCGCATGTTCCCGAAAATAACACCAGTACGTCCCGTGTTTCCCAAATAGTCAATCAATAATGCTATATTTTGCCACTAACCATTTGGAGAAACAATTTTATTAATTAAATAAACCTCATTCGTTAACTTGCCAGTATTAATCGCAACCATTAGGTTGTTTTGTTGGAACTTGTTCCATTTGTGTTTTTCGCAACCATTAGGTTGTTTTGTTGGAACTTGTTCCATTTGTGTTTTTCGCAACCATTAGGTTGTTTTGTTGGAACTTGTTCCATTTGTGTTTTTCGCAACCATTAGGTTGTTTTGTTGGAACTTGTTCCATTTGTGTCTTTCACACACACACGCACATATTTTAATGTATATCAAAATATGTCTTGTTGTACCATACCCAGTACAGTTGCTCAATGTTTTTTGTCCTATAATTGTAATAATTGTAATTAAAGTTTATTTTAAACTAAATCACCGCCGTTCATATTTGACTAGCCAGCAAGTCGAACAAAGGTCCTTTGACGACGTGTGCTATGTGATTAAAGCAAATGTTCCCTTGATATTACAACACTGTAATGAATTCTATGAATTCTTTTGTTGATTACAAATTACAATAGCCAGTGCAAAATGCATTTGATTTGACTACGATTAGTTCAATCATTAACCATAACTGATTTTATGACACTAGTTAGTTATAACAGTAGGTAAGATAATAATTTTATTTGTTACTTAACTTCGATTTTACCGTAGTGGAACTTCTGTTAAAACTGGTAGGTACATTAACGATATTTTCGCTGGAACATTTTTTTATTTGATCGAATAATATTTTCTCGATATTATTTACATAAGGGGTCGACACGGGGGTAAGCCGTGACTGACTCGAGCAGTGTTGCCACTGAGTTGTGTGCTACATCAATAATGGTAGGTACATCACAAATACATTTTAATTACCTCACATAGGGCAGTATTATCAACTTTATGATAAATAAGAATTATAATCTCATAACCACATCACGCCTGTTCTCCCACCTATGTTTGAATAGATAAGCAATCTTTATTGCTTTATTGTACATTATTGTCTTGGTTTCACATAATGTTACATGGCACCTGTAACTTAGTGACCTTTGAAGGTACTACCACAAAATTCCAACAGAAGAAGGGAACTTCTCTTCTACAAAATTGATTTACCGATTCATCATATTATCATAAGAAAATATTATGTCATTCTAATTCATGTTACCGGTGAAAAGAGTTTTACTAAAACATTTTGTTCATCTATCTGTCCCCAAGTCACAGGCTATAAACCTAGTTTGGGTGCCAGGAGATAATACTCAATGTACTATATGTTGTACCATATTACTGTACTTGTAACCTTTGTGAACATTGTTCTGGAAATAAACATTATTTTTATTATTTTTGTGTCTTTTTTCTCACCTCTTAGGCTGGTTTTAGCTACATTTACGGGCCAAAACCAAGTAAATGCAACGTGTGGTGTGTATTAGAGTGTGTTTTCTTCCTCTAACTGCATGAATTTCCTAACTATTCTGCAGGTGTTTAAGATGGCAGCTTTCTGTTATTATTATTAATTAACATTGCAATAACATCAAACAGCAGTTTGTTGTTATTGTGACTTTTTATTTTCACTTTGCCCACATTTTATTTCAAAGTATGTATACTTATTATTTTAACTGGTTGGTACTAGTATTTAATTATAGTAACAATTACATAGCTTTTGTCTTTTCCTTAGTCTGTTGATAGGTAGCAATCTAAATTATGTCACCCTAGAACTCGGGTACATATGTCATTATCAGTAGTACTCATTAGGTAGTTCTTCCTACATGCAGGAAATTATCCTCTGTGGGACGGTTTTTTTTATTTTTATTTTTGTTATCTTTCGTAAGTATTACAATGAATACATTACTCTGTATTGATTCTTATTTTTGCGTGGCTTTTACTGAAAATCAGTAACAGTATCACAACTGCATGCCCTATTATATTTTTGTAAGTACTTATTGAAGACAAGAAGACATGTGACATCTGCCAACCCGCACTGGGCCCGCGTGGTGGATTACGGCCCACTCCCTCCCACCGAGAGGAGGCCTGTGTCCCAGCAGTGGGAACATTATAGGCTGATTATGTATGTATGTTATGTAAGTACTTTACTTATTGCGTGAGTCATTTTTTGTGGCGTCCTGTAACAGGATTTTGAGACTCGTATGCGTGCTCATTAGAGCATTTCGGATTCAGCATGACCTTTGACGTAAGCGTAAGTATGACTAACTAAATAAACTGAATAATTTTATTCAGTAGGTAACGTTACTTTACAATCTTCTTTTTAGTGTGTCGATAGCAATCTATGTGAACTCTGCCCAGAATAGCAATCTAAATGGACTCGGCCCAGAATTCGGATACTTGTTTGGCGCCTTCACCAGCGTCCATCAGTTCCTGTAACGTGCAGCTGACAGGACACGCAGGACACGATATTAAGTGTTATACTTTACTATTATTATGGGAATTGACTGATAATAACCTTTATCTATTAACAAATTAGGTTTATTAACTAGTTGGCAGTAAATATGCTAGTAATTAAGCCATTATTGATGCTTACACTAACGTTTCACGGTCTTTTCTGATATTTAATATTTATCCATTAAGCATGGTCGTATTGCGAATAGTATTTGCGTGACCTTGATATTTCTGTGTCGAGATGCAAACAATTGATCCTGGCAAAACCAGTGACCTGATTAAAATAGTATCTACTGATTTTGTTTTATATTTACAATAAGTGGGTATGTAGGCTATTTACAACAGAAAAGTTAAGTATGTCCAAGATTTATGATAATAATCGGTTATTAATTTTATTTAAAATTAGAAGCGTGCAATAACTCAATTATCTTGTTATTTAAATGAAATCACTTACTCAATAATAATAACTACCTAACAATAATTTACTGTTTGCATTACCTACAGCACATTTAAAATAATTGCGTACTATTCAGGCATGGCCCTTTGTTTTGTTGTGAACAATATTCCCTGCATGGCCTTTTTAACATTTACCTACGCTTTTGTTGTTTACATCAGTCGAAGCAGAATTTATTTTTCGTAACTTAATCATACGAAACAGACAATAAAGCAATCATTAGCTGTAACCATCTACCTTGGTAACGATTTATTTACGTGTAGGTAGGGAGGTACAGCGTGACTACGTTCTGTTTTTACTTTAGTATCCAACTATAAACGATCCTTATCGAAATATAGTCGCTTAACAGATCGTAAACAAGTTTCAACGTGCATTATTTTTCAGCGTGCATTCTTCCCCTTTTTTTGGTAAATGTTTTCAGCACTTACTTTTATCCTCGTCGCCACTTGTAATGTTCGATGGGTTAATAAAACACACTTTGACAGATCAGTTAAGGTGGAGTAGTCTATGCGAAACCCAGATAACGTCTGCACGCGCCTACCGGCGGTAAGCGACTGCCACGCCAATGCCTGCGCATACACTACAGGTAGTACCTTCAAAGGTCACTAAGTTATAGGTGCCATGTAACATTATGTGAAACCAAGACAATAATATATTTATAACTATAAAGATTGCTTACCTATTCAAACATAGGTTTATAAATACATAAATGTTGCTGTGAGATTATCTAGCTTTTAAGATTTTCATTATCTTAATAGTAACTATATTATAATTTGTGATCTAGTTAGTCTACTATTTGCAAACGCTATTGCTGAGTGTAGGGTCCTGCATGGGTTCGATGCCCGGGTGGCACCAGGTGTTGTGGGATGTTCCCATCAGGAATTTCTTAGCGGCGACGTCGGCGTAGTCTGGCTTTGCGCAAAAGTCATGGCTGTGGACTCGCTCCCTGGTGCATGTGATTTGGCCAGGACTGGCCAAGCACAACAGTGGTGGTGGTCTAGCTCGACTAAGGTCGTCGGTTCGAAACCAGGCAGACATTTTGTGTATTTTCACTCATCACCACTGTTCATCAACGGTGAAGGAGAACACCGTGAGGAAACCATGTTATTACAGTAACATTCCATTAAATTAGATTTATCAAAGCGACAAAGGAAAGCATTGTAAATTAATATACACTTCTGGACACATCTATTGGCCCACCTTGTATTTTAAGTTTCGTTTGGTCCTAGCTAAAATTTTATATTAGGTCGAGCAAAAAGTTTTTATGCAGTTTTGAACCTGGCACATTCACAATTTCATTCAATAGTCTTTTTTTTGAATTTCGAACACAGAATTTAAAGAAACAAAAGACAATTTGAAGCCTGTTTGTTGATATCAAACAATCGAATACTAAGAAAACTTGGTTTTATTGGTTTACTTGGATTTAATTCTTGAAAAAGTGATTGATATCTTTGGTTTTGCAACAAACATTACTTATTCTTAACATTAAGGTGAGGTTCTATCAATAATCTATGGATACTTCACCTGAAGTCGCCGCCCAAGCTGTGGCACTTATTCAGGCCGGACACAGCCAAAGAAACGTGAGTGCTCAACTTAATTTAAGTCGATCTGCGGTCCGAAATGTTTATCGGAGGTACCTAGAGACTGGCGGCTTTGTTCGTCGCTAAGGAAGGCCACGATCTCGGGTCACAACTGAAAGGCAGGATCGATTCATCGTGACGACCAGCTTGAGAAATCGTCACCTTACCTCCATTAAGATACAAAACCAACTTCGCGACTTCCACGGAGTATCTGTGAGCGCTCGAACTGTTCGGAGAAGGTTAAAAGAACGCGATATGGTACCACACAAGCCAGCTAATGAGCCCAAACTAACGCGAGCCCACCGAACAGCGCGCCTTCATTTCGCACGCAGTCAGAGATTTTAGGACGATTACATTTATAATTCATAGAACGTAAATATTTTCTTTGCACAATTTCTAGCCTATCTTTGTACTTATCATATAGAGGATCCCGAATTTGGACGGCGTATTCCAATTGCGACCGAATCAGGGTTTTATATAATATTAAGAATGTAGAGGGTCGCACAAAGCTACTTGAAAATCTCATAACCAGTCCGTACATCTGAAAGGCTTTTTTTACTATATTGTCAATATGAGTATCAAAATGCAGACAAGCGTCAAGCGTAACACCCAAGTCCCGGACAGACTGAACTTCATTAAGACTTATACTGTTTATTGAGTAACTAAATTTGATTTGATTTTTATTTTTAGTAAATGAAATCGTGTAACATTTAGGAAGGCTTAGAAAGAGTTTATTGTTGAGGCAGTATTCATAAAATCTATCAAGGTCCTGTTGTAAATACTGGCAGTCGCGAATATTCTTACAGGTGGTATAAATTTTCATATCGTCTGCATACATCAAGAATTTTGTGTTGATAAAACAATGTTTAATGTCATTAATAAACAATATGAATAGAAAAGGACCCAATACTGACCCCTGTGGAACCCCGGATTTAACAACTATAGAGTCCGATTCATGCCCATTAATGACGATCTTCTGAGTTCTATTGAAAATGTATGAAGCAAACCATCTGAGTAAATTGCCGCGTATACCATTAAAGGCAATTTTTTCCATGAGCAGGGTGTGATCCACCTTGTCAAAGGCCTTCTGAAAATCCGTGTAAACAGCGTCAACCTGTACCCGGCGGTCCATATTTTCAAAAAGATAGTTAACAAAGGTCATGAGGTTAGTGGTGGTAGAGCGACGTTTGATAAAACCATGTTGTTCAGGTATGATAAGATGACGGATATGAGAATATAAGGCACTGTGCACAATTCGTTCAAAAACCTTTGACAAAGTGGATAGAATGGAAATGGGCCGATAATTCTCAACATTATTTTTATCACCGCTCTTGTACACAGGGGTGATAGAGGCTCGTTTCCAAACTGCGGGAAAGACCCCTTCCTTCAAACATTTATTAAAAATTATATATAAAGCAAAAGACAAGTGGTCAGCTGTACTTATGAAGAAGGAGGGTGGTATGCCATCGGGTCCAGCTCCTTTAGAAGAATCAAGTGCTTTCAGTGCTGTATGTATTGATTCCTGTGGCAAGTAGATGTCAGAGATACATGGCGAATTGTCTTCGTAGCAATTAGACGGTTGCCATATGTCTGGGTCAAAGGTAGAGGGTTCATATACCGAACAAAAGAATGTCGAGAACAAATTGCATATTTCCTTGGGGTCGTCGGAAGAAACATTCTTGTAAAACATATTAGCAGGGTACTTAGCTTTATGACTCCCGGCCACCGTAGGCGGGCGAAGAGTAATGGGTAGCTCACCGTCCGATCAGGACCAGGCCCGTGCCGGAAGGCGCGTACGTGTTCCACGCGCGCCTGAAAGAGATGTCAGCATCGAGGAGGGGCCCCTTAGGGCCGAAGCCTGCCGGGTCAGCGGGATTGTCCGAAAGGGTTACCGCTGGCCCGGAACATAAAGGGCTAAGGAAGGAACACGGGTGGGTTTTAGTCAGTAAGAGTCTGACACTCCCTTCCGCTCCACCCAGAGCGGGAGGAGTCATTTAATGATATCCCATCCGCAAAAAAAAAAAAAAAAAAGGTTACTTAGCTTTGCGATTCTTGGAAGAGACATACGACCTAGATTTTGGAATACTGTTTATTATGTTTTTTTTTTTTTTTAAAACATAATAAACGGAAACATGGTTCTTACATTTACAAAATTAAAAAAAATGCTTCTAAATTATACAAAACTATAGTTTGCAATTTATTTAAGATGTTAATATAATTTACTAACAAAACAGGAAGAGGTATTTAAAAGTTATGTTCGTAATGTCAGAAATATTGAAAAAGAAAAAGGGAAGCACCTCTTCCATATATTGAAATTTTAACTAGTGAGCCCAAGTGCCTGTGGAGCAGGACCAGCATTAAGCCAAGCATTTTTATCTACGATATAATCATCCAACTTGTAATATGCTTGTCTACATAGTGTGCGTTTAATGCATGTTTTAAATTTCTTCTCATTTAATTGAAGAATATCGAGTGGTATTTTATTATAACATTTTACACAGTAACCCATAAAAGAAGTTTTTACTTTAGACAATCTAAAACGCGGTTGATCTAATTTGTCCCTATTTCTAGTGTTAAAATTATGCCTGTCACTTATCTTACTAAAAAGATGTAGATTTTTTCGAACGTACATAATGTTTTCATAATATGACGGTTCCTTGTCAATATATATATTATATATATTGACAAGGAACCGTCATGATGTTAATTTTTGAAACAGTTCCCGTAGAGATTCGCGTCTGCTGAGCTTGTAGATGGCTCTGACAGCCCTCTTTTGCAGAATGAAGATAGAATCAATATCTGCAGCCCGTCCCCACAACAAAATACCGTAAGAAATGATGCTATGAAAGTAACTAAAATAGACCAGTCTCGCGGTATCCACGTCTGTTAATTGGCGTATTCTCCAAACAGTGAAACCGCTAAATGTTATAAGAGATAAATATGACATCAGTTGAGGACAGTATTCCAAAATCTATTAAGTATTTTTGGTCGTATGTCTCTTCCAAGAATTGCAAAGCTAAGTAACTTTTTTTTTTTTTTTTTTTGCGGATGGGATATCATTAAATGACTCCTCCCGCTCTGGGTGGAGCGGAAGGGAGTGTCAGACTCTTACTGACTAAAACCCACCCGTGTTCCTTCCTTAGCCCTTTATGTTCCGGGCCAGCGGTAACCCTTTCGGACAATCCTGCTGACCCGGCAGGCTTCGGCCCTAAGGGGCCCCTCCTCGATGCTGACATCTCTTTCAGGCGCGCGTGGAACACGTACGCGCCGTCCGGCACGGGCCTGGTCCTGATCGGACGGTGAGCTACCCATTACTCTTCGCCCGCAAGCCCGCGCCTACGGTGGCCGGGAGTCATAAAGCTAAGTACCCTGCTAATATGTTTTACAAGAATGTTTCTTCCGACGACCCCAAGGAAATATGCAATTTGTTCTCGACATTCTTTTGTTCGGTATATGAACCCTCTACCTTTGACCCAGACATATGGCAACCGTCTAATTGCTACGAAGACAATTCGCCATGTATCTCTGACATCTACTTGCCACAGGAATCAATACATACAGCACTGAAAGCACTTGATTCTTCTAAAGGAGCTGGACCCGATGGCATACCACCCTCCTTCTTCATAAGTACAGCTGACCACTTGTCTTTTGCTTTATATATAATTTTTAATAAATGTTTGAAGGAAGGGGTCTTTCCCGCAGTTTGGAAACGAGCCTCTATCACCCCTGTGTACAAGAGCGGTGATAAAAATAATGTTGAGAATTATCGGCCCATTTCCATTCTATCCACTTTGTCAAAGGTTTTTGAACGAATTGTGCACAGTGCCTTATATTCTCATATCCGTCATCTTATCATACCTGAACAACATGGTTTTATCAAACGTCGCTCTACCACCACTAACCTCATGACCTTTGTTAACTATCTTTTTGAAAATATGAACCGCCGGGTACAGGTTGACGCTGTTTACACGGATTTTCAGAAGGCCTTTGACAAGGTGGATCACACCCTGCTCATGGAAAAAATTGCCTTTAATGGTATACGCGGCAATTTACTCAGATGGTTTGCTTCATACATTTTCAATAGAACTCAGAAGATCGTCATTAATGGGCATGAATCGGACTCTATAGTTGTTAAATCCGGGGTTCCACAGGGGTCAGTATTGGGTCCTTTTCTATTCATATTGTTTATTAATGACATTAAACATTGTTTTATCAACACAAAATTCTTGATGTATGCAGACGATATGAAAATTTATACCACCTGTAAGAATATTCGCGACTGCCAGTATTTACAACAGGACCTTGATTGATTTTATGAATACTGCCTCAACAATAAACTCTTTCTAAGCCTTCCTAAATGTTACACGATTTCATTTACTAAAAATAAAAATCAAATCAAATTTAGTTACTCAATAAACAGTATAAGTCTTAATGAAGTTCAGTCTGTCCGGGACTTGGGTGTTACGCTTGACGCTTGTCTGCATTTTGATATCATATTGACAATATAGTAAAAAAAGCCTTTCAGATGTACGGACTGGTTATGAGATTTTCAAGTAGCTTTGTGCGACCCTCTACATTCTTAATATTATATAAAACCCTGATTCGGTCGCAATTGGAATACGCCGTCCAAATTTGGGATCCTCTATATGATAAGTACAAAGATAGGCTAGAAATTGTGCAAAGAAAATATTTACGTTCTATGAATTATAAATGTAATCGTTCTAAAATCTCTTATAAACAATTGCTGAAACGTTACAATGTTCTTAGTTTGCAGTCTAGACGATTTCTTCTAGGTGTAATGATGCTGCATGGTAAATGCAATAATAGATTCGACTGCATTCCTTTAACAAATATTCTACATTATATAGTACCTAGATCTGTCATGCTTCGTGGGGTACGTGTGCCTCGACTATTTCACATGAACTCGTGCAGGACTAACGCCGGGGAGCGCGTACCTCTTCGTCGCCTTGTTGATGCGTACAACGCTCACTTCATGGAGCTTGACATATTTGCTCTTTCCAAAGATCGTTTCAAGGCAAAAGCAATCGAGTTACTGAATCCATAAGTTTTTTTTTTTCTCTCCTTTTTCTTATTAGGTTTTTACGATGCACACTATATTGTCTGTTTTCTTTTAACTTTTTTTTTGTGAATCCGTGGACAATGTTGTGGGTTAAATGTATAATAATATAAATATGGTATAGACTATTATGTATTTGTATAAAATGTATTTCTAAGTTTTGTGCTATTTTGAGAATCTCTAGTTAAGCTTGGCATGTAACTGTTTTTTTCCCAAACAAAAAAAAAAAAAAAAAAAAAAAAAACATTTCCCAGAATATACAGGGTTATTGGTAAAACATTAACAACCTCAGGCCATTGTACTCATCATTATGAACAACTACTTGGGATTATCATGGGACCAATCCTGAAATCGCGAAAAAAAAATCAACTGTTCCCTACATTTTGACGAGTTATACGAACATAAATGTAGGGAACAGTTGATTTTTTTTTCGCGATTTCAGGTTTGGTTTGGTTCATAGCAAAAGTTGTTCATAATGATGAGTACATACAATGACCTCATATGAGGTTGTTAATGTTTTACCAATAACCCTGTACAAATGTGTTTGAACGTGCACATAACACGAGATTGGTTCAGTTGGATTAGTGGTTTTCTGGTGATTTGAGAGAACGTTAAGTTTAGTGGTTTTCTAGTGGGTCACGAAGCCTCATTTGGTGGGTTTGTAAAAATAAAGTTGGCAACACTGCCTACGCCACAGAGCCACAGTAGATAAATTTATCTACTGTGACTGAGCCACAGAGTACTTTTTGATAGACTTTCCTCTATAGTTACTTTACCAACAGTGTTGCCAACCCTACTGTTTTAACAGTAGATTTACTGTTTTCACCATGACATCCCTGTTTTCTGTTTAAGTGCCAATTTCTACTGTTTTTACTGGAAATTTCGTCTAAAACGATAAAACCTCCAGTTAAAATAACTAACTTCATGATATGCATGTACATGTACCCGAATTAATTTTTACCTATGTCTAACAAAACAGCAGTAAACATTTTGAAAACTCATCATCATTCTCCTGCCCTTATCCCAATTTATTTGGGGTCGGCGCAACATGTCTTTTTAACATTTTGAAAACTAAACTAAGAAATAAAATGTCCACGACGACAATCAAAGGCACATTACATAGTAAAACCGAAATAAAGGAATGCTATACATTTAACGCGACTGAAAAGCGAAGAAATTCAATAAAATTATGTAAGATATTAGTAAAAAAACGAGGCAGAAAATATCGAAGACAGAGAAATTGAAAATGATAAATAATTATTTGTTAGAATATTTCTAAGAATTTGTCAATTATTCGTATTTTTAACTTAATAAATAAATAATATTGATTATGTACTTGCGTTTTCAATTCTATTATGGGTTTCATTTTTAATTCTAATAGAGTAGTAGACTTAAATGTTTTAAAGTTACCATTTTACTGTTTTCTGCTGTTTTTTTAAGCCTGATCTGCTGTTTTATGCTTCGGTTAGGTTGGCAACACTGTTTACCAAAGAGTAAAGTAGTACTTTACTCTTTGGGTGTTCTGTGCTCTTTGGATAGACTGAAACAACTAGGGTTTATTGTATTGTGTTGTGGACGTGAGATTTTATTAATTACGAAAAGCTAAATGGTTTCATGAGCTGATACATAAATTTTGTTATTTTCACATGTACAAGTATCAATTATGGCTTCTGGAAACTTAAACCTTTTACGCAATTCTTTAAGCAAATTGAGGTTATAAAATATACTTTTCAATTCCATTAAAATCGTGCTAGAAGACCCAAATTCCCACCTTTTTGACCCACCTTTTATTATTTTATTCCAGGATAGATCATATTTTCACCCGGTCTTACCAAAAACCTAGATTTCGACCTCCGTATTGGTATGCACCTAAAGAAAGAGTGGTATGTACATACGTATGTTTATGTAGTGATATATTTATTGAGGATCTTTTATTATTATTGTGGAAACTGATGATCAAGTACCAAAAAATAAACAAACTTTTTGGTTTGTTATTCTTTCAGTCTGTATTCATGAATCTATAAAAAATTTCAGGCCTCAGAGGAATTTATAACTCAAGAAAATAAACATTTTATTGAAGAGGTAATGCAGGATAAACTGCTACGTCAAACCACATTGCATTCACCTCTGGAAAATATTGACTTAAACAAACCAGCTGAGTGGAACCCACTAACCCGCAGAGTAGGGCTTATAGCTCGTAAAATAGGCAATTATCCTCTTTGGTCCAAGGATGGAAGGAAAATGCAAACAACATTATTACAGGTACAATGCAATCCTTTTAGGTGAATAAGACATTTACAGGGTCCTTGTCTTGTATAATATTTAAAAAAACTATAAGGTGCATAATATGGAGTTTGTTCTTTATTTTATGTAATTACAAAGCTTCTGTGTATTCATTTAAGGTTGTGGACAACCATGTTATAAAATATTCCCCTCCAGAAGAATTTAGACCAATGAAGACCTCAGGGGAATCTATGTGGAAAGAAAAAAAGAAATTGGGATGTATGTTAGTTGGGTCTGAGACCATAGATCCTAGCACTGTCACAAAAGAGTACTGTGGTTTATTCAATAGTGCTGGCATGCTGCCTAAGAGACATTTATGCAGATTTATGGTGTCACCAGAAGCTTATATACCACCTGGAACACCATTGCTTGCAACTCACTTTAGAGTTGGCAACTACATTGATGTACGAGCAAAAACGTAAGTGAACTGGAAATTATATACAGGGTGAATTTTTTTAAGCCCTTGTACCAAAAAACCATGGGCTTAAGAACATTGGGCAAAAAAGTAGTGGACTTGTATGTGCAAATCTCCACCACTAACTAGACGTATATCACTGAAGTTGTAATATTAAATAAGGAGTCGCATAACTACAGAGGGATTACAGGTGTGAATGTTACTAAGCACACACCCATAAAATAAAAACCTGTTGGTGAAAGGTTACAGCTGAATAAAAGTGATTGTTTTTTCAATGATTTTAGCCTAAACGGCTTGTTTCAAAAAATTTAATATTAATATCATTAGATTTGTGCATGAGTGACAGTTCATACAGTCAAAAAGGCAATGACTACAATGTATGAAGTAATGGTGCCTTTTTTAGAGTTCCGTAGCCACCTGGCATACATAAAGGAACACTTAAGTATAATTTCATCATTCCCATCTGGATGTCACTCAGCTAATAGGTGAAAATTGGAAAGATGTCTTCTGTGCACTACTAATGCTGGCTTGACGCATCAAGCTAACGTTTTGATGAAAGATAATTTCATTTTTTTTTCTCTAAAAGCTATCTATGTTCAATGTTATGCGTTTGGTTTCCGCACTTAGTCCTTCAGTGGGCCATGGCGGCTGTCGGTGGTTATTCCAACCAGCCCACCTCCCTCCAGAAGCTGATCAAATCTCCTGGTCTGTTAAGAACATCTGTGTACGATCTGGGTGTACCGAGGGTTTCTGACCTTATCTGAGTGACGCCTGTGCACTCAAAGAGCACATGCGCAATGGTTTCATCAGCCTCCATGCAAGCCCTGCACAGGGGACTGTCTGTTATGCCTAATGTGTAAAAGTGTTTATTCAGTGAGCAGTGTCCCGTGATGGTCCCCGTCAACAGGCGCAGTCCTTTCCTGTCCAGTCGTAGTAAGCGCCTGGTCAGCCTGCCATCCAATAACGGCATGGCTTCTTTAGACTGCCTGCAGCCTGGTGACGACGTCCACCAGCTTTCTGCTTGTGTGTGGGTGTGCTCCTGTAGCCACCTGCGTAGTTGGTTGAAGGGGATGGGCGAATACACTTTGTTTCCTTCAACCTTGACATTGGCAGAATCATCGATAAAACGA